>CM045554.1:3537458-3885020 GCA_024721245.1 Mitragyna speciosa
GTATTAGAAACCCACTAGAATTGCTCTCGCTGTGATTCACATCATCCTTCTTCTTTGGCCTTCTTTTCCTTACAAATTCTATTGGCTTCCCAAACATGTTGTTAATATCATCCATAGCCTCCTTTAAATTAATGGTAGGTTCTATTAGGCCATGATGACAAACATTTTCCACCTCTGGCTGATCTGAGATGGTGGATCCTACAAATCTATAGACAGTTTCTTCTCCAAGTGGTACTTTTGGCTTCCCAACATCTAGACTACTACCCAAGGGAACATCCAATGGATGTGTAAACACAAAACCATTGAAATGCTCCTTGGAAACTTTAGCCCCATCTGTTAAACTCTGGTCTTTATTGTGGTCCACTGTGTTCCTCACATTGACCATGTCCATCACATTTCCACTTTCCTCTTCATCTATGAATATCTGCAAGTGTTCCTGCAAAGGTGGATGAGCTCTGGAAATATCGGTTTGCAGTGAGGAATCCCCTCTTAAATTTGGACACAATTGTACACCTGTTGTTTCTATGTTTCCATCAACGAAGATCTCAATCCTATTGTTCAAGCTTTTGCCTGTTTGGGACAGGTTTCTATGGGATCTCCTGCTAGCCTGTGATGATTCCAGAGGCTCTCGAAACATATTGTTGATAGCATTCATTGCCTCCTTTGTGTTTATTGTGGGCTCCACCAGACCATGATGTCGTGCATCTTCTGTGTCGGATCTCCCATCAATGGCAGTATCTACAAATTTAACCACAACTGTATCATCAGTATAGTGTTTTAGATTCTCACTGGGCTCTGCTTTCATCCCTTCAGAATAACTTCCACATAAATTATCGCGCATAACTTCCCTGTTAAGAGTTGCATCACTGAACTTTGAAGCTGCAACGGCATTGTTAGCATCCTTTGCCTGCATCTCATGTTGATAGCTTTGTGACAAGGTCTTCAAGTTCTCAAGAATGCCATTACTGTAATTCGTTTCAAGCCAAGTCCCAGTTGATTTCGAGCATTCATTCTCCTTGCTTCCTCTGTTGTAATCCTTTGGACAGATTCCAAAAGAAAGTGGCACATTTGCAGTTTTTCCTTCCTAGCATAACTTCCCACCATTAGGCTAAGGAAGACAACAAAATGATGCAAGAGACTAAACAAGGAATCATTGCAGAGGGAAAACCTGATTTCTCTTATTCTTGTATCTTTCCATTCGATGAAGGAATTGCTCATATGATTTATGCAACTCATCAACAGGTTCTGCAAGGCTGTTGAATCAGAAGTTATTAGATCCAAAATAGAACATGACAGCCGCGTGGAGTGTTCTTTAGTTTGTTGTAAAACATAATACTTCAGCAGAATTGCACCAATGTGAAGTACTATCCACAAATTCAAAAAATAAGAATTCATAGATGGCACACCCTGATGCCAGATAATTGAACCTGAACTGAATCCATGAGAGCTACTGGCACAGGACATGATGGAGTGCCAGAAAGATATGAAGCTACATTTAGCTCTCAGTACTGAAATTTACTTTGAAATGTCTAGACCTCTTCTTTTGTAAGAATCAAAATTAAAAAAAAAAAAAATCTATACACTTAAAATCATTGAAACAGAAAATCCAACTGAATCGCCAAAGAAATACTGCTCAATAGAAGATATCATATAACAGAATCATGACCTCAATGCCAAAGCAAGTCCGAAAACAAATCTAGAAGAGCTTACTTCTGCACCCCCAAATGATACATCTTCTCAGCTGCCTCAAACCTTTTCATCTTCTCATAGTAGAGTGCATAAGCCTTGTAAAAAAGTGACTTTTTCTTTCCAATGCAATTTTCCTCCATTGTTCTCAAAACACTTTTTGGATCATCCACAAAGTCCATCTACATAAGACACACCAAAAATTAAATAAAAAACCCCAATTTAGCAATCCACTAACGTCGATCAGATTATTAACATTAATCCCATGTCAGTAAAACGAATCCTTTTAAATTCTAATTAAAATTTTTACCAACCCAATTTTCATAGTTACCAATAGGAATCATAAAGAAAAATAATTCTGAAAAAGAGTTACCAGTTGCAACCAAACACGAAGGTAGCGCAAATCGTTAGTGTAACGGCGGTCTGTCAGAAATGTCTGAGCACATTTTTGCAGAAATCGAGGGAGTTTCTGTTTGAGAAGCTGCGGTGGAACTAACTCTTTCATTTTACGTATTCCTCTGTTGATAACAAAAACCAAAAACCCCATTACTACAATAGATCAATATATCAATCCTTAACATAACAGATTGAATCACTGAACAGACCTGCAAAAACAAAACCTCACCCACCCCCCCCCCACCCCCCCAAAAAAAAAAGACAAAGACAGAGATAAATAAATTCTTTTTGTGCTTACCGAAGCCAAGGGACAAGAGGGTCTTTGCCATTGTAATTCTTTATCTCTGAAATCAATGAACTGAATAGATCGTTGTATTCATTGCTGCTCTTGTTTGACATTTTTCTTTTTTCTTTTTTTTAGAGGTTTTTATGAGGGGAGGATTTGTTTGAATTTGATAGAGGCGGTATTTGGACTTGGGGAGTTTCAGGTACCGAGGAACGCGAGTTTATTTAAGTGCCGGTTTGAAAAGGAAAAATGTATTAGGGCTTTTTAGTGATATTTAGAAGAACCCATGGGTGGCTTTTTTAATTTTTGAAAAATTTCAGATTTGGCACCTGTGTGTGGGAAAATGATGGGCACGGCTTGAGTATTCGCTCCAAAAGGAATTTTATTAACCTGACTCGAATATGTTGGATCAATAATTTTTTGATCCAAAACTTGCCCTTAATGTTTTCAAGTACCTACCTTCAAATATTAGAAAAAAATAGGGTGAGTTGCAAGGTACCTGTCCCACTCTACCTTTTATTGTTTTTTTTAAGGATTTCAAAAAAAAATAATATTGTAAATTTAATGACAACTTATCCAAACTCTATATTTATGAAAAACTAAAAGGATAATTCCAAACTTTATTGAAAAATAAATATATCAGGGCAAAAGAAGTAATAAATATCCTTCCTAATTTTAGTTCTCTAATAAATTAGACAATTTTTTAAAGGGATAATTACACATACCTCCCCTGAGGTTTATCATAATTACACCTAGCTCCCCTCAGGTTTCAAGAATTACACTTACCTCCCTTGGGCACTTGGGATTACTAAAATACCCTTGGATCTCACTATAATTACCTCAAAAAAATTATAGAAAAACAAAAACGTAAAAAAGACATGAAAAAAGGAAAATAAAAAGGAAAAAAAAAAGCTTAACATTTACTTTAATTTATTCTTGAGAGTGAAGGTTCACATAGCACAAATTTTGCAAATTTTTTTGATCATCTCATTTTGTTTGATAGTTATCTCGTTTATTTATGGCATATTTTGGATAATAAAAAAGATGATAAAGATTTATAAAGTAGAACACTAAGTGGTAGAGGTATATTAAGCTACATAATTGTTGGGCATTAGTGGTAATATTGGATAATATTATGGCTTATTTTTTATTTTATGTTGAATTAGTTAGTTTGTTATTTTTCAAGAATTGTTTTCTTGTTTTAGTAAAAAAAATCCTAGGGGCATTTTAGGGTATTCAATTAATTTTTTTGCTGACATCAGCAAAATGGGTTTTTTGGTTACCAAAACTATGGAAATAGGGGAGGCAAGTGTAATTTTTGAAACCTGAGGGGAGCTAAGTGTAATTACGATAAACCTCAGGGGAGGTATATGTAATTATCCCTTTTTTAAATTAAGGTAGGTTTTAAAATAAAGGCTTGAGCATGTGTTTTTACGATGTTTAAAGTTATAATTTGTCTAAAAGTTCAGGACCATGAGTAAATATCGCATTGTACTCGAGCTAAAAATGAATCTTATAGATGCAAACTATAAAACTTTTTAGTCTATATGTAATACGGTATATAAGTAAAATACATTTGATATCTTATGTTTGAATCGCTTAAATTTTATTAAAAGAAATTGATGTAATAATATATCATAACTAAAATGGTAAAACTACTTATGTTGTCAATAGTATTCAAGTTTTCTAATAAATTACAAATAAAATAAAAAATGAGCCAATAATACTATAATTAAATTATGTCTTTTAATCAATTTTTATCAGACTCCTAAAGTAATATGTATAAACATAAAATTAATTTTTTTTAACACATCTCATTTCACGCCTACGGGAGAGAAAAGAAATAAATTAAGAATTTATCATTTTAATATAATATTATTGATAAATTATAAGACAGTCCCTATATTTTTAATATTTATATAATATATCTTGAGTCGGGTCGAATCAGGTTAGCTACCTGTAACTTTTTATTTTCCTAAACCGTATTTGACTAGATTTTTGCAAATACCCGATCCTCATTGGCTCAGTTGAGGAAAAAGAGTATCGAATTGAGCCGATCAAGCTTCCGGTTGGCGAGTTTTTCCCCACCCTTCTGTGGGGGGCCCAAAAAAAAAAAAAAAAGAAAGAAAAAACAGATTCATCTAAAATTGTTTCCGTAACTTCGTGACTACTCTCATAAGTTCATGAAGTATAATAATTTCACGAATAGATGAATGATATGTATTCTTGAATATTATACAAACCCAGTTTACTCTATTCAAGTTTCTTTTTTAGTTTATTATTATTATTAATAAAAAATAAGCGAAGTTAGACTTTCAGGCTCAGAGACAATAAAAGTAACTCTGTATTAATTTTACTGAACATGATTCCTCCTTTTTCAAGCACAGTTGATAGTTATCTTTGAAATTTCCTGTAAAAATAAAAGCTTACTTTATCTCTAACAAGAAAATTTGCAATAAGAAAGTTTGTTAATCCATGGTTTGATTTGTGTCCCATGGATTGTTAATTGCTCCACTATGCATTACTAAAGTCTGAACAAGTACGTGATTTTAAATATACGAAAATTCGACATATTTAAGTATACGAATATCATTGGTCATTTTATCATACATTTTGTTCTTCATAGTAAATATTTTACAGTATTTTACTTTATTTTGGGATTAAATACATTAAAGAATGTCAGACTTTTTACCAATTTTCAATTGAAAAATTTGCAAAAATTTTAAAATTATGTTACAATTTTAATTTTGACCCAAAAAAAAAAAAAAAAATCCCCAATACCAAAATAAATAAATAAATAATCAGCACACATTCTCATATTAAATCCCCGTCCGCCACCGTCTTTTACTTCCGGCACCGCCGATAACAAACAAACACTCACACACTACAAACTACATCCATGGCATCATCATCCGAAGACAATACAACAGGTCAACCCGAAGACGATGTTTCCATACCCACAGCCCCTACCCGCACCGAACCCGACGAAGACAACGACAACGACAACGACAATGAAGAAATCCAAGAAGACGACGACGAGGAAGAAGAAGAAGAAGAAGAGGACGACGATGAACAACCACCTCTTACCCGCCAGGCTCGAATGCAGTCGGACCGGGCCAAAATGGAGACCCTCTTTAGCCGGTTATCTGCCGAGCGTGTTCCCGTCCGAGTCCACGACGTGTTGATCAAAGGAAATGCGAAGACTAAGGATTCTCTAGTCGAAGCCGAAGTCGAAGCCCTGAAAACTGCCACCACTGTTCAGGAGTTGCTTCAGGCCGCTAGTATTGCGAATGCGAGGCTTCAACGGCTCGAGATTTTTGATTCGGTAACTATAACTCTAGATTCGGGACCGCCGGAGCTTCCTGGTACGGCTAATGTGGTCGTTGAGGTTGTCGAGGCTAAGAACCCTCTTAATGGTGATTTGGGGATTTTCGCTAAGCCTGAGGTTTGACTATTATTTTCGCTCTTTTCTGTTAAACAAGTGAATAATACTGCTGAATTGTAATCTTGATTCATTAACCTAAATCTACGTAACATTTTGGCTGAATTCTGCTGCGTGCTTTTGCAGGTTGTATGGGTTTTAGGATTTAATATCCTTAGGACATGAATTTAATATAGGTTGTGTAATTTATTGTGTAAACTAATTCTCTAATATGTTAAACCCTCAGTATCCATTCTGAGGTGGAAGCTCAAATTGCCAAAATGTATCTCTCACTTTTTACATTTAAATAACTTATGTTGCAGTTTCGTTGTTGAGTATTCAGTTGCTCAACTCATGTTGGTGTTCTGTGTACATGGTGATGATGTTTGACACATCACAATCACTTCAATTGGCAGTTGAGTAGGCAGATTGGGTAATTTCTCCCTTTCTTTTTGTTGACTCGGGATGTTATGCATACGTCTTTAGGGACTCTCTAGTAATCTTTGATATATTTAAGATTTTATTAAATCTTCACTTGCATTTTCATACGGCTAAAATGCCTTTAAACATGGACATATCAGTTTTTTCAAATGATTTAGCATCCTCTCTTGTGTCTGGTTTTGATATTATGGAATGCTTTTGCAGGCTAAGTCTTGGTCGCTTGAAGGAGCAGTGAAACTGAAAAATTTGTTTGGTTATGGGGATCTGTGGGATGGTTCTTTGGCTTATGGGTGGGACCAAACTTCAGAGATTAGTGCTGGTGTGTCTTTACCCAGATTCAAAGGACTAATGACGCCTTTGATGGCTCGGATATCTCTGCTTTCCCATGATTGGTTGAAGTTTTCTTCTTATAAGGAGAGAGCTTTAGGTTTCTCTCTTGGCCTGTTGTCATCCAGGAATCATGATCTGTCATACAATCTTTCTTGGCGTACGTTAAGTGACCCTTCACAAATATCTTCCAGGACAGTAAGGAGGCAACTTGGACATGGTTTACTCTCCGCTTTGAAGTATACATTCAAGGTTGACCGAAGAAACTCACCTTTCAAACCAACTCAAGGATATGCCTTTATTTCTACCTTTCAACTTGGTGGGCTTGTACCCGATTATCGGAGCTTACATTTTCTCCGCCAGGTTTAGTACTACTCTCATGCCCACTTCTGTTATTTATTTGTTCATCGTATGTTCCTCCACCAAGTTTAGTGTGTATTTCTTTTCTTTTCTTTTTTTTTAAATGAAGTTGTTTTATGGTTGTTCAGTTATTCTCATATGGGCTTGATGTTCTATTTAGGGTGTCAAAAATTTTTCTTCTGGCTTTTAGTGCTTACATATTACCGTCAACTTTCTCTTTTGTAATCTTATTGGCACAAAACATTTATCCATGTTGGCAGCAGCTAGGTCAATTTTCGTATTTAATTTCCCACTTGAACTCATGTAGTCTCATCTTCAGAGGCTATGGTGCTAGCAGACGTTCCCCTGCTTTTATTGTGTTGATGCAACTGTTTGTCATGCATGATATAAGTTGATTTCATTTCCATTGAGATTTGTATGCAGGAGTTTGATCTCCGCTATGCTCTTCCCTTGGGATTTTTTAATGCTGCACTAAACTTTGGTGTCTCTAGTGGTGTTGTGTTTCCATGGGGAAATGGCTTCTTGAATAGGCCGTCATATTTACCTGAAAGATTCTTCTTGGGTGGTAATTCTTCTCCCATTTGCACCTTGGGAGGCCCAACATCAATTCTAGGTTTTAAGTCCAGAGGACTGGGACCAGCTGAAACTAGAAGGCAAGTTGGAGAAAACTCTAATGCTGAAACTGCTGATGCTTCTTCAGAAATGGATTTTCTTGGGGGAGATCTCGCTGTTACTGCTTTTGCAGACCTTTCTTTTGATATTCCCCTGAAGGTGTTTAGAGATGCAGGTATTCATGGACATGCATTTGCTTGCACAGGAAGCCTGACAAATTTAACTGAGAATTCATACCGAGAATTTTCTTTAAAGAAGTTTCAAGAGTCGTTCAGAAGCTCAGCAGGATTTGGAATTGTTGTGCCTACTAAGCTATTTCGCATGGAGGTGGGTTCTTCTGTTTTATATCTTCAAATTATCTCCTTTCTTTCTTCTTCTTATCCTTCTTTTTTTTTTTTTTTTTTTTGAATCTTAAGTTTCTCTGTTTTCTGTTCATGCTTTCTTACATTTGGGGCCATGTGTATACAGTAGCTTGGTTTTTGGTTTCTTCGTTAAGTTTCTTTTGGATGCTGCGGTGGGGATAGGTACATGAGATATTAGGATTCAATCTGTTCCACGTCTGAATTGGGAAGTAGTGGACCAGGTTCTAGCTGTTTATCTGAATTTCAAAAGAAAAGAATTTTGATTTATAAAAGCAGTCTAGAAGGCAGAACTCTCATGTTTTGGAATTTTCTGCCTGGTATGGTGACAGAACCACCTTGAATTTGGAACTGGTTTTAGGAACAGTTTGTTTTTAAGAATACAAAATTCTGTAATTTTTTTATGAGCCGTTTGAGTTTTTGGTGGTTTTGTGGGGAAGGAAGGGTTTTGGAAGGGACATGGAGAGGGAAATAAAAAGGGAGGTGCTAAATCCTTTTTTGCAATTATGGCTTTCTCTAACTGCTTGATTTAATTTTCAGGTTAACTACTGCTACATACTGAAAAAACAGGAGCATGACCGAGGGAAGACTGGTGTGCAGTTCAGCTTCTCTTCACCATTCTAATGCCTGGTCTAAGTTTTGTTCTCTTTTGCCTTCTTTTTTGGGTTAGTAACCTCGGCCTTTCTTCTGAGGTACTTTTCAGAATTGTTGTCTTCATCTGCTCTTAGCATTAATTAGATGGCTTTATGTGACTGTAATTTCAATGTGGAGAATGTTTCTGATGCACCGTATATGGGGAGCAAGAGTAACAGATGTAAAGATACAGGTGGAGTTCCCATTCAATGGAGGAGCAAATAAAAAATAACAATAATAAGGAGAAAGCAGTTGAACAGTTTATTTTCAGAATGTTCTCAATCCACATCTGATTTTTAACACAGGCACTGCAGCTATGTACTCTTTCAGCACTACTTCCTCTGAGCAATGTTCTCAAGTGTTATTATTTACCAATCATTTTTTTATCCGACGAAGCTGGTACTATTGAAGTTTCTGATATTGTATTTGGATACTATTTTGCCTACGCCTTCATTAGCTTGACTATTACAAACACTAACAAAGTTGAGAGATGTTGGAAAACTCCTTCAAAATCATGGAGTTTGTGTTCGGAAGAATTTTTAGGCAGCATCTTGTATACCATGTTATATATTGCAGGAATAGAGAAAATTTATACGAGCATGAGATATTTTATTCGTTTGGTAGTGAGCTGAATATTGCTACAGACTGAAACTCAAGTTCTGCAATCTGTTCTTGGGGTATGAAGTTTGGTATCACCAAAAAGGGGTAAGTAATTTGGTCAATGAAATTGTGGTTGAAAATCTACTTACCCTTAGTCAGGCTTGGATGATGAGTTGAAACTTTCATTTGTCTGCAGTAGATGTTACTGACTTACAGGAAGAGGTCATTCATTATCTTAGCAAATGATTATGATAATGTTCTTAGTGATTTTATGTGCTTTGCAAACTTGCCAACATAAAATTTTTCAAGCTAGATGCTGAATATCTAAAATGACTAAATGGACTTCAGAAGGTAACTTTTAATAATCCAGTTTATACTAAAGCTTGCGCTGCAGTTGCACTGAGCCCCTTTTGGATTACGACACGTAATAATTTTTTGGAATGAGGTGATTGATTTTGAATGACGATAGGCAGCCAACTAAGCTGGCAATAACATAGCTAATGCTCTAATCTTCATGGTGTTAGGATGTAGTTGTTCTTGATTCTTTATAAGCAGCTCATTTTAGTTCTCATTAAAACCCTGTAGTTCCGTTAAGGAAGTGGTGTTAGTTTTCTACTTAACATTTTCATGAATCCTTGAACTATAACATAATCAATTGAGATTATCACTGAGACACTTAGCTCCTTTTGAGTGAGATTATATTCTGTAATAACACAATAGTTTGTGCGCGTTTGTTGGATGGTGGGTCCTATGGCTCTCCAAGTATACATATGTAGAGCGATTACTGGTAAAGAGATGTTTATCGCGGATTTAAGCTCTTGGGATGACAAGGACGATGTTGATGACGACTAATTAAAAAAAACATTGATTATGTGTCAACGGGGGCCTCCGGCTCCGGTTGATAACCTTTGTCATTGTAGAGATTACTTGTAGAATGAAATAAAGAATGCCAATCCTTGGGAATTTGTCTCTTTTATTAGGTTGGCTTGAATTGTACCATACATGATAAGGTACGAATAGATAAATAATGGGAACTAAATGTAAATAAACTCATTGGAGGTATCACCGACGAGATAAAAAATCTTTCCAAACATTTTCAAGCTCTAAGTTTTTGTCATGGGAACAGAAGGAACAATAAGGTTGCGCATGAAGCTTCTAAGCTAGCTCTTTCTATACTTGCTCAATGTATCATGTATTCTGACTTTCCAAAAAATGTCTTGCAAGCTGTAATCATTGACTCGAAGTAATGAAATGGAATGATTTGGTTATCAAAAAAAAAAATGTAAATAAACTCATTTGTATAAATAAGTCATCCAGAGAAACTACCGATACACTGACCGCGGGCAACATGTGGAATCTCTGGCTTACTTGAGGTATCTTGTGCAATAATTAATGGATTTATGTGAACTGTAACATCGTTAATAGAACATTAATCTATGCTTGTTACTCTTTCCAAAGATCCACATATATCTTTTCTGAAAGCCTAGTCTTGATGGGGTCAATATCTTGTCTGAACATACTATATTAGATCTGACCACTCTTGTAATAGTAGTTGCAGTAGCACATAACAATAGTTGTGGGGATGAAGCTAGAAGCTATATATGGTTCTCTCAGTCCATCCTTCCACCTCTAACCCCGCCAACCCTCAGACAAAATCAGAAACATCTTTGTACCTGTATAACTGTGTTTGTAGTTTGTATTATTGTGCTTACGTTCTGCCCGGTCCAATCATAGCTATGAACAGATTTCAAAACAAAATGGTTCTTTGAATAATTTTTTAAAATTTTGCTACACAAAGTCGAGGTTCAAGTCTAAAGAAATATAACGAATTTTGAAATGAAGATGATAAAATTAAGAAAAGGATTAGTGGAGCCAAGAAATTTAACAGATTCAGATTAGATATGTGTGATTTAAGCTTATGCCTCATGCGATTAGTGTAATTGAAATTATAGCTATAAAAATTGTATAATAAACATCGTGGGTATTAAATGAAATCTGATTTAGTTAAATCTCACAAGCGCATCTGTCGCAAAATTTTACACTAATACTTCTGTAAAATCACCCTAAAAAAATCATTAATGTTGTGCAAAATTTTTACTATACTAGCTCTAAAACAATATTTGGATCTAAAATAGTACGAGTTGAAGAGTGTAATGTCCATCATTAACTAGTGAGCAACTACTGACATCCTTTTAATGAAAAAATTCTAAGATTACAAATTGGTTACAATTGTCCATGATGAGCAAATATTTACATAGTTTTGATGATAAAATTGTAAAATCACAGTTTGACATGGGGTATTCAACAAGAGTAACATGTTTGCGCTGCCATTTAAGGATCATTATAATTCATAGTTGTTGAATTTAATTTATGGTAAAGGATATTTATGTGCTTTAACCAACAATCCTAAAGTTTAGCAGGCATTTAAAATAAAGTTCTTTTTGAATATTTAAAGTTACTGCTCTTGGAATCACATCATCAACAACCATCATAGCTAACATTGCGGGTAAGGAGTCACTGACGTGGGACACAAAAAATGCTGGACAAGTAGCCAAGAAATACCTTTGGGCTCAATTATTGATGGTTCTTGGTCGATAATATTCCCCCATCAGCCATGCATACATCTTCTGCTAATATGTATTTTAACAGCGAATCAATCAAATCTACTTAATTCGTAACTGCAATCGTACTGGCTTTGCTGAGCATGAATTAGGTTTTGCATGGAACCATAATAGCCAGTGGATTTCAACAAATTCCACATTATCGATGGTCTCAATTGGTTTTGATTTATTTGATGAATAACCATTCTATATTTTAAGACTAGGATGTGACACTGAGAATAAGTGAGAATATTAGATTTCTCCATATGCCATATGAATAACAAATTCAATATTGTAGCAGTTGTGACTCTTCTCTTCCTTTCTCTTGGCTCTATCGTGAAACTTCTTTGAAACTTTTTCAAGTAAGAGAGATGAATGGGGGCATGCATGTATGATGATCCATGCCTACCCCCATCATGATCAAATGGTAAATGCATATATCTATTTATATGCTAGTTTTCTTTATTCTTTTTGTTCTTTTGGTGACCTTGAGGAGTTGTTTAAAGTAACATGACAGACATACTCATTCTCAAAGGATGACAGATCCGCATTAATAGCTTCACGATTTTCAAGTATGATTTAAAAAATAAAAATTGGCAATAAAGAAATAATTAACAGAAGAAAACATTGGTACTGTTGGGGGTTGACTTTACAGGTTGGGTGTTGGAGAGTGAATCTTGCAGACCGGCCTGTATTTTAATAATCTTCACAAGCAGCCAGCTTGCCCTCTGTTGAACTTCACCTAGCTACTACTGCAGCCTCCATACATTTTCATGGCCATACGAACAGTTTCATATTCACTAAAAGATTTTCTGTTTAGGAAAATTGAAACCATATTCGTTAATTAATGCTATTTTTCACCTTTAGTAACAGGCATTAAAGTCTTTCTGACCAGAGAAAAAAAAGAAAGAAAAAACAAAAAAGAAAGAAAGTAGTGCAAACATATGCTTTCTTTCTTTGTAGGCTGATAACCATCACAGAATAGATGTACTTTTTTCCTGCTTGGACGGCAGTAGTTTACTGAAATCTCAACTTCTAATTCTCAAGACACTCGTGAGAGAAAGTGTTTAGAAGTTAAAAGGCAAAAGCTTTATGTCAGCAATTTCAGGCGCATATTCAATCCTTGAGGGACAGTCCACACGAGCAAAGAATAATGGGTTTCATGCAAACGAAAAACCCGTTCCACGGAAACTTTGGTGAAAAAGATCCATGATGAGAGCGACATTAACATTTTTCTGATTGCTCGCTGGAGTTATTTGAAAAGATCAGATCAATGATAAGATCCTCGTGAATCCATCACCTTCATCTCCTTACTTGCCTCAAATCTCTTTCTCAGCACTTAACTTAACACCACCCAAAAAAGTAAGCAAATACATAAATACTAATTCCCAAAATAAAATGTTCCCAATTAAAAAGGAATGGAGAGATGTGGCTCCACATATATTGAGGCTGGCAGCATGCAAGATTAATGAGTAATTAAGGTCATTCATCCATTGTGGAATAAACTCCAGAAAGCAATGCCTAAAACTCTGGCCCTCTTGAATATTCCACAGGTCAATCAAGTACTTATGTAGAAAATACCTTTGCTGAATTTAAATTCGCTTTTTTTTTTTTTGGTGTTTTTATGAGTACTTCAGTTAGACTATGTCCCATATAATTACCAATTCTAATTCACAGTCCAAAATTCGAAAATTCCCATTTTCTTCATTCTCTGACTACCCATTTCACAATCATTTTGTACCCCAGATAAGCTCTAAGGGTGTTTCTGAAAAGGGCAGAGCGGGCTCAGTTAGCACACCCTTTTTTGTTAAAAAAAGATAACCTAAACAGAGACAAGAGGCTGACTAAACTGACAGATAGATGACACAAGTTACACCTCGCGAGATGCTCGCCCACCAATATTGTTTGGTGTTAGCGAAGATAAATCTTCTTACTTCACTATTATTCAATTTTCTCTTTTATTTCAATACTCCTTTCACGTTGACACCATCAAAACAGTGTCAGAAATAACGTTTTTATATTTAACTTACATCACCAAGACACTGATCAAGATGCTTCAAAAAAGGATCAGAGGAATAGTCCAATATGCTGGTCAATGTTGTTTAGGAATATATTTTCTTGGGATTATTGCATCCATGAAGATGACCGGAGATTAGCTATACAAGTTGCAACGTCTTACTCATGGGGACTAATTTTTATTTTTAGACTATTTACGAAAGATTAATTTAATTTGGATAATCATAAATAAATCTTCTTAATATTTAGAATCGAGTAATCTTGAGAATTGACAACTCAATACCTTAGAAAAATTAAAAGAATGGAAGAATTAAAGAAAGATAAAAAGGTCATAGCTTCGAAGACTGAAGCCACTCAAATCCAAGAAGGAGACAAATCCGTGATTCTTGACGGATAGACAATGCGAATTTTCTATTCTATAGGTAATAGACAGTGGGATTTATCGAAGACCAGTCCAGATTACACTTATACGACCTCTCTTACGTGCCTTCGCATGCTTTAAGAGGCATTAATCTACAGTGAGACAATGAATTTAAAAGATTTTTATATGAATCAAGTTTATAAATTCTCTTATTAATTTTGTAATTGAAAAAAATATATAAATACAACAACACATGTCGAAATAAATAAATTATATAAAAATATTTACATTATTCTCTTTCAGATTATAAAACTTATAGGTAAAATCCACATAAAAATTTTCCATCAATTCCTTTTGAGTACCTAGTCTGTGAATGGCGCGTGGAATAAATGCGTGTAAGATGATGATATTCGTTAACATCAATGCTACATCTTCAAATAGTGATTAGTAACCAAGGTTCCACTTTAATCTTTTCAACTGAAGAAAATAAGTAAAAAACAAAGTTCTCCTTTCTAGACCCCAATTAATTAAGTGGTTAGACTTGAATTTCATTTTTGTACCTTTTCAATACCGACAATTTCTTTTGTTTTTTTTTTTTGAGGAAACAAAAGCGACAATTTCCAGAATAAACAGATGATAGATGCTACATATTACACCACAGCCTTCATTACTGTTTATATTTACCATAATGTAAGGTCAGGCTGGGGGGAGTAGGGGCTGTTTGCACATGAGAACCGTTGAAGGGGTCAATTATTAACTGATTGACGATGAGAATTCGTTGTCTTGGGGACTTTTAATTGTGGCATTCAATGGCCAACTTGTGACAAGCTGCTAAAGAAAAAGATGAAATCATTTAAATGCTATTAAATAGGGACAGTAGTACAGTCACACTTCTTAATTTCATTTCAAGTCGAGTAATTTTCTTTTTTTTACTTGATTGTATTTACTTCTCATCATGCCAAAAACCCGAGACAATTACTTCTATTTGAGAATTTTTGTCACTTTAAACTTTGACCCAATGATGTAATACTGAGCTCCCCGTCACCTAAAAAATACTGAGTTGTTTACCTAATCAAGTAAAAGGGAATGTTGGATCGTTTGGGATGAAAGAAATATCACAAAAATTATGAAGTATTAATTAATAATTAAGAGGGCTGCTTAAATCCCATTCAGTAAATGAAAAAGAAACAAGAAAAAAAAATCACAACAAAAATTGAGCAACTTGCATCGCCACACTTGTTTTAAAGCCAATGTTTAATATTTCCTGCAAAAATAACAACTCGTATGAGAATGGTTAGGCATGTGGAATGTTTCAGTTTACTCCAATTCAATTAATATGAGAAGAACCTGCATCTTTTATTTCTCTACCCATTATACGAGTAAGTAATAATTTAGACATGCAAAAATGTTACCATGCATATGTACATACACCCATGACATCACATTCATGTAAATCATATATACAATTTAGAAAAAGTAAACGAGAGAGAGAGAGAGAGAGAGAGAGAGAGAGAGAGAGAGAGAGAGAGAGAGAGAGAGAGAGAGAGAGAGAGAGAGAGAGAGAGAGAGAGAGAGAGAGAGATGGAATGAGAATTGTTCTTTATATACCTATTTAAAGATTTTCATTCCCAATTCTAGCAACTTTTGCTGCCACAAGTTATCTATTACCTTCTCAAACAAAATTCTCCATCTACTTTTGGTCCGAGGAGAGAAAGGCATAGAGGGAGTCTGAGATTGCGATTCCTAAGAGCTATATAATCCCTGCAAGCTGTATAACAAGATCATTAACTACCTGGAAAAAGAGATGAAAGGAAGTAGTTGCAGCACGGAAGATTCCAAGACAAGCCCGGCAACTAACCTACAAATTGAGGACGAACAAGATCATGATGATGATCAAGACGACATGAACAACAGTACTAAACCCACTGTTAATGGAACCAGCTCTAGCAACAGCACAGTGGAAGAGAATTCTAAGAAGTCTGCTTCTGGATCTGTTAGGCAATATGTACGTTCAAAAACTCCGAGGCTCCGGTGGACACCTGAACTCCATCTTTGCTTTGTTCATGCTGTTGAAAGACTAGGAGGACAAGATCGTGAGTAGCAATGGCTAGCTAGAAGTTCTTAAAATTTGTTACCGAATACATACAACTATATTGATGATGTTTCGTAATTGTGCGGTTGTTAATGGTTATTATTTGGTGCAGGAGCTACTCCAAAGTTGGTTCTTCAATTAATGAACATTAAAGGTCTAAGCATAGCTCATGTCAAGAGCCATCTTCAGGTAATTAACAGATCAAGATGCTACTAAGTGATTCAAGGGGGCATATCTTGATTACTTTTGTAGCACTTTTTCCTTGTTAGCAAGATTTGAATTTTTTTTTTTTCAACTAATTGTTAACATTTCTTTTCTTAAATCATTTAATCAGATGTACAGGAGCAAGAAGATTGACGACCCCAATCAAGGTAACATATACAGACTCTATCTAACAAGTCTTGGAAAGCTAGGGTTTCGATTCAAATAGGGTTTTCTTTAACCTCTTTCTGATCGGGCTTTCTCTTAAATCTTCAACAGTCATCTCGGAGCAAAGGCTTCTTGCTGATGGTGGGGATCACAATATTTATAATCTCAGCAAACTTCCGATGCTTCAAGCTTTTGACCAGTTTTCTAGTTCCAATTCTTTAAGGTGTATACGAAGTGCATAAATGCCTACTTACTGCAGCATTTTACTCGCATGTAAGTCATTTATACTTATTTTAATGTTTGTTTCGTCTTTTGAAGATATGGGAATACTTTCTGGAGTAGTCGGCAGATAAACTACCAAAATCCTTACAGTATTGGAGGAGGTGCTCAATCAAAGTTTACTAGACATGGATTTGGTCATGGCTCAGCCAATCTTGGACATCTTTATGGTTCTCGTGAATTCAACATGTCTAGACAATCTTCATGGAAGAATATTCTTGATAATGAAAAGGAGTCCCAATTCTTTCCTTGTCAAAGACCATGGAGAACCCAAATTGGAACAAGTTCAAATCTGAAACCAAGTCTGATCTCACAACTGCACGATAGAGGGAGATCACAACAAATTAATGCTGATTTAAGAAGCCCCCCTTCTCCGGGCAAAAAACCACATGCGATTCAAGAAGAAATCAATACACTGAAAAGAAAGGCCTCAGCGGACTCCGATGTAAATCTTGATTTGAATCTATCTTTGCCAACGACAAGACAAACAGACTTGAGAGATAACAAAAGATTGAAGTTTGATGAAATTGATGATTCTTTATCTCTCTCTTTATTTCCGTCCTCAACCACAGTGTCCAGCAGAAATTTAAAGGAAATTCATGGTACTACTAGAAAGCATGCAAGAATGGCAAGTACCCTTGATCTGACTTTATGAATAAGACAATCAGAAGTGAGATTCTGAGGTACTTGTCATTTGTCAATTCCTATGTCAATGGGCAGATCTTTGTCTTATGCTACCAGTGTGCAAGGTAAGGTTATCAGTTTATTTTTGTTTAATTGTCAGTATCTCTGCACAAATACCAGATATGTAGCCTTGGGATGCTAATCTGTGCAAAAATTAGTGTTTCTATGAGCAATAAATCTATGCATTGGATATTGAGCATTATCAGAATAATAATGTAGATTGTAGTCTTCAGCATTTTCAGATTTTTGGCTTCCTAAAGAGCTAAAATATCCATAATTAACTACTAAACTACTTACAGCTCTGGGTCTTTTCTTCCTTAACTTTATTTTTTCTTTTTGAAATTGGAATACAGAATTAATTCCTTAGAAATGTTGAATTTCAACTACTAACTTTAAAAGATTTTCACTATCATCATACTCAGCTTATTGAATTCGATCAACTAACCATAAGAGAAATGTAATGTAGTGAAGTTGGATCCAACAAACGAAAGCATTTTATTAATCGAATTTATAGATATGTTTTTCATTCTAAAAGATTCCACAAACGACAGCATTTTATTAATCGAGGTCAATTTTGTTATTGGCGACCATATTTTGCATCTTTCAAAGGAAAAACATAAAAAATCTTACATCATTTTCAGTTTAGTAGAAATTGACCTCCATGATAACAATATATAGAGGAGTCGAGGATATGTTATTCCTCCTTTTTTTTTTACATTGTTTTGAGTTAGTTATAAGGAGAAGTATCAAAAATATAATGCTAATGATAGTGTAAATCATGGCCATCACCGGCCTCTTGATTTTGTGATATGCCACTTGAATTAATGCACAGTTAAATCTTGAATGGCAGTGGTATTTGCACACTTATCAATTAGCAGGATAAAGAGAAAGCTTTATGTAGTGCATACAAAGGATACTAAAGAAAAAAAAAATTATGTGTTTCGTAGTGCTAATGCAGGGTATATTTTCCAGATTGATTGGATATTTAATCTTTTGTTCGAACTCAGATGATTAATCACAATTGTGTTTCAATTCAACATAATTAGTTACCACACGTTCAGAATAGTGCTTAATCACTATGTGATTGACGAATATCATCTTCAGGTAAACAATAGCTATTGATTTTCAACAGGTTGCCAAATGACCTTCAAATATAACCAGTTTCTAACTGCATCTAGACAGAATGTTGTGCTTTTTCTACAGGCATAAAAAGCAGCCTCACATTTACATTGTTTCTAGCGTTTTTGAGATGCATCTTGACTGCATTGGAAGAAACTCCAGCCAAAATTACTATAGCATTTGAACTGTAAATACTGCCGCAGTGAGACAACTTATTGTCTTGAAACCTCTCCTGAAATTTTTGACAATTTTACTTAGCATCCCTATAATTTAAAATGTTGCACTAATCTCTCATAGTTTTAGTATGCGTGTTTAAAAACTTAATAAATTTTAATTGAAAACTCTGAACTACTATTTTATAGAAAAACCTATCCAATGCTACCTTTTTACTACTGGGACCACTACCACCATCACCCATAATCATAAGCTGTTAATCAAACTATCGATAGAACTATCATTGAATTGACATTAATCAACATAAGAAATTAATGACAATGTTAATATTAGTTTGATATCATTGAGCACCACTGGAATTGCACTAATCAACCTCCAAAAAATGCATATTCATTTCAATTTGATTTCATCTAAACCTTATAAGCATGATTTGAGTCTTATATTTATGAAGAAACAAAAAACTTAAAATTCAATTTATCAAATTTCAATACACTCGAACCAAACGATATTGACTAAAACTACAATGATTATGAGATTATTGTAATCATTTCATATAATCAAGGAGGATTGGTATAATAGTTCAAATTAGAACAGTACTACTAAGTGAAATTATAAACAATCTCAGGGAAGATATCTAAAATTATACCCCCTTTTGTGAATACTCGATGGATTCGTTTTACAACATCATGCATGTATAAAAGGCTTCATGAACTGTGGAAGTGTGTAAGGATTTCACTCATAGTAGTTAGTTTCTCTTTTCGTGGGTAGTTTATGCGTAGTGATACAAAGCTTAAAGCACGCAAGTTTCATACACGGTAGATTGATCATCTTTAACTTAGAATTTTCTTTTTTTTTCCAATTTCGTGGAGTACCCAAAAGTGACGAATTGGTAATGGTTATTTCTTTTAAGTGAATTGCGGAAAAAGCCAGTGTGTAGATTGCAATAAAATCCGATTTGAGGAAACAAAACGAACTATAAATCTCAAAGCTTTATGATCAGACTACCAGTTTCGATATGATTCAATACGCGGCAAAGTTGTTGCTCTTTGCATAGGGTCGTTAGGAGGCAAATAATGAAGCAGGGATAGTTTCCCATTAAGGCCTTAGGCATTAACAGATGGCTAGGTAGTTATCTCCATTGAATGAAATTCCACGAACTTTCATTCTTCCCACCAAAGATCGATGCTTGCACAACGTTACTGATTCATCATTCATCTCTTTACATCGTCTAAATTCCAAGAATTAAATGGGAATCCACTATTCATCTGAGTGTAGTTCCGAGACATTCGAACATGTTTGCGCGTTTTGACAGCACACATGTTTACATATTTCAGCTTTACTTTTTTCCTTGTTTCTATGGTTTATGCTCTATGAAATTATGGCGTTTTAATAACATGTGAGTTCTCTTCAAAAAAAAAAACATGTGAGTTAGGAAACGTTCTTTGGAGGTATCTTACGTAATCATTAAACATGTACAACCTTTAGATGGCGTTTAATACCTGTGATCCAAATTCATTAAACTTCTCAACAGGAAATTGACATTGTGGCCCGGCTTTTCCCTGGACTTGACAAGAGTCTCCGGGCGTAGCATAACAAAATATAACTGAAGGGGTTGCTCAAACGCATTTAATCAAGAAGATGGCAGTGCGCAATCTGCACAGAATTTGTCATCAAGAAGTGGATTCATGATGTCCATGGAGGTTCCATGTCAGCCTAATTGACACCGTTCTTTCATTATTGTCATCATTTTTAACCAAAAAAGAAAAAAGAAAAACAAAAAAACATATCATATGCTTTTGGGACTGGTAATCATGTTAATTCTGGAAACCTATCGTCGGCCAAATCTGGGCCTTGTTGACAACCGGGTTCAATTACAGCTTGGGCCTCAAGAATTCGGACTTAGAGCAAACATTTATTCTTTCTTCTTCTTTAGAGCAGAAGCGGATTGAGGAATGTTGCGGCCTTACAATTGGGCCAGATCTAATCCATTGATCGGATAAACCTTTCCTTTCCGAAAATATGTCTTAGGACAAAGAAAGCAAATGCATAATCACCAAACTTGTTAATGTTTGTCTTTGCCCAAGTCCATTGATGCTAACTAGGCCCAATATTCAACTCGATTTTAAAAACGATGCAAAGGTGGAAAGAAACCCATACAAACCCAAAACCCAGATCGTTGAGAAAGCAACAGCCGAAATAAAACGAACCAATCAACATCTTACAACTCAGATTTTCCTTTCAAACACCAACGCCCCATTTTCATCTCGGGTCGGGTATATCCTTCCCGCATTTCGTCTTCATCATCCCCCTCTTTCCCTCTGAACTCACATACACACACTGCAAGGTGAAAACACACGCATAGATAGCCCGATATGGCTGTGAGGCCACCACTGCTTCACCAAAACAACTTTCTTCTTACTAACTTCTCCCACTCAAAACCTTCTATCAATCTGCAGCCACATTTCTTCCCGTCTAACTCTCTTGTTAATTCCTTCTCTTCTTCTATTTCACTTCTATCACCACAGTCGTCGCCGCCATGTATCCGTATCTTCGCCCGCGTTTCCACCTCCCCCGCCGAGTTCGCTCCCCCAGCTTCCGAATTCGATTTCCACCTGGAAATTGCCAGGCTTAAAGCTCTCAGGTCCAACCTCTCTAACTCCTCAGCTTCCATACACCAGAAAGTCAAAGTCATTGAATCCGATTCCAGGGTTAGGTTATTCTTCGATAAGAATTCCAGTGGTAAGAATAGGTTCGTTAGGTTTTTGGAGAGTTCGAAATTGGACAACTATCAAGTTTATTTGCTCAAGTGCGTTGTTGCTTCCGGCCAAGAGCACGTGCTATTTGACGCCGGAGCATTTGAGTCAGCGGCGTCTTCTTCTGCGGCTAGTGCATTGAAAAGTGCGTTATATGCGTTGGCGGAGATGATTGAAAAATGGGACGGGAAGGTTGAGAGCAGCAAGGTTAAGGTGGGTTTGGGGTATGCAGAGGAAGATGTTAAAGATTTGAGGTTACTGTTGAAAACTCTTGGAGAGGTTGAGCAGTTTTATGATTGCATTGGAGGTATCATTGGGTTAGTTCCGACTTTTCATATTTACTTCTTTGTTTTTTTTTTTTTTTTTGGAGAGTTTAGGATGTCCACAGTCCAATGCAACCATTTAAACAATGTAATAACTGACAACAGGGTGTAGATTATGTCGAATCCGATGCAATAAGAGAGAACATTTTTTGAGCTAAAAGTTTACGGGAACAAAAGTGACAATTTGGTATAATTACTCGAGTGTATTAGAAGGAAAAAAAAGATTTATATGATTTAACCTTTGCCCGTATTTGATGCTGTTATTGTTAGGTTATTGAATTGCTTTTTTAGATTACTTGACTACATTTGCCAGTTCTTAATTTGTTAATACGTTATTCCATTATTATTGCCAATATTTAAGGTTATAATATTGGGGAGAATTTATCTGGTCCATGCTCAATTTTTGCCCAAAATGTTGAGGATCAACCCAATTTCTAGATGTAAAAAATATCACTTGTAAACAATTTGTCTGAAGACCAAATCATTCTACTAACTGTTGCAGATATCAAATAATGGTTCTAGAGCTTCTAGCTCAATCAACTAATGAAGGACAGGCAGTCAATTGGTCCCAGCACTCTCAAAAATCGCTGCAATGCCAGTTTATAGAAATTCATCCTCCTAAAGGACTTGATCTCTCTCAAGATACTGAATATGCATCTCAAGCAGCTCTATGGGGAATTGAAGTGGGTGCTTAATATATACATTCTGAACTAGAAAGTTTGATCAAGATCATTTGGTTATGAAATGTAATTTATCTCCAGGGTTTGCCAGACTTAGGAGAAATTTATCCTCTTGGAGGTTCAGGTGATCGGTTGGGCTTCGTGGACTCCGAAACAGGTGAATGTCTTCCTGCTGCAATGCTTCCTTATTGTGGAAGGACTTTATTGGAAGGTTTAATTAGAGATCTCCAGGTATGGAAATATTATTTGTTGAACTTTGGAAACTTCATAGTGATTCTTGTGTGACAGGGGAACTTAATAATTACATTTTGGATTGAGCATGAAATTTATTAACTTCTGTTTAACATGAAATTGACAGGACCTTTTATCCATTGCCAGGGTAGGGAGTTCTTCTTCTTCAAGTTGTATGGAAAACAGTGCATCACTCCTGTAGCTATTATGACTAGTTCTGCAAAGAAAAATCATGAGCGCATTGCCTCACTATGTGAAAGGCTTGAATGGTTTGGAAGAGGAAGATCGAATTTTCAACTTTTTGAGCAGGTTTAGTGAGGACAAACTGGGATGATCTTATTTCTAAATTGAATTTTTGTTAGGTTACTTTCTATAGAGATATATGATTGCCATTGCTTTTTACAAATTGCTATGTTGCATTTTGTGATTTGAAATTTCTACTGCCAGCCTCTTGTTCCAACAATTAATGCAGAAGATGGGCAATGGATTGTTAGTAGACAATTCATGCCAGTATGCAAGCCTGGTGGTCACGGTGTGATTTGGAAACTTGCCTATGATAAAGGTGTGTTTCAGTGGTTTCATGATCATGGACGAAAGGGTGCAACCATTCGGCAAGTCAGGTACTGCTGCAAGAGTTCATAGTGTTGAGTCTGGACATTGGGGCATATTTGACATTGATGACTTTACAGTAATGTTGTAGCTGCTACAGATTTGACGATGTCGGCCTTGGCAGGAATTGGTCTTCGACAAAGGAAGGTTGGGAATTGAATGTTTTGTTGCTTTTATGGAATTATTGTCTAAGAAAATGCACATGAATCGAACTTGTAAAATCTCTGTATTAGATTGACTGAAATAAAAAAGTGTTACAAATATTGTTTCAAGCTAATCATCAATGCATTTTTTTCCCTTTTTTGCAGTTTTCATTTGTCATTTTCTTTTTTTTTTTTCTTTTTCTTTTTTTTTGTGGGGGGGGGGGGGGGGGGGGATTGAGAGATATTATCTGCAAGCTATTGCCGTCATGCATTCCCTAATGTACCCAATCTTTTACTCTTCTATGCACCTATTCTGAATTACTTTGATCCATGTAATTGGAAATATTGTACCTTTTGTCAATGTAATGGACATTTCTAGCCCAGATTAGGAGGAAAAAATTCTCATTTGAGTGCAGTTGCAGCTGAATATGGATCAAATGTAAATGGGCAAAACTCGTGCTTGTGTCAACTTTCTTCCAATTTGTAATTTACTTTAGAGGAGCTCTAACACCAAAAAGTTCGCAATCCCTGTGTGCTGGCATTACTTCTAAGCACAGCAACTCAAGCTTTTTGGTTGATTATTTAATTTGTTGTGGGGATATTTCTATTTAATATCCTATTATTGACCTGCCATTATTACAGAAACTAGGCTTTGCTTCGTGTAAGAGAAAAACAGGGGCAATAGAAGGCATAAATGTCCTGATCGAGAGAAGGACTCATGATGACAAGTGGGCATATGGTTTGTCATGTATCGAGTACACTGAATTTGATAAATTTGGAATTGTCGATGGGCCTCTTTCTTCTAAGAGGTACTTTTTTTCCTCAAGCTTTTTTAAGCATTAATGACATTGTCAACCTTTGTCATTTATGTCAAAATTGCACATCATGTTTCTTGTTTCCAAAATTTTTTTAAATTTAAATATGAAGTTAACTTTGTGCTGAATTGAATGCGCTGCTAGTTATTTTTAGTAATGCCCATCTCTTCATTTGAAAGAAATACAAAACATTAAGAGTCAAGTTTTACCTAAAAGATCATATGGTGTCGTACTAAGACATTTGATTTTAAAAGGTGGTATTATGTGGCAATCGAGGATTTCACCAACTGTGTTATTGTCCTGCCTAGGGTATATAGTTGTTTTCCAAATACTTCCTTTTGGTATCTTGAGAACGTCATTCAGTATTTGTTCTGTCAACCACAACTAAATTAATATTGGTTCGGCTGAGGGAAAAAGACCTTTCCATTTATATTTTGCACTATTCTTTTCCTTTTCAAATTCTAAGGAAGCTGTAAAGTAGCATAGCAGTGAGGTTCAGTAGTCATAGTGAAGCTTGAAACTTAGATGATGATGAGATATTTATTCTGTGGATGAAAACTTGTAATAACGATTAACTAGTACCTCGCTATTGACAAATTTCTTTCATATTGTAGTTTTAGGTGCTGACATGTTGCCCACCGATTTACTTTTTTTCTCATAGCGAACCATCAGGTTCTTGTTGGTTGTTGGCAATTCCCTCAGGGATTGTTCCTTTGTCTTAGTAATTGATGCTTGTCCTTGTAGCAGAAGATGATAGAGTATTTGCCAACCTGAACCTTTTTCCTCTTGTGAAGTTTGGAGGCAGATTTTCCAGCCAACACAAATATCCTGTATGTTGATTTGCCTTCAGCAGAGCTTGTTGGGTCAAGTAAAAACGAAACCAGTTTGCCAGGCATGGTACTTAATGTGAAGAAGCCAATAAGATTTGTTGACCAGTTTGGGATGACAAACTGGTATGCACATAGCATCTCTTAATTTTTTGTCTTTTACTGTCAATCGACGTGTCTTTACTCTTTTTCTGTCTCACAGACATAGAATAGTGTAGAAATTATTGTTGGTTTCTTGTTTACAATACGATAGTGAAGTCATTGTATTTCCTGTCCTTTTTTTTTGGCCCCCTATTTTGTTGGCGGAAGGGATAATGCTAGAGCTACTTGCCATCTATATTTCTTGCACAAGTGCAGCATCCTGTTGGTGAAGTTTTGTTAATTGGCTGCTTGTGATCATGCTAGCATCTCTGATTCTTTGACCTGATCAATTCACAAAATACGTGATCCCGGTAGCTTCCTGTTATGTTCGTAGAGATATAGATCCAAAATGACTAAGGGCTTTCTTTCAACAGCCTACTTAGATTTACTTAATTTAACAAGTTCAATGTATTGCATATAGCTGACGACATTACCAGTTAGATGATGGCATTAAATTTTAATAAGATAGCTATTTGCTTTATTATTTTTTCGGAAAACAGAAAAAACAAATTTTATAGCTTGTAACCCAGAAGATACGTCATTACTCCTGTAATGTAAGAGCGAAGTGTAAGTTTACCATGTGTGGAGTATAAATCCCCCATTCTTCCATTCAATCCAATATACTGTATGAGGATGATTCACAATACTAGTTTTACAGGATTTGGCATAATCTTCTTACCTGTCAACTTTGAAGCATGTGTCCTCTAAAACTATTAGACTTTCCTCTTTCATCCATGTCTATCCACTGACATTGTTCATTTGTTCCTCTTTCATTTAGTTGTCATCAGGATACTCTCTTCAATGCTATGGCTTTTTAATTGTCTCTTTAATGCTATGGCTCTTTAATGTTAGTGTCTCTGGTGGGCATCTGGAATGCACGATGCAAAATATTGCGGATAATTTTTTAAACACTTACTCATCTCGATGTTATGAGGATGTAGAAGGTTGAGTATTGACATCTCTTATTTGTTGTGCTACATCTGTTCTTCGGATTATATCTCCAGGTATGATAGTGAATTTAGCTTTGGTTGATGACTGCAGAAGGGCTAGATACCTTTGTTGTTTACAATGAAAGAAGGAAGGTCACATCATCTGCTAAGAAGAAAAGGAGACACAGTGACAAGTCTTTACGCCAGGTGTAGTTTATTAATAAATGGCTGTTGTTTATTTTTTCTTTTTATTTTCTGGATATATTCAGCCAGACAGTGGCTGGCTGTTGAAAGTCGAACTTTAATAAGTTGATAGATTTATATGATTATATGCAACTACAGCTATCACTTCAATTCTGCTTGATGATAAAAGATGTTAGAATATGTCCATAATCTTTAGGAAATTCTCCTAATTACTGGTCTCACAATTTGTTAAATTAATCAACTCTTGATCATGTACCGTTTGGAATTCATGACAAAGGCTAATAGTCATTAACAAAATTTTAGATCTTTGATGAACTAGGATGATCTTAGCTTTGTTTTTCCCCACTGCCTTTTCTTGTACATCATTTTTTGTTTTTTTTTCCATACTGTGCAATTATTCCTTCTTTTGTTTCCTTGAATTTCTTTTAGGTAAGCAACAACATAAATTATTTATGCCTTAAAGAAATCTTGTATTTGAAAATTGTAAACTGTTTAATTTTCTATGTCTCATCCCAACCATTAACTTGTAGTTTGGAAGTTGCATAAGGTTAAGCTTGGTTAAGTCAAGTTGAGGTTATGGCATTTTAAGAAATTTGCAACCAGATAATTGTCTGAATCTGGTTAAGTGAAATATTACACATGCTGTTGAGAAGTAGTAGTGATTGTAGAATTCTCAGATGATCAGGCACATTAATCTCCCAGGCCAGCCTTTTATTTATAAGAACAACATTATGTGTCTCTTTCCATTTAAATAATATCTTTGCTAGCTTGTTGGAAATAAATGTTAACTTCTAAATGTTTGACTTTTAATTGCTTCCTAATGCTTCAATTTTCCAATTGCGTCGCAAATCTCTGAAGTTTAGATTCGATTATAAAAAATCCTTGCATTTTATTAACTTAAATCTGGAAAGACTTTAATTGGTTTGCTGCAGACTCCTGATGGCTCTGTACTGGATGTCATGCGTAATGCTGCCGACCTCCTTTCCCATTGTCAGATAAGCATTCCTAAGGTATTATGAAGGGGAGTGTCACTTACAATGTTAGTGCTGAGTTTACATATGTTTGGGTTGAATGCTCATTCTAATCCATTTTGATGTTAAGCACGTGTAGCATGTCTAGTTCTATTATTTCTACTACATGTTTTATTAAGGCTATGCTTCATCATTCTCCAGATTCTTGGTAATGAAGATTATGTTGATTCTGGACCCCCATTTCTTATCCTGCTCCACCCTGCTTTAGGCCCTTTCTGGGAAGTCACCAGGCAGAAAGTAAGTCTCAGTGAACTGATACAACTTGACTTTCAAATTTGTCTGGTTTCCTTCTATTTTTTGCTGGCATGAGTACTTCTAGGTTGAATTTTTTTTTTAACAGACCTATTTACACGATTAGCATCTAAAAAGTTGGGCAACACGACAGGAAGGGTGGCAATCGGGTCGGGTTTCGGGTTGGCAGGTTGGGTTGAGACCCAAGTATAACAGCCAACCCGTGAAGAGCCAGCCTGAACACAACCCGTCACAGGGTAGGCGGGTCGACCTGCGAACCTGAAAAAGAAACTTCACATGCCATTATTAAGGAAGTTTCTTGGGTCAAACGGGCCGAAAAACTTCCTTAATTTGAAGTTTTTTCTGGGTCAAACGGGTCGACCCAAACCCGAACTCGACACTTTTTTTTTTCCCTGGTTAGACGGGTGAACCTGATTCCAACCCGAACCCGACCTATTTGTTTGGCAGGTCAGTCAAGTCCGACCCAATTCTGACACGAACCCACCAAGTCTTGACCCAAACCCATTATTTTCATGTTAGGTTCGTGTCAAAAATTGCCAAACATAGACAGGATTCATTTTTTTCCTGCAATCTTCTTTGTAGTTGTGAAGATTTCCTGGAAATTAAAAGTAGTTCACTAGCTTTTTAATCTATTTCGTGGTCAGAATTTCTGAAATGTCAATTAGAAAGTCTATGCTCCTCCATTTTCCTTATGATAATATTCAGCATAAACAGTTTGCCTTTTATTCTCAGTTTCATGGAGGTTCAATTTCGGTTGGTTCCGAATTACAATTAGAAGTTGCGGAGTTCTTGTGGAGAGATGTGCAGGTCAGATAACTTGGTTGATATTGGTGATGACTCCTTGTCAGTTTTCTTTTCAGCTGATTTATTTCCTTCATTTTAGCTTCATGGAAGTATGATAATTTTGGCTGAAAATGTTATGGGATCGATGAAGATAAATGAGAAGGGTGAAAGCATACTGCAATATGGAAACAGGTGCAACTGTTTGCTCTGTTTTTTCTTCTTCTGAATAATAATAATTGTGAGATAAGTACCCTGATAAGTCACTCCATTCATGCAGGTGTGGAAGATGTAAGTTAGAAAATGTCAAGGTACTGAATGAAGGAATTGACTGGCATTCAGGAGGCAACTTATATTGGAAGCATGATGTGGACCGGATCGAGGCTGTGAAGATTATCCTCCATGGAAATGCTGAATTTGAAGCAGTGGATGTCACCTTGCTGGTAAATTTATGTGGATCATGTGGTTTCCTTTGTGGATATTTTTCTAGTCTGTATGGAAATTACTTTCGGAGTAGAAAAGTTAATGTCAGATTAGAAAAGTTGGATTTTGAGACTTTTGATGCTTTAGCTTAATGATAAGTATAATCAAAAGGAGTTTCCAGAATCTAAAGGGACGATTAAGTTCACTGTATTCCATAGTATCTGCATAGGAGAATCAACTCCAGGTTAACAAGCATCTAGTGATGCTTATATAGTTCTGCCAAAGGAAATTCCCGTCTCCTCATACATCGTTGTATGTTTTTGAATGCAGGGTGATCATATCTTTGAAGTTCCTGATGGCTACATAATGAGGGTTACCTCTGGGAAATCTGGTATTACAGTTACTTTACTGTTATATATGGTGTAAATGGCTTCATTTTAGATGAATACACTTGTTTTAAATTTTGAAGTTTGTAGGCGTTATATTTTGTTTCCATAAACCTTCTAAGCTGCTTAATTTAAAGGCCGTTGTATATAAAGCATTTTATTATGCATGCTGCTAGATGTCATGTATAAGCAGGACAAGTAGCAGATGCATGTTTGTCTAACATAATTGTGTATATATTTAAACACTAGAATTATGGTAAGAATCCTAGTGTTCCATAGCCTAAGATATTGTGTTTACATCAGATTTCAAATGGAACTAGAACTCACAAGTACTTCTTTCAGATTACTTATCATTATTATGTTTATCATGCTTGTGAATATTCAGGTTAAGAGGACAAACCATGTCTAAACTGATGCTTAAGACCAGAATTATCTTAATATAAAATTTTTGAAGCATAAGTTGTAGTGTGGGTGCAATCTAATAACCAATTGGATAAAGTAAGATCACAGGATCTGTATGGTAGCATACTGTTCATAGCACATCCACCAACTACTTTAACAGGTGCTATATGTTCTCATTGGTGGCTATATGTTCTCATTTGTGGAGAAAATTTTGGGATTATAAAGCAGCCTTCTATTTTTTTTTTGGCCCACCTGTTGCACATGCCAATGCAAAGTTGTTGGCCTCTAATGTGAAGTTGTGTCCTGTCGAACTCTATTTGTCCCCCCCCCCCCCCTCGGGGGGCGGATTTCTTAAATTGATTGTGTCATGTCATACTCAATTTCTGACTGCAGGTTTAGAAATCCAACAAAAAGCTATTGAAGAAAAATTTTTGGAGTCTGGAAGCTGGTTTTGGAGATATAAGATAGAGGGCACTCATATTCAATTGGAATTGGTGGAGTTACAGAAGACTTAACCTTGTGTCCTAAGGCTATGTTATGTGAATCATGGTTCACATGGACTTGTGCTCGAATGCTGCTTATTGATCTTCCCTGAGCTGGTTGGTTGAACAAAAGTTGAACCTGTCCTAGCATATACATAAACTGCCAAAATCAAACGGAAATGAAGTTATTCAGATTTAATCAATTCCTTAATTGTTGAACTTGTTATCTGTTTTAGTAATAATATGTTCAACAAGAGTGAAGATAGTTGCAGCAGCTGTTGTTCTTTGTATCTTCAATGCAAAGTATGTACAAGAATGATGTAAACTTTTCAGCAATAAAAACTGTTTGTCAGTTCTTTTTCCATGATAAGTTTGTGGTTCAACCTTGAGAAGAATTTCTTTTCTTGTACTTGCAGTATGGTACATTTAACCTTAGGTGGAATATGCTTTTTTTTTTTTTTTTGGTGGCCGCGTGTTCCGTCATGTTAATTTCCTATGCAGTGATTTGATCCTTTTGCTCTCTATGTCTCATCCCCTGCTTTGTTTTTTAATAATCATAGACTTCTTAGCTTCAATTTCTCACAACTAGTAATGAGTATTTATTTTGTTCTCAATTTTGACCAGACAGAGTCGCTAGCATTTGCATTGACAACGTTGTTGATCTAATCCAAACAAGTGGAAGATGATTTCTTTCTTGATGCACAATTATAGGATTCCATCAGATGAAATTAAATCGAAGAAAGTGGTATGGCAGTTTTGAATCAACACAATTTACATTTCGTTTGCAATCTAGTTAAAGTTTTGTTATCCAACAGGATTTCGAGAGTGAGAGCAGCACCTATTCAGTATTCTAAGAAGAGCGTCTGCTTTTCTTCGGGCTTTTAAAGATCCATCAGTGGCCAAGCTTTGGAGCGAGGGAATGCTTCGTGGATTCATTAAAAGCTTTCTAGCAACTTCCTCGCCGCCATCTTTACATAGCCCGAGCAGCAGCGTTATCGAATTCTCCTTCCCCTTGGAAGATCCAAATCTCAAAAGATCTATAAGAAGAGGTACCAAGACCTTACTCTTCCTTAACTCTTCTAGTCCTTCACTACATCCGAGGAGGAGGGCAAGCACAGCTAATGCATCATCAGTGATTCCCGCTGTGTCATCCACCAACAGGTCAATGAACAAGGGAACTACTCCAGCAAGAACAACACTAACCTTATTAACATTGTAAACTGCAAGGTTGAAAAGTGCTGTTGCTGCATCTCTTTTCCCAGCTGTAGTTCCTTCTCCTAGGAGCCCAACTAAGGCTGGGATGGCTCTAGGATGGCCTCCAATAATTATTTTATAATCGTCTAATATGGACAAGCTGAAGATTGCTGCTGCTGCATTTTCTCTTGACTCCATTGTTTTCCCCGATTGGAGAACATCAATTATGTTGTCAATTGCACCAGCAGACATAATCAAAGTTTTATTGTTGTCATATATGGAAAGGTTGAGTAGAGCGGTAACTGCATTTTCCTGGATTCCTGGATCGTGAGAGCCTAAGAGAGATACAAGAAATGGAATAGCCCCTGCTTCTGCTATGATCCTGCGGTTGTCCATTCCAGTTTTTGCAAGTAACCGAAGCTCATAGGCTGCCTGTCTCTGGATATCTGGTGATCCTGTTGCTAGCTTCCCTACTAAAAACTCAGTAGTCATTTTAACTGCATCTGCTGCAACTTTAGTGGCAGAAATGTGATCAACAGCATTTGTGCATAGTTTTCTTTTACTGCTGCTTCTTACCAAATCAGATGAAGATGATGCAGATTCCACCATTGGAATGTTGTTCTCCTGGCACCATTGATGAATCAGACTTTTCAATGCATAATTGGGTATAAGGGCCATGTGTATTAAGCGTTGCCCACTTTTTGGGCATGTATGATGCCCTGAATTAATCCACTGGGCAATCGAGCTTCGATCATAAGTATGCCCGGATGCAACTATGACGGGGTCCCTCATCAGGTCAAGTGAAACTGGGCAACGATATTCATCAGGGATATTCAAAACTGTCGACTGGGAAGAGGAATATGGATCATAACGAGTATTGAGATGTGTTGTTTGCTGCTTCATGTCGTCGTGGATTTTCTGATTTTCGTCTTCACTGAAAAGCACAGTTTTAGATAGTGAAACCAGGGATATCAGATTTTTGATGTTTGAAACCACGATGAGTCCACCAGTCCCGGCCTGTTTCTCGGCTTCTGCCCCTAGCTTTGAAATCGCTTCTTCATAATCGGAGGGGCTTCTCAAACCAATGGTACTTAAAATCTCACCGACTTTCCCATAATCAGTGAAACCTTTATTCTCGATAGTTTTATCACCTTTCTTGGACATAAGTTGAAGGAGCTCGTCCTTTCTCTGAATCTCTTGGCAATCAACGAAAGACTCAACCCTTTTTGCCTGTTTGTGAAGAAGCTCAACTTGCTCTCTGGTGTCCACTGTAAGATTGAGCAAGCTGAGAGGTAAAATGTCAAGTGCCCTCCCCATCTCCTTGACTAGTACATAGAATTGATTTGAAACAAATTCCGTTTGAACTAGAGTCCACAGTGAGCTGCCTTCCTTGCAACTGTCTATCAAGAATTTCACTCTTCTAATAACAGAGAAGAGCTCTGTCAGACACAATATTGAGGATGGTGGAAGAGTGCCATTTGCTTCGTGAATCTCTTCGAACATTGAAGAGAGAAGTCTGATTCTGCTTACCATTTTTGATATGTTCTTTGCCTGCACAAATGGAAGCTTTTCCAGTGATGTGACCTCATTAGAGATGTGGATCAGTGATTCCAGCAGAGCCCCGGTGGGAAGAAACCCCGAGGAGACCACCAGCGGAGGTAGCATTCCATCCATGTCTTTGCAATGTTCTGGATGTGCTTCTGTTCATTGTTTTTTGCATGACCAAAAAAATTTTGGCTTTAAAAACCGATGAGGAAACATTCCTCGTTTCTAACAAAGATTATAATAATCCATTAGGGTTTTGACTGTTTCTGTTTGTACTCATTATGTAGATAACTGTAAGGAGGCTGGTGGGAGAAGATAGCAAAGTCTTAATTTGCTGCCACTTGGAAGCTGAGGAAAAACTGGCCTGCCGTGTTAGTTATATTCCTATCTAATCTTTATATTCAGTTCAAACATACAGATCTATTCAAACTAGGTTTGTCAATGCTTGCGTTTGGTAATTGGTAGCCGTAGTATCTTTCAAACATCATAGTCAAGTTATTATATTATATAATCAAGGAGTGTCTCATTCCATCTAATTAGGGATCTCAGATGTGAATTTACAAGTCCTTAGACTTGTCGTGTTTGTACTTCAGTGCATAATCTCAACAAAGAAGGTCATGATAACAACTTTAGATTTTGATACATCTGACAAATCATAAGCTTATTTTGATCTTGCCATAACAGTAAAGAGACAATAGGATCAATTTTGAGGGTTGAAAATTTGATTCTCTTCTTCTCCCGTCTTATATGGACTAAAATCAAGTTGATACTCAAGCTATTGGTGCCACTAGTCTGCTTGTGTTGTATCATTGCAGAAGAATTTGGTCGGTACTCAGCAGCATTAGGATAGGATGTAATGATCTAAAACAAGGAATACAATGCCTGTTTTGCAGCATACACCAAAATAAACAGCATTTATGAATGGATTTACAATAATATATAGAAAGCGCAATGTTGGACGCATCCCAGTTATCAAGTTGTATATATTTGCATCTTCTAAAATCTCAAGTAAAAAGCTGTTAAAAAAAAAACAGTTGACTTGGCCGCACACTTCGGCTTATTCTGACTGAAGTATCAGCTGAACTGCAGTCTTGGCGGAAGAAGAAACAGACGTGCATACGAAAGGCGAAGTATAAAAATGTATCAAGTATGAACTGGATCTGATGATTTAATAGGCTATTGCACGTGGGGAAGAACTAAGAAGCTTTGTCTAAATTTGACCTTGATCATCGGTAGCTGCCGAAGCAGTAGTTGATCAAGTGTACTAATTCGATATGAAATTTATCGTTAGTTAACTAGTAAATGTCATTTAGTAGTTGTAGTTAGCATCGAGAAACAAGCTACAACATTAACTTTTTCAGACCTGAAAAAAAAGAAAATAAAGTTTGGTGAAGTTATGTGTCTTTTGTTATTAAAATTCTACTACAGTTTGAGACCAATGACGTATTTGAAAGGTTCCTTTGTCTTTATTCAGTCAGCTAACCACAAAAAAAAAAAAAAAAATCCTAACCATATTGAATTAAACAATATCCACACGAATGGAATGGTCAAATCCTACTTGCAAACATATGCTATGTCACTCTTTTTCCAATCGGAAAACTGTTAGTCAATAGCCTTTTGAAATGGGCAAAACAGTTGCCATCTTCACCTCTTAAACGACAAAAAAAAAAAAAAAATCTTAAACAACTGGGCCTATATGAAGTCCAAATTTTTGGATCTAAAATTGTTTAGTTACTCATTAGGCCCGAAATCTCCATAAACCTATTATGGCCCAAACGTCAGGCAGTTAAACATTCGACCAACCAATGTGGTGTAGATAGCACAATGTTACCCACATTTAAGATCGAGAATGAATTCCTCGAAGAAACAATAATAAATATCGAAGCTTAAGGTACAGTGGGTTGGAAGGAAAGTTTGTGGATGCATTGTTTTTAGTGGAGTTTGTTGCCCTTATAAGGTGCAAAGTTAAAATTTCGAAACGTGCAAAGGGTCCTTCTGTTGCATGGCTGAAGATGCAATAGTGGAGGACGAATAAACTGCAAAATTTAAGATACCAAAAAACATTTTGGACCAGCGAAAATGAAATCTGAGATGGTCCATACAGTTGTGGTCCGGCCTATACTACTAGAACGGTACCCACGTTATTAAGATCAAAAACAAAATTCCCCAAAAGAAAATAATAGTAATAAATATCAAAAGCTTTGGTAGCCTTTTTTTTTTTTTTTAAAGAAAAGCTTTGGTAGTTTTATGAGAGGCTTAATTGTTGGGTATCTAGAAATTAAAAATTATCATAACAAGATATATTTACCTTCCATATGCCTTTCAATTATTTTCTAAAGTAGCTTTCAAAAGTTAGCTCTTGACAAATACAGACCTTGCTTTGCTCTGAAAAAGGGTTTCTTTTCTTCTTCTTCTTTTTTCCCACCTTATTGGAGGAGAAGGGGGGCTAATAAACTCAAACCACATACTTCTAATGCTTTTTTGACACTATGATTATGTCAAGATTTCATGATTATGTCAAGATTTCTGGCTTTCTTGAACAAGACCAAGTTTTTTGCTTTTTAAGAAAAAGGACATTAATTTGTTTTTGAACAAGTGATTCGGAAACAATATACAACTAGGACAAATTTCTTTTTCTTTATAGTGAATATAGGAAAGGTTATGAATCATGCAAATTAAGGAGACAATGTTTATTTGCTTATGGATGGTAAAGTTCTTTTCCTCGAAAAGATAATTAGCCCTAATCTTGATAAACAAACAAAAATTAGTAAATACTTATCAGTCATCACCAGGTTAGATAGGTCCTTATCAAATTCCCAGATGAACACTACAAGTCTTGCTCAACTATCAACTGATAAATGAGTAAATGGTGGATGTGGCGTGTGCCTGAGATGACACTGCTGGTCTCCCTTGCTCTTTGTTGGCTTGGGAAACGACAATGATTATTTAAACACTTTCTTCCCAAGTGGGGAGAATTGGGGACGATCATTATTATCTTCTTTTTTTGTCCCTTTTCTTGTGCTTTCACTTCTTGAAGTGACAATTTCTTTTCCCCTGTCGCCACAATTTTTCTTGTATACGTTTTTTTTTTTTTAATTTGTCGGAAAGGTAGTTTTGGAGAAATAAACTTTTGGATATCTCCAATTAATTCACTTCGAAAAAAAGGCTTCAACATGCAAACAGTAAAAATGATTACAAATAATATTCAAATAAAAAATCTCACAAATAATAGTCTTCGTAGGAAGAAATAAATAGGGCGACATTGCAAGTCCTTTCAATCAGCTTTTTTTAATGCTATTTACGTAACGTAGCGGAATTGAAGTGATGATCATCTTATATAGAGGGCCCCTGAATCTTGTTGTGGCTCCATTTCATTATGGTGGATTTTTCCTTAAAAACAGAAGGAGAATTACCACTAATCTCTCATAAGTTTCTGTTGCAACGAATACCCTTTCAATTTTTTCAGCTATTCTCTTGGACATTATATCGTACTGGTACCTAAGCTCACTATGAATGCTCATACGATGGCTTTTACGTTCATATTCCCCCCCTTCCTCCCCCCCCCCCCCCCCCCCCCCCCCCCCAAAAAAAAAAAAACCCACTCTCCTCCTCCTCTGTGGTGGCCTAGTTCCTAATGATTTAACTTTTTCCACAGTGTGGGACAGGAAAAACTTTCAACACATGTATAAAGAGAAAAAGCCGAATAAATGTAAGGATAAAAAGATTAGAACTTTCTTGCTAAGTGAAATTTCTAAGGGGATGGAGTACGCTTGTAAGTTAATGAAGGTTCATATTGTTATAAAAGACTTCCAGGGAGGTTAATGTAATTTCTTCGGAATAAATATACTTTTTCTTTTCCTTTTTGTTTCCAAGCAAATCTTTTTCCTTCTTCTGTGTTCAGGAAAGGGATTGTTTCTTAAGACCATAGTTCTGAATTACTATAAGATAATTGATTTACGTGATATTGTAGTGTTTGCTCTTCGAGGTTATAATCAACCACGAAAAAGCAAAAATCGTATAACTGCATTGCTTTCTCCATTTTTCCAACTTAAACATGTACCAGTTGACCTAGTGAAATATTGATTTCCTCGTATCTTGGGTCATATTCAAATTATTATGCAAATTAATAGTATAACAATGTTGAATTACCATTTGCGACTTCCTTAGTACGCCCAGTTTGGGTATCGCTAACCTCGAACAATTGTCAGCTTAACCTGAATGTGAATACTGTTTATATCACTGTTTAACAATATTGAGATTGTGGTGCATAATCACCTTCCAAAAGGAAGTGATAAAGGTCATGCATTAAAAGAAGAAGAAAAAGAAAAAGAAAAATTCGGACGGGTGTATAATAATTTCATTCATTCGGGGTAGAAAATGGTACGAGTTTGGTCTGTAATACATCTTTAAAATTCTTTAGTATCAAATTTACTATTCCATCACAAAGTACAACTACTTCGTGTCCTATGACAATAATGAGTTGGGAGACATAACTACTTGGAAATGAGTAATAGTCAAACAATTCTATCCTAGCCCATCTGATTTTTTTGTGCAATCAACATCAAGTTCTACTAGTACTGTTTCTGGTTGAAGTGAACCTCCACATAACTCATAATTGATTAGCAAAGTAGACGTTAAAAAAGCCACAATAAATTTATTCAAAAGAAGAAGCCACAAATGAGGATCCAAAGGCTGTTAAAAAATATATTTTTTGACATCAATTGATTAATATTAAGGAATCCAAAATTAATGAGAAGCTGGCAAGAAGAACCTTTGTCTTCTACTTTTAATATGATAGTTTGATCCAGTAGTACTGCATGAAGTAGCAATCCTACTCAAGACTACTTTTAGGGACTGCTTGAGTGTGTTCATGCAAATTCCTCCTTCAACACTACTATTAATACCACGATTGGCGCAAAGGATGAAAATACTTTTGGTTCTGCCGCCCAAGCTGGCGATATTGGCGTCAACTGTGGTTAGCCGGAGGCTTTTCAGAGCTCGATTCAGCTCCGAAAACAGTTCTGGCCGATCATTGCAGCAAATGCAAGCTTTTAGCAAGACTTTCTGGTCCTTGGCGATGGAGCTCGCATATTCATCATTCACATAATCAATCGTTACTTCGTCAACAGCACTTGGGATCATAATGTATTTGCTGATCTCTGTTGCCTTGTTCTTCATATCCTTCACATGCTCAACCACACTGCCTAATAGTGTTGCCTTGTCCATCTATATATATAAACATAAATTTTTTTTTTATTAAACACAATAAGTGCTCAAACTACTAGCTACTATACTTTTCTATGTATGCATCTATACATTGTGGTTTGATCCTTTAATCAAAAATTGAACTTTCCCTCTTATTTGTGCTTAAAAGTGCATAGTTTACATCTAACGTTTCCCCTTGTTCAATCATTTGCTTCTAAAGCATCCTTTTCGATTGAAATAAATTTAGGTTTTGAAACCTTGTCTTAGCTGCCTTGGTTTTCAAGTTACCTAAACCTTTTCCTATGAAAGAGACAGAATCTATGCACCATGACAATACTTGCAAAACTAAATTGTGTTCGCTGCAAAAAATATTAAGTATATCAATATAATTTAAGTATGATACATATTCTCAATTGATGGACAAACTATCCCTTGAGGTGGAAATAATGGGCATAAGTTTCCAATGATCTTGCAAATCTAGAGATAAATTGTTTAATAACTTAATAGAGCAATGGCCAAAAGAAGAGCATCTTGAATTGTTAATTAAGCTTCAGAGATGGGGCATCAAGGCACGAGTTTGCTATATTTACCTTTTCAGATTTGGGAATTAGTTTCCTCAGAGTTGCAAGCTGTGCATTAATCCGGTCTCTACGCCTTTTCTCCGCTTCACTATGGCTTCTAGAGGCACTTGCAGCCCTACCCTCGGTGAACCCTTCAGCGGGAATCGACCAAGGATGCAAAGAGAAAGGATAACCGCTGAAGTTGAAAGATGAAGCTTCATCTGGAGTACTAGTAAGCCGTGGACCAACAAAGGGCATATCCATGTTGCTTAGTACTGCTGCACCTTGATGACAGATGCTCCTGCAGGGTGCATCTTCTTGTAAATCAGACGACGAAAAACAATTTGCCATGTCCAACAAGTTAATGACCCTTGTGTGTGGTGAATACTGATCAAATCTAGCTTAAAATATAATCTCTTTGCTTTTTATCCCAAAATCTGGAGCTAGTATTTATTTTATACACTATAGAACTGAAGAGCAATATGTGATCTTCAAGAACTGATTGTGATTGGCGTGACATTTACTAGCCTCTAATTGGTCACATGAAAATCATTTTTGGACTTATCTTCCAGTCACCTCAACACGAAAATTTTAGTGCATTAAGAAACAAACAGTTTCAGCCGTAGTGGATCTTAAATGCACGAGATAATGTACTATGCTCTGCCAGAGAGCATTACTATTAGGCGAGGAGGGTGTGCGTGAGGATCCCCTCAATTACTCACTTATTTTGGGGCCGCGGCATGCATTTTGGGCAAAGTCCAAATCTGCAACAGTTGAAGTCAATGAATTGCTATATAACGTTTCGGAATTTAAGTGAGTGAAGATCTTCACAAGTGGACCCGAATCTTACATTAGTTCCAATTATATATTTTATTGGGTTCTTTTTTCTGATTAAAAGATTTCAATCAAACCAAGTGTTTGAATTGTTCAGAAAAAGAAAATATTGTGGCTGAAGCCATTGGTTTTTCTTTTTTTTTTTTTTCCCCTTGTGCTTGGCCTTAGAGCAAAGAAAAGAAATATGATCTGATGATTGATTGATCTGAGATGTCGATGATTTTGCTCTTAAATATTTTGGTCAACTATGTGGGAAAGCAAAGGGACCAAATTGGAAACTCCAATACTATATCTTTAGTCCTATTTGCAAGTTGCAAGTTGATCAGTTTGTAATTGGCTTCATGTGCAATATTGCTTTCTTTTTTCTTACTTCTGGGCCATATTCGTATTAATAAGGATTTCGGTGATTTGGAAAATGGCTACATAGCCTATAGAAAAAAACAAAACGAAACATCAAAATTTGCCATGCGGAAACAGTAAGTGATTAATGGTATAAATCACTTTTCTTTTCTAGTTAGATTATGGGCTGTGAACACTGCTAGGCCAGACCATTTCAATGCTAAAAAGAATGAAAATGACAAAAAAATGCCCACGTCGCAATCTCATTACTGATGTTGCTGGGGACTGAATGAATCAAAATAGAACTCATGAATTGCTTTTCTTCCCAAATCTTTCTCACCTCTTTTTTAATTGAGTGGAATTATGGGGTGAATGATGTCTAATAATTACTGGAATCATGTGGGAAACATAAAGATACGGTAAATGGCAGAAATTTTTCATACGAACCTATAAAGGTGAATGTCATTGTCATATTAAGCCAACCGTTTTGCGGCACCTATAGTTGTGTTATTTCAATTCAACGCGTGCAATTTGATGGACAGAATGCCACGACTTGCCTCTCGCATGTACATTGGAGGGATACAAAAATCTCCTTGAATTGGAGAAGTATAGAGGCACCACTACTTTTTATATACATCATCATAGCAATATATAGTTTATATTTCAATAAGATCCATTTAACATTTCCTTTTTTGGGATATTAATGAGTTTTAATCAAGCATAAGTTTCGGACCCATTATGTGCATAGATGGGATCAATTACGACCCTCACCTCAAATGGAGGCAAATATCCTTGCAAGGCTAAATACAAGGTGCAGATTCTTTATTAATTGAGGGCTCTTAGGTGATCTAACTATATCTTCCCATCTTATGGAAATAATTGGGAAAAAAAAGGGTTCTTATCGGCTTGGGTTATCTATTACACTTTGTGGTGTTATACTCATATTACGCCACCTAAATAATTGACAAGTGTACTTGTATTTGGAGATATAGTAAGTTGGAAGATACTTGTCAATGACTTAACTAGTGTAACATGAATATAATATTACAAAATGAAAACGAGATAGACGTTTTAATCTCTATGTTATTTGATTCATTAAAGGAAAATCACCTAACCAATAGTAATACTACTATTGGCCTTGAATAACACCATTATTGTTTGGCTTCTCCGGTTGACTCCGAATCTTTAGTGTGTGTGAGTGAAAGCTTAAGTTAGTGAGGCATTAATGAGAAACCGAAAGATTGAAAGAAAACCCTGTAGTTTGGTCACCAAATGGTATCATGCATGTGTGTGGCTGTGTCAAATGTAAAGCAATATAAGTGGTGGGAATTAAATGTGATTTCTCATTGAACGATACTAGTAGTACTCCAGATAACTTTGTGAAAAAGATGAGATGGTCTATTGGGCATCTCATGCTTGTCTTCTTTTTCATTTTCCGACTCTCACAAACAATAGGTGTACAGCTATTTCAAATGCAAAATTTTCATCTGCGTAGGCTTTACAGGTTTCCTTCTTATATATGAATCCAACTATAACGAGGGTTTCTTTTCTTGTGATTAAAAAGGCTCTTTTTCTCCAATTGAAGAATGTCATCTACTTTGTTGTTAAAACGTGTCCTTATAGCCTCATGAGGGCACATTGTCCCGTCTACTGTTTCTGTTGAACTATCATATCTAATGATACACCTGCACTTGAAGATGCACCCCATCTTTATCTGTTTCCAACATGATTTTCAATCCTAATCTGTTATGATTAGCAAACAGGAGGTTGAAGCAAAACAGTCGAATCTTTTCGGTTGTCCAGTCTTCTCCAAAGGTCTATATGGAAAATGTTAAGATACTGAATTGAATTGATGTAAAACAAATGATAAATTTTTGTTTTAAAAAGTTTAAGTTATAAGAATTTTTACGAAATCTTTTTATAAAACTTCACCAAATTTATTATTTCGTTAGGTAATGCCTTAGTTATGGCAATCCTGTGGATGCGGAAATTAATGATGGGTTCATCTACTTTTCCAAAGGCTATAAAAGATCAATTAGCCACAAAAATGACACATGGCCCATGCAGGTCTCGAACCTGCGACCTTCGCGTTATTAGCACGACGCTCTAACCGACTGAGCTAATAGGCCAGGTTGGTGTTTTTTCGAGGATAATATCTATTCATTGTGTTGTTGTCATACAGGGTCTGAGCCTATAAATAAATTTGCAGCACTTGGAAAGTTGTCAGTTGTCAAGTGAATGAAAAGGAAAGAAAGAAGAGCCATGAAGAGTCAAGAGCCTCGTTCAAGCTCTTCTTGTGCAGCTTGTAAGTTCTTGAAAAGGCGGTGCACACCTAATTGTCAATTTGCACCATACTTTCGGTCGGACGAGCCAAACAAATTTGCCAAAGTTCACAAGGTTTTTGGAGCTAGTAATGTGAGCAAGATTCTGAATGAGGTCCCTGAGGAGCAACGGGAGGACACCGTGAGTTCACTGGTGTACGAGGCCGAGGTACGGCTAAGGGACCCCGTTTACGGTTGCATTGGTGCAATAGCTTCTCTGCAGAAGAAAATGGTCGAACTTCAACATGATCTGCTTCTTGCTAAAGCTCGTCTTGCCTACTGTGCTACCACCAAGCCAGTTACTGCCACTTCGGCATTCACGGAGGATCCCATCAATTATATTGGCTTCCCTGTTTCTACTGGCTTGGAGGAGGCTTTCCATCAGAATTCCTTGGCCATGGGACAAAATGGATGGATGGATGAATTAGGCCAGTTCCCAATTCTTTAACACACTCGTCTTTTTTTCTCTGATTCAGTAGGGTTGGCAAGTCTCCTGTACTTTTGCTCTTTGATGATGTACTTATATTGCCAATTCATTTTAGATTTCCCAATCTTTTCACTTGAATCTTATGCAATTCTCCGCAAATATTATACTCATTGGCATTTTTACATGTTGCGAGCAAGACAAGTTACAAAATATTTAATTTACTTGTGTAATATGCTAATTCAGTTTGTGCAACAGCTTTTTTTTTTTTTTTTTTAGGGGATAGCTAACGAGTAAAATTTATCTTCATCTGTATGCGTATAAAATATCTCAAAATTTCAACAAGTTCTCCTTTTCACCAAAACATACAAGTGTTTCCGCACCGCAGAAATTTAAAAAAAATAATAATAATAAAAAGTTGTCCGATTCCACCTGGCAGTTTGCCAGTGTACGACGGACCAACGTATTCTGTGGCATGCCCCGGGGGACCGGAATTTATACTACCAAACTACCAACAGATGCTATATTCAGGATAAAATCAGACTTCGCAAACCTGCGGTTCAATAGATTGACCATCCATACAATGAGGCTTCTATAATAAACTCAATGAATCCGCTGTAATAGGAGTAGTTCATTAAAACATTGTTTCAAGCGCAATTTCTTTTACTAATTTTTCCTCGAGTTGTGCATGGACTGATCATGTGGACTAGTACTTTGTCCAAATAATAATCTTGTCAAAACGGAATCAAAGTATAGAAAATGAGGACAAATTACCACCAATAACAATTCAAGAATGTTTATCAAAAAAAAAAAAAAATTCAATGGTGTAAATTACCTACCACATCCTCTGCCTTTTTCCTTTGCCGAACCCAAGTTGTTGTATGGCCAAACATTATTGTCCTTGAACTGATATTGACTTTAGAGAACCCGACTTCCTTGTAATAAAATTAAAACTCAATATTGGATAGATGAAGACAAAATTGTCTACATTGCGGATGAAATCGGTGGTTCCCATGATCTTGAAGTGAAGGTTTCACAACCAAAACTTCACGAGTTTAATTGTTTATAAATAGGACAGAATAGAATCACATAGCAAAAACTAACTACTTTAATAAAGGTGGTTCTTTCTGAATAGGTTTGATTAAAAAATCAAAAAATTACCAGATACGTCAAGAGATGAGATTCAATTCAATCTACTTTCTCATTAGTTTTCTTTTGTTGGACAATTTTATTTTATTCTTCCCCTAGAACTATAATATGGGTATTTAATTGATAATATGTGTATTTGATTCATGATATGGAAATCCATTGTGTATTGGCACATCTCTGATGATTTGCTATATCGTGGAGGCCTGCCAAATTAGGGTTAGATGTAGGTACCCTGTATCTTTTTACTCAAAGACAGCCACTCCTACCTATCATAGAGTACAAACCTATGTGACGAAGAATGTGGAAGTGATTTGGAATTGCGCCAAATCTTGCAAGACTGCGAGTAGTATCAAGGAGTTAGAATTTGAAAATAAAACAATCTGGGTGTTTTCTCGCCTCATTGTGCACAATATCGTCTAAACAGATATAAACAGAATCATTAAATCTCATCTTCGGCAGGTAAAAGTATTCAGCAGCCAAGATCAGCCTTGCAATTACAATCGAGTATGAGAAGTTACGTGTCAGAGAATGTATTAGGAGGAACACAAATTGCATTATGTCCAGTAATAACATATACAGACAACAGCAAAGTTTCTACAGATTAAATTGTTAACTCCTTCAGGGATTTAAGCATTTCGGAGTACTTTGTCAATCTTTCAGGCCGGCTTCATTATTGCCATAACTTCCGAGTTACCTGCTGATGCCATATATGCTACATCTTCTTTCCTGAATATGTAGTAGATCACAAACTAAAAAGCTTTAGCCTTTTTGAAACAACCTCAATGTGACATTATGCCAAATGTTACATGAATGTTTCAACATTTCTGGAGGCCAACAGTGGAAAGGAAACCTTTTCCTGTCCTTATAATGTACAAGACAAACAGCTGAAAATACGCACAAAGTTGTCTCACAGGAATACAAATTACTGTGGAATCATGAAGTGGCAAGTCTTCCACAGTATGCTACTGCCACTATTCTTGGGCACTATCACTAGATACTGGTAATTGAGCTTATTCAACAGGCATCACAAGCATTACGTAAGCAAACGGTCTTGCTGTAAACCAACCAAAATGTATAGCTAGTGAATATGTACTATGTCTCATCAGGCTTGCACATAAAACTAATACAGGGTTTTAATTAAGTTTTACAACAAATAGTGCTCAATACGGAATGCTCTATTAAGGTAGGTATTAAAGACCAACATGAAGAACAAGCTTAACCTAAATTTTTTGTCAGTACACCATTTAATTGATAACACATTACATACACATGACCAGTTTTCTGCTAGTTTAGCAGGTATAGTTCACTTTTGCTTGTAGATAAACATCTTCCCAAACGCATGACCTAGTATTCTCAGACAAGAGGCCACTTTCTTTACCTCGTGCCCACATAATACCTATTTCAAGGTTGTCAAACGTTCCCAAGAACCCTAGTTGTGTATTATCACAATGCTTTGAATAATGCATGTACTGACAGATTTTCATTAATGACAGAATCATTCATCATGCTAATGTCAAAGAGATGCCAAAATCATTATTCAACGAAAATTGAAGCAGATATTGTATTGTTTAGTCCCTTTAGAACTTCATTGTGACATCCTAAAAATTTCACTCAACAGCCTATGTAGACGCATTAAATCAGAGCTGTATTGACAGATTTCAGAGGACCAAAAAACCTTGACAAATATTACGTTAGCTCAACAGAACCTACAAAATTATTAAGGAACTAATGGCAATATCTATTGCAGACCGTTCAATAAACTACAATTGATGAGAAGGCAATGAATGTTCGTCGAATAATCAGATAGTTGTTTTTATAACTAGTTCTGGGTCCCTAGCAAGGGGATGAAGAAGATCATGTCATATGGTTAATGTAAGCCCAACGTGACAGGGCCATGCACAATAAAATCTTTATGCTTGTTATTGATCACTAACTATTCATTTTCCACATCTTCAGCAAATTAACTGAAGGAGACATCAGTGCAACCATGCAAACCGCACGAGAGCATCTTAAAGTGTGTATAAATTGGAGACTGCCACAACCATAATTTAAAACTTCATGAGTTACGTTAACAACCAACACATTGAGAACAACGGGTAAGAGATACCCTTTGAGACATCTTTACTACTAACTCTAGCATACAATAAAAGTAACTTTACACTCTCTAACATATAAGTCCAATGTAGATCACAGAATGCAATGCAGGGGACTCAGGGTAGCAGAACAACCGTTAACTATTACTAACGTATAAAATGTAAGGGATCAATCCAGCCCTTTCAGCGCCCACGGAGCACAATTTCATATTCCAACCCTAAATGTTGGCACAATTCATAATCCAACCAAAGATCATTTTTTTATTGAAGGCCATGCAAATCAACTCGGCATCCTCACAACACAAATCAACCAAGAAACCCACAAAGAAAAACAGGGCAAATTGCGCAAGAAGTTCACTTTACTTGAGATGGAGGCATTCCTGGACGGCCGTTTCCAGATGATGCCGAGCCTCCATAAACATATTTATTCTCTGAAACTCCAAATCCTTAGTAAACTCAAGCCTCTGCTTTCCAAATCCATGATCCGCTGCTGCTTCGCACTATATCCTCTAATAAATCTCCCCAGACTTCAAGATCGCCCACGCCAGGTCCTTGTACGCCGCCGCCTTATCCTCCTACTCCAACAATTCCACATTCTTATGCCTCCTTAATCCCACCTTATTGTCATCAGAACTCGTCTCAGAGCCCACAAAATCCAAAACCCCGTCCAAATTAGGGTTCAATTTAGGGCTATTTAAGTTTGATTCAGATTTAACGACGAGAGTAAATTTGGTAGCGCTGGACTTATTATTTAACGGCGTTAAGGATCCATTATTAGCTCCGATGAGAAAATTGACACGGCTATAAAACGGCCATTTAGAAGGCGAGGGTTTAGCTTTCTCGAGCTTGTACTTTTTTCTTGAAGGTATCAACCCCATTCTTGCATTGTACGTCGGTTCGCTGGGGTTTAACTCCATTTTGATGGGAGTTGACGGCGTCAGCGACTTCCTTCCAATCTCGCTGACGGAGGTTACCTCGATTGAGCTGCAAGTAACGGTCGCCTCAGGCTTCGATTAAGGTTTCGGTAACGCCTTCGCTCTAGCAGTCTTCTCGGCCGCCAGCGTAGGCCGTAGGGGCGTTGAGGAAAGTGAAGCTATTGGAGGCTCTCCATAATATTAATAGAGGGAGGAGGAGATGGTGGAGATAGTGGCGGTTGGATTTGAGAAATTTGAAAATGGATGGGCGGATGGAAATGGGGCTTCCGACTCCGAGAAAGGAAGAAGACGGTTGGCCGTACATCTGACCGGCTGAGATTATTGGAGGTTTGGAAAGAGTGGGGTTTGTGATTATGATGGTCTACTATATTTCCCGCTTTTTTTTTCTTTTTTAATTTTTTACTGGTATTAGTTCAACAGGACTAGTAGTATGTTATAAACGCACGTTCTGTACTTTATATTAGTATTAATTTTTTGTTGAAAGTATATTTTATTTTGTATAGTTTTGTAATGAATATTGAATTGTAATTTAATTAGAACTTATATTATGTGATATTTTTTTTTAAATTTTTGCTCTTGTTAGTTAAGTTATTATTCTACTTTTACTGTAGGTAAAGAAGTCGAATGAGAAAAATTTTAATCACTCAAGATTGATTTTTTTTAAAAATTTCTAATCACTTGCATGGATGAACTTATTTCTAGTATTTGTTCTGGATAAGAATATATAAAGCTTGTGTGAGCTTGTGCCATTATACATCTAAGAATTATCTAGTATGATTGAATCTGACAATTGTTGTTGGAATACGATTGGTTAACTTTTATGGAGAAATGTAATATTTGTTCAATTTGCTAAGGTTTGAAATGTAAGAAAATCCTAAAATGCAAAATAAATACTGAGTGGCACTTCGCAATTTGTGAATCAGTGGCCATCAAAATTAAAATTTCTTGTATATAGTATCCAAGCTTCTCTCCCAAATTGTCAATTGGTTGTTTAAAGTATTGAAATCTTACGTTGGTTCTTGGTACTTGGTCGTTGTGTTGGTTCAGAGACTAACATGGCTTCGCTATGCTGCCATTTATTAGAATGGGCTTATCTTAAACTCACAGAGTTGGGTTTGTATTATGAACGGACTTGGACCCATTTGTGCTGGACTCGTATTGGAAATTGAGGAAAACTGTTGAGCCCATCTGGATATGGAACAAATAGAAATTGTATGGATGCAGACTTCTGATGGATCTAACGTTGAATTGGTAATGCTAGTGGGCTTTTAGCCAAGAAGCCATCGAACCTTGATCACTTCAATCTTTGCCGTTGGATTTACGGGTAAGCCAGTAGACTCGGTCCACTCAGAAAAAATCCGAATTCTGGAGGCTGAAGAAAGATAAAAAGGATTGTGAAAAGGACAACTTTCGAACTGAGAACGTTTACCGGAGACCAGGGTCAATGGGCGCTCCCGGTACCTCAACAGCAATTAAAAACCGCAGAATTTGGTGCTGGCTGTTTGCAAGATTTTCAAAGAGTCGGCAGCTTATATCGTACTGTGTGGCCACTGGTCAGCAAATTAGTAACGGGGCAATTATCTTTTGGCTGTATTTTTATGCCGTCTAGAATTAATGCCCTCAGAAAAGTTTTTAGTCAGAGACTCAGACTTTTCAATTCAATAATAGAGCTATCCATCTCCATCTCCGTCTCTATCTTAGAACCCGTCAATCAAAATTACGGTAATTGCTGGTGGATTCTTATGCCGTCTTGAATTAATGCCTCCTGTTATGCCTGGAAAAACTGTTCTCGCAGCTCCACCATGCCTGATTGGGGACCAATAGTATCCAATTTGACCACCCGATGGTACATCAATTGTCCTGGCCAGTCGATACTCTAAGTTTCGACAAGGTAAGTAATGAGTAAAATAGAATATAATTGACGATTGACTAAAATATTAAAAAAAAAAATTAGCCACCTCAATTTGAACACATAATTATACAAAGTTTTTCAATCTTAAGACAATCTTCACAGTAAAAGTAAAAGATACAGCTATAAAAATCATGCATGGATATGATTACATTACATATCTTATATATAGCCAATGAATATGTATCAATCATGAACCGACAAGGCAAACTTGCCTAGATCAATTTATTATATATCCCAACTAAATCCTAACATTTCCATTATCACAGCAAATCATTAGGAACATACTAGATCTGCTATTGGAACTAACGGGAATATATAATCTTGTTGAAATAGAATGAAGTAACAAAGTTCATTTCTTCTTTATGTCGCAACCTTTTTCTACGGGATATTGCATTGCACGCGGTCAAAATCCCAGATCCGGATATAAGTAAAAAGAATGCAGCTTTTGTTTTGCAGCTTTGCATACTTACTTTTCTATTCTAGGTTCTAAATAATTGCCTAAACAAAATAGTGTCAGTTCAATGGTACCATTTACAGCTTTTCCACAAAAAGACGAAAAAGAAATGCTATCACTAACTAAATTATTAAATGAATACTACAACTAGAATCAAATGGCTAAGAAATGCTATCACTAACTAAATTAGAAAATGAATACTACAACTAGAATCAAATTGCTAGGTACTCTATCACTTTCTTATGTGGCGTAACATGGATGTAACGCAAAAAATTATAACAAAACACCCAAGCCAAATCAAGAATTCTTATTCTGTGGATTCTTTAATGAGCAAATTTATTAGATCTTATTACTAATGAATTATTTAATTAAATTTATTCATAATGAGTTCATATTTACTTAGTTTGGATTCAAATTTGTTATACAACTTACTTTTTTTTATTTTTTTTTGTACACTTGCATGTTCCGTGTGTCATATTAGTGATTCATGAAGATTTCCTAAAAATACATGCTACATCTCATGCATACAGTGAATTAACAGATTTCTTCGTACATCTACCTATCCACCATTTAAATATTGATGAAGTGTCAACATTATCCTAAAAATCAGGGTTAATTTGCACTATAAACGAACAAATGTCCAAGCTAACTGGTCTAAGAATAGGAGGGAGATGAAGAAAGAGGTTAAATTACTCTGCCAAGTGCCAACTTGAAGTTGGAAAAGCAAAACCAATAATGGAAGCTAACAGGTAAATCTTGGAAAAAAGATACATAGGCCTATTAGTTATGCGATTTATCGAGCCACATGACATAAGGAGGTCGTTGGACCACCTCATGAAGACTTCTTTTTTTTTTGTTCTTTTTTCAGGGTCTAAGGACAAATTTTGCTGTGCGATGATTCTGATAATTAGAATTGTTTTTTGTTAGATTTACCTTCAAAGATAAACAGTAGTCAAATATGGCTTGCAAGGCTTGAAACAGAAAAATTGATGGACGTTCTTATGTGCAAAACGGGGGAAAAAAAAAAGAAAAAGAGGAGATACTGAAATACATATGTTTTAACAGAACTTTTTGCATTACCAATTACGTGTTATTGAAAATAACAAGAATAATTGAAAGTTCACTTAAAAGTATGATAGTGTAAATCCAAATGAGAGTTCACTTCCACTCTGCGAATTCATCGAGTTTAAATTACAACTCAACTTTGAGACAACTTTTTCTGTACGCCACCTTTTTCTTTTTAACTGAACCAAGCAAAACCTGGTCTACCTAAGGTTTTGAATCATGCTTTTGAGGTGCATAGATAAAAAGAATAAACGATTTATTGGACTTTGCTTTTCATTTTTAAAGTTTAACACTAGTAGATTAGGACATGAATAGGGGACAGAATACATAACCACAGATAATATTCCCGTAAGAGATGCAAAATCTGTCAAGTACACATCTTTACTTTCATGTTTGCCTTTTGTGAAAAGACGTGAAGCGTTGAATCAAATCCAGCTGCAACTCTTAAAAAAGTCGGAAAGAATGAACGATATCGATGCGGCGTAAACATGCAGATCCATGCATATCCATATACAAAAAGCAAAGAAACCATTAATCTCTTCATTTTTCTTATCTTATCCCGATTGCGTTAAGCTTTATACCCCATTGCCCCGCATGTTTATGTTTTGTTTAAATCTATTATGCGTCATTTTGGTCCCCTCCCCCTCCTCCTCCTCCTCCTCCTAGTTTGACCTATGCATATGCTGAATTGGATACCTGCGCCTCCGATTCTCTTAGTACATGTCCCTCTTTTGCTTCTTTTTCACAAAATTTTTGCGAAAAATAGTTCACGAAAATAGAAGAGGCAGGGTCAGCCCTTTATGAAGAGTGAGTAAATTTAACTGTGGATATATAAACTTGAAAAGCAGCATTTAGGCAACTAAGGCATCAACAAATAGCCAAACCCATCTACAGAGGGCTGGTAGCCTTGTTGCTACATCTTTCAAGTTAGAACACATTTCCCAAACCCCAAGCTGATTGAATATGTAATTTCTTTTGATGCTCATTGTATAGGATTCGGTGCTATAATTTTCTGTGATTGTTTTGAAAGAATTTGGTGCCTTTTAAGGGCAACTTGAGTGTTTTAGTATAGATATTTCTCTGAGATTTGGCATTATGTTTGCTCCAAGGCCAACTGCTTACTAGGTAGCATATGTGACTACAGCACAACATAATATCCAGTATCCACTTAATTTAAGTTTATTGGATGTCAGTGACGTTTGCAAATATTCCTGTTTCTTCACGAGAAAACTTCTGTATATACGTCTTCAATGCAAAGAAGCACATAGCCTCTAAATTTACAACATTTTTTCTTATTAAAGAAAGGAAGACGATACCAAGATTTCTTGTTTATAGGCTAGTCTTCTGCCATTAAATTAATTATCACCCTTCCCATAAGGGTATATGTTGAACGAACTACAAACTACTGCCAAATTTATCAAGATTCTCTGCAGGTGCTACAAACATCTTGTTGACTATACTAACCAAACCTTTTTTTTTTTTTTTTAAGTTTAGCTAGCAGCCAAACAGCTGTTTATAAATGACATCTTCTTGTTAATCAAACAAGGTCTCGTTGTTATGTTTTTTGTTTCCAGCAGTTTTTTTGGGTATAGTTCTCTACATTCTGATTAATCATCAAGATTTTTAGTTAATTAATTATGATATTCATCCATTAACTTTTTTTCTTTGTTGACAAACTGAATTTCATAGTTTTGCATGCAAATGCAAACTGCGTTAGATTCCACTTTATGGTTTGCCTTTATATCTCCAAAATGGTTGATGCCACTTAATTTAATGAAAGCATGATCACCAAGCACTTTGCTTGTAGTCCCCAAGGGAATGCAAACAAAAAGGTGGACAGATGATCAACATAATATTCCTTGCTGATCTACTAATCTTGAACTGGAATAACCAAAATCTGAGAAATTGTTGTGCCATCTATTTCTAGAACTCCAATTGTTATTGGTCGGACGGGAATATACAGTAGCAAAATCAATTAATAATAGAAGGAACATATCCAAAACAAAGCCAAATTAATCCTTGCATGCACAGTAGAGTTGGCCCGAATTCGTATGTGGCTCCGTAATTACTTGCTGCTAGACTTGATTCCTCATGTCCATTTAAAATTTGGAACAGATTATTCCTTGTCCCATTTAGTGGTGGTAGATCACTAGCTTTTGCATCCTCCTGTTTGTTGCCGATTGATTCAGCAGTTCAATACAGAAATCTACTATGTCATGAACCAACGTTGTGTGACACATGTTACTATGAGTTATTATCATTTTCATAAAATTTATCATTCACTTGACAGGATTTATTACTCGCTCAATAAAACTTATTACTAGTAATTTTCATAAAATTTATCATTCACTGCATTTTTCCAACGACATAAGTGGCATATAATTTTAAGGATGGTTAAAATTTCAAAGCATGACATACTAATTCTTCCTAGGATTCAGGCACTTTGAAATAAACATACCCAAATTCCCCAAATATCATGATGGGAATGACATAACAATGGGTAATTAAATCAATGATGCTATTGAATTGCAATGATTTTATGCTCCCAGCAGCCAAGACTTAAATGTAATCCCGCAAAAATGGTTGCTACTTGATTCCAAGAGTAATTAGTGCAATCCTTAATCACATCCCCAAACTTCTTGGGTACTTGATTGCCAAGGCTACCAATTTCCAAGATCACAAAAACAAATTTCAAAAGGTGAATCCATTTTTTGCTTCTTCTTAGAAATTGTTACTGAAATAAACCGGTGCTTATAGCCTGTGGGCACGGGATTTTTGACAAACATATGAAGTTATGTAAAGTGACAATCATCAGATAAGATTTTATGGGGTAAGAGGTCTATGGCGTGATCCATTACAAAGGCGAAAACAAACATGCTTTTCAAACTAGCACATTATTTTCTGGCCCAGAAAATCTTTGATTTCAAAAAGTATTTCTATAATAACGACCTCGTGGAGGAAAGAAAGATCTTTAGTTGTTCAATCAGATCATTTCCGCCCACATGATCTTTCTTTATTGAACTGAACAAAATTTCCTCTTCAACCTTATTCAAATAAAGAAGATTACTTTTAGGTCAGTAAACTTAGATTTATGGGAAAATATCATATTCCTATATCTGCTGATTCAGGAAAATTGTCGCAATAGAACTTTCCAAAATCATCAAAATTGCAAACTGATATATCTATATATATATATATATATATATATATATATATACATATATATATATATAAAACACATAATATAACACTTGCTAATTTGGTGAACTGTAGTTGGACCAAAAATTTTCATATGAGGTTTATAGTTTTTCTTGAAAATTCATGATTCATGTCCATAAGAAGTACCGACTAGACGGGAGACTAATCCAGGACAAAGAGGTCCACATCACGTCCTTGCGCATCTCTGCCCTTTAGTGAACATCAATGGTAGAATCGCGCACCGTCTGGGTCCAGCCCTTCAAATTTCTCATTTCAGGCAAGACATTATTTCATATTCAGATCTATCTCACCTATTTGCTTTTTAATTTCTCTCTCTGATTTTTTTTGGTGGGTTTTGTTTTTTTTTTTTTTGGGGGGGAGGGGGGGGTGGTTGATTGATAGACTTAGAACTTAAGGGTCCTCATGTTCCACGCATGGCACTAGATTCTGCCTAAGTAGATAAATGGAACGTACTAGCACAAGATATCATGGATAATTATACTTGGTGGATGAATAGCTTTAATTAAGAAAAGGGGGAACAACTGAATATATGGTCTACATATGAAATCAAATCAAACAATGTGCGGATACAAACTGGGACAACAGTCGTACAAACATCAGCAACAACGTCCATCAAAGGATATTCAATTTAGCAAGTTAGTTCAAACGGTAAGACTCGTCTTGACAGACTGAAGTTCAAATATTACTACCAATAATCTAGATCTATAAGAATTATATTGACGGAAAATGTTCTCATGACCTATCCTGACCTTAAAATATAATACCTAACCCTTTCCTACAGAACTTTTTATTACCAAAAGATTATTCAAATTCACTATTCTATGAAAGAACCAGAGAGAAAGCGAAAGATGTTTGTGATAGCTTTCACTCCCCGGAGCAGACAGAAAGCAACGCCAAGCTGTTCTCGTTTGTTTTCTATTTCAAATTTCCCCCATAAAGTGATGCCCGGAGAATCTCGCACAAATCTTTCACAGTAGTGAGAGAGAAGGAATTATGATATACCCTACGCATTATTGCCATTCAGTCATAATATGACAAATCTGTTTAAATGATTTGTATTTGGTCACATATACACACGCATTTCATCTTCTCATATAAAGTGATTGTGTTCCCAAGTCTATAAAGCCTATTTCAGTCTTCAAAAGATGATGTAGAAATGCCATCCCAATATCAATTTCTCAACACAATCATCCTCAAATTACTGAAGAAAATTGTGATATCAGGACATAACATCATTTTCTGAATGGAACAACATACAATCGTGTTATTCACTCTATGTAGACATTTCTTGATTTTGAGATACTCCCACGTACATGTTCATAACAATTTTTAATTTTACTAATATTTTCTATAGCATGCAAAAGACATGATTATGAAATTCTAAAAATTGAACATTTCATGAGAATTCTTGTCATTTGGAGTTTCTTGTACGCCAGACAAGGATCAACAGTTCATTCTAAAAAACGTATAAAATGGATTATGTACATTGGCGCGTAGTATATTAAAAGTAATGGGATAGGTCAAATTTTGAAATATTTGATAATTCTCTTTTATAATATTTGATGAAAAATAACTGATATCAGTATATTACATGACGTGCCCTGCCAAGTGGATGAACAATGGGCAAGTAATACCTGCTATTCACTCTATGACTAGAAATCAGCCAAAAAAATTCCAAAGGAAATAAAATAATAATAAGTGCATGTAGCTCTAGCCCCAACACCCACTTGGCAACCATTTATATATCCCATCCATTACTACAACAACAAACGTAATATTGCAAAACATTGATGATAAGTCAATTCCAACTTCACCATCCCAGCCCCAGCAACAACAACATGTCCATCCCAGTCCATGTGAAAGAAGCTGTCCTCGTCACCCCATCTGACCCAACCCCAGCCCATATCCTCCATCTCTCCGCCTTGGACTCCCAACTCTTCCTCCGCTTCACCGTCGAATATTTGCTTGTCTATAAGCCACCCCGCCATGCCTTGGACAAAGCCACCACCACTGCCGGCGTCAAGGCTGCATTAAGTCGAGCTTTAGTTCCATATTATCCTCTAGCTGGAAGAGTCCGCCCCCGGGCCGATGGTCTGGGCCTTGAGGTGGTTTGTTGGGCCCAAGGTGCGATCTTCATTGAAGCAACGTCAGACTGCACTACGTCGGAGTTTGAGAGAGCTCCGAGGTATTGCAGGCAATGGAGAAAGCTCTTGTCGTTATACGTCGATGATGTTCTTAAAGGGGCCCCACCGTTGGTCGTTCAGCTGACCTGGCTTTCAGATGGCGCTGCCACCGTGGGAGTGGGATTCAATCATTGCTTGTGTGATGGCATCGGAAGTGGCGAGTTTCTCAACTCGTTTGCTGAGTTAGCGATTGGCACTAAAAGAGGTGTAAATGAGCTCAAGCCTACACCGATTTGGGCTCGCCATCTTATGGACCCGAGCCCATTTAGGGCACCTTGTATAAACTTGGAAAGGAGCCATCCCGAGTTCAAGAAAGTCCCCGACGTATGCGGCTTTGTTTCTCGATTTAGTCAAGAACGACTCACTCCAACCTCAATCACATTTGACAGAAAACGCTTAAACGAATTAAAGAAATTAGCAGTGAACACTGGTCGGCTCAGTGAGTCAACGTGCACGAAGTTCGAAGTGCTAGCAGCTCATGTTTGGCGGAGTTGGGCTAAATCATTAAACTTACCATCCAAGCAAGTGGTAAAGCTGCTGTTCAGTATCAATATTCGCAACCGAGTTAAGCCGAGTCTACCGAGTGGCTACTACGGCAATGCCTTCGTACTTGGCTGTGCCGAAGTTTCTGTCAAGGACTTAATTGAGAAGGGCTTGAGCCACGCAGCCGAGTTGGTCAAAAGAGCTAAAGAAAGAGTGGACGACGGGTACGTGAGGGAGGTGGTGGAATCGGTGAGTTTGAGTCAGGCTTGTCCTGACTCGGTAGGGGTATTGATTATGTCCCAATGGTCAAGGCTGGGGTTAGACAGGGTTGACTTCGGAATGGGTAGGCCAATTCAGGTGGGACCGGTCTGCAGTGACAGGTACTGTATATTACTCTCGGTTCATGACCAAAGGGAGGCTGTGAAAGTCAATTTAGCCGTCCCCACAACTGCTGTTGACCAATACGTACATCTTCTTAGGAGCAACAAGCCCTGAGGAGGAGGACCGGACCACCCCCACCCTCGTTGACCATTCGGAATTCTTATTCTTAATTTCTTAGTCGACTCTTATATATTAATTTTGCTCAAAGCTGACAGAGATTTTCTTTTATTAATTCGATAATGATTAATGACGCATGCTATCTTGGGCTTCCTCTCCCTAAATTTGAAAGAATCAGAGAAGTCTCGCTAACAAAAGAACTACTTGTATTCTTCTGTTGCCATTTGATTTTTCAGTCTAGTTTTCCAGTACCTGTAGAACTAATTACAATAGGCATAACTAAGATAATTTGGCCTCATTTCGTTTTGCTAAAGATATTTTTATTTCGTTCAAATGGAGTATGTGGACTGCCTCACATCAACATATTCTAAGGTGTAGTGCTATAACTAAAGAGTCACATATGCCAATCCTGCCGTGTTGTTTGGGAGAATAGAAACTTTACTATTTAAACTCACTTTTGTTCTCTGATGTTTACGAGTACTAGAGAATATGTTCGTTATCACAGGAACAGGATGAAAATTCCGTTCTCACTTGTATTATCATTCCTAGCTTCTCTTTTTTTTTTTTTTTCTTTTTTTTATAAACCTACACTATACATGGGGAGAGGAATTTTGACGGGTGGGATTCGAACCCCGAACCTCTGAAGTGAACAATAGAGGTCTAACCACTCGATTTTCTATTCGTTCCCTTTTTAACTTCTTGTAACCCCTCGACATTCTCCTCTTCTATAATTAAAATAAAAAATAAAAAATTTCTGCTTTTGTTCCAATCAAGAAAAAATCGTTTCCGGAAAAAACAAATTATCCAGAGTTACTTTTACTAACTTTCGTTGTTAGAAACTTTTACCAAAATATAAACCATCGCAGTCTTAAAGAATCTCTTTCAATATCTAACGTTTTACCAGTATTTGTGAAAATTTTACAGGTAACGAAAATATGGAATTTTGGGTCACTTCTCTTTTTAGGGCATATAACTTTTAGCAGGTAAAACGATACGAGGGGGCTGATTTATATCTTGATGTGATAAGCTTTGAGGAATCATTCATATAAATTATACTTTTCTTTTACTATTTAAATGTGTACAACTTGTACTTAATCACAAAAGGAAATGTCCATTACTTTCACTCAAACTATCCTTTTCTTCCCTTGTCAAGGGAATATTTATCATCTATCCTACATAATGATCATTCTAAAATTAAACATAGAGGATGAAGTGATATCAATTCCAAATGTTTTTTTTTTTATTGTTGATGAAAAACAAAATTTAAATAAAGTTATGTAATTTTACTTTCTTCATCATCATCATTAGCATATTTTCCATAGCCTCGCATCCACCACAGTCAGCGTATTCATCATCAGAAATTCATAATTTTTTATGAAGCTCAGACGTAGAATTGTTAGGCAAGGGTAGTTGTGGTATTTCAGCAAAGCACAACGGAGTAGAGCGAAAGCCCGGCCCAGATTATTCTGCTGACAGACACAGATGCAGTGTACGAACTCACTTATATGGGCTTCATACTCCCAGCATGGCCCAAAAATAACAATCTTAAAAGAAAGGGAAAATCAACCAAATCCAAAGTGGTTGGGCTTGGAAATATATTCAAATGAAAAATGCTCACGAAAGAGACCATAATATTCAGCAATTGATTATTAATGTCCCAAGACGAGACTTTCACTCTCAGTGTGTGCGTGCGTGCGTGTGTCTGAGGGGGAAGAGTGTGAGTAATTATAGTAGTATTTGGCAGTTGTAAATTTACTTTTATTGTGTCCTGAAGTATATAGGTAGAATTTGGCAATTAATATATGAATCGCAATAGTTTATACAATCGCGACACCTTTTGATGGAAAAAGGAATAAACAGTATTATATTCTATCTGGGATTTTTTTTTTTTTTTATGATCAAAAGGGCAAATGGTACGATATACGCGACATGATACTTTTGTTCTAGCAGTAATCATTAGCAGAGATTTTGCTCCAGGAAAGATGGTCAAAATAATCAAGATTCATCAAAATCTTACTTGTATTTTTTGATCAAGCTATATAGGAAAGTACCTTTCCATTTTACGTCAAAATCTTACTAGTAAGTAAGTAAAATATATGAACATGGAAGAGTTGCAGCCTTGAATGGAACAGCTCCCCTCCAACCATACAAATCTGAAGCATAGTCGACCTACTACTACACGCTACCGCAGCTGCGTACCACTTACATGGTAAGACCCCACGAAGATAACTAGGACAAGAGCCGGAGGGGAAAAGGGTTCCCAAATCGGGCATCAAATCAGACTGATTATTTATTTCTGTCTCCCCTCTCGTTCTCTCAGGCGTTCTGGGGTCCAACAACTATATTACATTATATTACTGTCCTATTACCAGTTTTGCGAGTTCCAAGACATTGCTGGCTTCCCACATGCAATGTGCTGCCAACAGTTCTTCTGCTTTTTGTTTTGCATGCGGACACGTCATCCCTTGGTGCAAATTGGCCAGCTATAGCCTTTTGTTTCTGCCCACCGTTGAATCTTCAATGCCGCGTACAGCCGTGGGAAACCGTCTTTCGGTCTTCCCATTCTTCTACCCCCTCCCCCCCCCCCCCCCCCCCCCCCCCCCAAAAAAAAGAGTAAAAAAAAAAGGGAATAAAAAACAATTCATAAAATTATTAAATGTTTTCTATTAAAACCCCAGCCTCTTAACCTGTGACACCCCTGGATATGGCTTTGGGTGGCTTTAGATCTCTGTTACAATTGTAATGTTACACTTATATTACACTATCTTAAACAATGATATATATGGCAAAGTATCTCCTATTACATTTTTCTTGTTACACCCTATGTTACACTCGTTGATAGGGTGACACATATCCAATTAGAGTCCTAACTTTTTTGTAACTTCCCACCACAAAGGACATGTGTCACTCTATCAACGGGTGTAACATGAAGTATGACAAGAAAAGTGTAACATAAAACCTAGAGCCGATATGTATCCCTCTTTTAACAAATATGGTTAGTAAGTGTACACTTATCACTCTCTTAAATAGTGTAACATGTCTATAACACCAAAATGTATAACATAATACCCCAAGCCTGTTACACTTGCGGCTTTACACTAACGTTAAGCTACCTCAAATGATGACATGCGTCCTTTTTTAATAGACATGGTTAGTGAGTGTACACTTGTTACTCTTTTAAGTGGTGCAACATAAGTGTAATATTTTTTTTTTTTATTAAACATAAGTGTAACACTTGAGTGGTGTAACATAATTGTAATACTATAATGTATAACAAAAGAGCTCAAGCCACTGTATGTAGTTAAGTGATAAAACTTCAGTGATAAGTATCATTTCTCGTACATGTGTGAAGACATTATTGAATCTCCGGTTTGGATTAATATTGTTCGAATTAAGTATATCTCAAAATTTTCATTCGATTCTCGCTTCTCCTTTTACTCTCATTCAAACCGCTCTTACATAGACCACACGCTCAAGAAAAATAAGCATTTTCAAAGAATCTGAATTGTTTTATCTTGTCAGAGTCAGATTGAAGATGTGCATGAGGAAAAACCTAGACTTCCCAGAGTTCCTGCAAGATCACGGGTATGCCGTACTAAAAAGGCCGCTCGCTACTTTTTATTGTACAGTGTCAGAAGTACCGTAACTGAATTTTGTGCAAATTACAGGGAATATGGACGTTTGATTTTCAAGATTTAATATATATAAAAAAATTCTTGAGCTTAAAAAAAAAAAAAAAAAAAAAAGCAACCCATAGATTTTTTGTTTTTCACCCTCCCTCAGCATGAACCGTCTCAAACCAAATGTATCATTTGTTTAATTCTAGCCTGCTAAATGGGAACAATGACAGTTGCTTCACAGTTGTGTGATTGGGAATACATCCAACATATCCTTTCCCTTTTACTTTCTGGTTCCAGACTTCAGGACCTCGAAAACCAATCTCTACTACCATCCCGTCCATCGTGAAATATAAATACAAAAACAAATGGAAAAGGGAATGAAGAGAAAAAGAGTGCTCCACGAAGATTTTTCTGCCGTGTCTAGAGAACTGAAACTCTCAGCATATCAATTCCTGTAAAAAATAAAAAATAAAAAAAAAAGCAAATTGTTCTCTTTTTCTTTTTGGGTTTCTTTTTGAGACACAACCCGAAACCTATTGAAAAAAAAAAAAAAAAAGAAACCTATTGATTAGACCCTTTTAAATATGGAGATCATACGTACATCTCGTTGGCCAACTTTTCTCTTAATTAGACGATCTTCATTAACTCTTTAACTTTTAATATGTATAATTTGCACGTCCAAATTAATACTCCCTCCAGTCCCATTTTGATAATCTTACAGGTTTTTTCACACAGTTTAAGAAAAGTTAGTTAACTTTATTGAAAGAATGAATTAATCTATGATGTTACTAAAATACCCTTATATTTATCATTAAATATTTACATTAAATACAAATAGGAAATTGCACCATAAGTCAAATTAATTCTATTTGATGTGTGAATGCACGAGTTTGCTATGCACTTTCACTTATAACAAAGTAATTAAATAGGGAGCATTTTAGAGAACTTGAAAATTAACTACATTCTTCAATTGGAAAGTGGACTATAATTTGGGACGGATGAAAAATGAAAGCAAGCCTATCAAAATGGGACGGAGGGAGTAACAAATATGCATACATACTTTCCCCCAATAAATTGGGAGATAGAGCTATGATAGTTTAATTCTTCGAATTAAGAAACGGATAGTTGATTGTTCATGTCATTTACAATGTAAATATGAATAGATAACCTTTGAAGGAGGAAGAATATCAGTTTTTGTCCGTTATATTTTTTACCTAGTTTTATATTGTTGCTTTACATGTGAAATGTATTAACACATTTGTTCCTTGTTAATTATGTCAATTTTTATTCCAGTCATTGTGTTTTACATTTTACACGTGGTCTCTTGTTTTCTAATTGATTTTTCAGTTTTGATGTGTATGCTAACCTTTTTCAGAATGACATGAGAGTATAAGCATAAGGGACATGTATTGTGCCAAAATTAAACATCAAGAATAAAAAGTAAGATCTGATTCAAACATAATACAAAAAAAAAAAAAAAACAGTTTTTGCATATGAGATAAATAATTGATGTCCTCATATACGTAGTAGGTTTGTATCTGTACAAAAATATATTCCCTCCGTCCCACTTTGATAGGCTTACGATTTTTTCACACAGTTTAAGAAATATTAATTAACTTTATTGAAAAAATAAATTTAATCTATGATATTCTTAAAATACCCTTATATTCATAATTAAACATTTACATTAAATACAAAATAGAAAATTACACCATAAATCAAATTAATTTTATTTGATATATAAATGCACGGTTTGCTATGCATTTATATTAATATGGTAGTTATTTCACTTATAACAAAGTAATTAAATAAGACATTTTAGAGAAGTTAAAAGTTAATTGTATTATTTAATACTATAATTTGGGATGGATGAAAGAGAAAAACAATTATAGTTTCATAAGCTACCGTTCAAAAATCCCCAAGAGAGAACCTTCCAACCTAAGCAACTTAAAAGGGTTTGACAAAGAATACTCAGTCGGCACATTCCGAGGCAATTAAATGTGGAAATTGGAACTATGTGGACAACTTAATTATCTTATCGATGGACGAAAGGTCTTTTTTGTTGTTGATTTCCTATGCATTTAAATCCATTGAAGAAACATCGAAGTCCAAAAGAATTTTATTTCCGTTGCCAACTATTGTGTAATCGTGCAATTTCATTCCTAAATGCCAGAGAGCCTCGTCTGAAAGGAGAAGTTTAATCTAGAGCCCCTACAAGCAACGTTTCCGTTTTCTTTATATTATTGGAATAATCATAATAAGAGGAAACATATTTGAAAGATATTTCAAAATAAATTGTCAAATAATGATCCCTCCAAACGGATACCATTACAATTTAACATCAGGCCAATGCATTCTGATATGGATTTACAAATAGTTTTCTAAATTTCGTGTCATGCATCCTTAATTAGAAAACTGCATTTGCAATTATAGGCACAACGGTGTAAACTTCATTATTTTCACTGTAATTAAGAAAAACAAATTATCGTGGATTTAGTTCCAATTACCAATTTGTAGCAAGAAAAATGTATATGTGCTATGGCACCCCAATTTGAATCTAAACTCTTTAATTGATCGTCACATTTATTGTGAACATTTAGGGTGAGAAGTATTCCACTCTTAGATCTATTGCCTAAAATTGTATCAAGTTTCATTTTGGTTGACCAGAAACAAGAAATATTTCCTGTTTCATTTATTAACTCTTTATTAACTCTTTTCGTGTAAACATCCAATTACCTTCACCTTTGATTTCTTAGGATTAGAAACAGATATTCAAGTAGAAATAAATTCAGTAATACAATTAGGAAGAAATGTCATAATTCCAGTAGCTCTATAGCCGACGAATACAATTTTTAAAGCACGCATGCATGCAACAGTAATATGCCTCAAATTTACTTTGTACTAGTACATATTGGATTGGACTTCATCTCTGATGTTTTGCTGTTCTTGTCTTCTGCAAAATTCTCATACCCATTTTTCGTTTTTCCCAGCATTTCTTGCTAGTACAAAATTCTAGTGGTATTTCAAAGGTTCCTTAACGACGCAGCAATTCCTCTCTTGCTTCCTAAGGTACACGTATACAAAGACATTACTGCCATGGTATTGTATTTGTGTATAAATACGAGAGAACAGTAGCACCGCCCTGATCTACCATTTACAGAGAAGTGGTTCAAAGCAACCATCTCAGTCTTCTCTTTCGACTAATTGGGTAAACAGAGCACGAGGTAGAGAGCAGACACTCCAGACACCCCAAGTTTTCCATCCTTTTTTAACTATAGTTAGCATTCCGCTCCTTAAAAACCATAAACTATGAACGCTAGTGCAGAAGATGACCTCAGTGTTCACCTTTCACAAGAAATAAATCCTAACCTCCTCAACCCCAACAACAACCTCCCAATTTCTAACTCCAGTCAAAACGAAAAAATCACCACCACCACCACCACTGCTAACGATGCCACCACCACTAGCAGTGACCACTCAACTAGTAGCACTAGCAGCAATAATAGCAAAAAGGGCAAAGGCAAAGGAGGACCTGACAATAACAAGTTCAAGTATAGAGGAGTGAGACAACGAAGCTGGGGAAAGTGGGTGGCCGAGATCCGTGAGCCCCGAAAGCGTACAAGGCGTTGGCTCGGCACTTTCGCCACCGCTGAGGACGCTGCACGAGCCTACGACCGCGCGGCCATTATACTTTATGGTTCTAGGGCTCAGCTCAACCTCCAACCCTCATCAGGCAGTGGCGGGGGAAGCGGCGGCTCATCTTCCGACCAATCCTCCTCAAGATCCTCTAATTCTTCGTCTTCCACTCAAACCCTACGTCCACTACTCCCTCGGCCATCTGGGTTCGGCCTAACTTTGTATTCTACACCAGCTTCCTTGCCCGTTGCGGGTGGGGTGGTGGGCGGTTATACTCCATATGGATATTATGGGCCCACCACCGTACAACAATATCCTAATATGGTACAATGTCAGCAAAATCTAGTACAAGAGCCACAACATCATCAACAACAAGAGTACGGTATTAGTACTAGAAATCCTGCGGTGAATGTTGTTGGAGGGTTTGATTCTTGTACCTATATTACCACTACAAGTAGTACTACAAACCCTAATTTTGAACAACAACAATATAGTTATCACCAGCGTCATCATCAGGATAGGTTATTGTTCGATGAAGTGAACTCGCTTATAGGGTCGGTTGGGTCAGGCTTGTCTCTTTCTTGCACCCAAACTGTGGCTGCATCATCTGCACCGTCAGTTACCGAATGCTCAGATCCAACGGTGACTGGATGCCCCGGATCTCCGGCTTTGTGGCCTTTGACGAATGATGATGAATATCCGCCTACTAGTATTTGGGATTATGGCGATCCATCAGTTTTTGATTTTTGAAAAAAAAACAGAAATTATCCCAAGTATTTTCATCCTTCTTAGCAAAGGCGTGATACTTTGCATGCAAAAGGATATTCATGAAATCCCTACAGATTGTTGTCATTTTAGATTCATTACCAGTTATAGCAGGAAGAATGTTCTAGCCACTTAAAAAAGGTGTTGAAGCAATTGTAGGAAGTTTCTCAAGGTGCTAAATGGTTTGAATCTGGCTGTCCATTTCAGTTGAGTTGAGTTGAGAAGTTGATAAGATGGTAGATCAAGAGGTCAGAGCAATAATCCATTCCACCCTTGGCCACTAGGTAAGTTAGGACAATTAGGTTTGCTTTCAAAGGGGTTAGTAGTCGCCATTATTAGGTTTAGAAATTAAAGACTAGTATAGGTACTTTTGGCTGTTGCTTGGTTATCGACTTGGAACAATTAAGGAAGATTGTTTGGGAAATGTTTCATTAATTTCTACTTCGGTTTTCATGAATTGATTCGAGTTTCTCTGATATCTGAATAATTAATTCTGATTTCTTTGAAACGAGATCTAATGTTATGCTTTCTCATGGAAAATTACTCGCAAGTCATCTGATAGACTTCTGTCCTACCACATTTATTTTTTATGTCTTGCTCAAGGGGGCTAGAGAGAGAATCCTTGTGAACATATCGTTTAATAGATCGAGAAATGAAACATGTGTGTTTGGTACAGTGTAAATTGTTTTCCATGGGAAGATACTTTCCATGAAAAACATTTTCGCAGAAAATAAACAATTTTCCTATAATTTTTGGGTGTTTGGTTAATAACAGGTTGAAAATGTTTTTCTTATAAATGCCTCTGTGATGGTTTGGATCTCTATGGGTGAGGGAGAGGAATAAAAAGTGAGTGGGTAGTGATTCCGGCTCATTGGATTTCTGTGGGTGAGGGAGAGGAATGACAACACTATGCTGTTGTTGTGAGTGGCTGACGATTCCAACTCGTAAGGGAAGCTGCCGTGAATAGTGAAGGTGGTATTTTAAATTTCTAGGAGGATTTACGGCGGATAGTGAAGCTGATTAGAATTATTTTTTATTTTTATTTCCTTTTCTGAAACTTGGGCGTAAAATGCGTGATAGAAAGAAAATAATTTTAGAAAGTTAATTCCGTAAGTTGTTTTACATCCGTGTGATAGAAAGAAAATAACTTTAGAAAGTTAGTTCCGTAAGTTGTTTTACATCCGTGGATGGAAAATAATTTTCTTGGAAATCATTTTCCTAACTTAAAATGCAATCAAACATATGAAGTTGCTGAAAATATTTTCGGGAAAGAATTTTCAATCCAATCAAACAGACTATTAATGTCTCATCAAGTTAATGTTAATGGTGGGGGGGTGGGGGTGGTTCATGAAATTTTAAATCCTGTTTTACTGCATTTTGAAGTAGCTCCTCGTCCATCCAATTGAAAAAATTATCTGGGAAACACTGAGCAAAGAGCACTTTATATCCCATCAAAATGTTTTGGACAAATTGATATGGAAGTTACATCATATGAAATTCTTGTTAGCTATTAGTCATATTGAAAATATGTTGCTTAAGTTATACATTTTTAAGCGCTTAACGCAACATTTTCTTGTGCCTTTAGCATCCTATAGAAACTGTAGAAAAAATGTGTCCATCTGGTGCATTAAAACACTGAAGTTCCAGTTGTGCCAGAAATGGATTCCCTATGTCTTTATCCCCAAAAAAAAAAAAAAAAAAAAAGGCCGAATGTAAACCTTAATTGCAACATTAATTTTCTCTAAATGCCATAAATTGCTTGTAGCCACCATTACTTACGATATCAAAATTACAGCCAAAAAAAAAAAGAGTCATAATTGACTGAATTGTTTCCTGCAAAAATTAAAGAGGACGACTCTTCAGATAAAAGTTACTTTGCTAATAGCGCACTACACAGATTCTGTTTTCTTTTATAACAACAATTTCGTACCAAACCACGGGCCCAATAGGCCTTTTCCTCCTCCCTTTCCTAAATGCGAATTTTCCACCCAATAACTAGCCCAATGGGCTGGTGGCCACCGGAGAGCCCGCCCCAGCAAACCTTGCGCACACAAAAGCTTGCCAATTTGAAAAAAACAAAAGATAAAATAGAAAAAATCCTACCAATTAGCGGTCTTGCTTTCCATTGGGACATATGTAGTGTGCATCATCCCTTGCTACAGTTCTCTCAGAATGAGACCTGTTCCTCATTTAATTAACTAGTTATTAATGCACATCACACGTCAAATATAAGAATGTGTTAAAATTGTTCTTTTAATGGAAAATACCTCTAAATATGTTGGATTAGACATTATTTGGACTCTGAAGAGAGAGAAGAAATATGAGTGGTGGGTAATTTTATTTTTGAAGGAAAATACCTCATTTCTCTCATTCTTTTTTTCCTGTGTCATTTGAAAACCACAATGTGGTCTCTTGTATTCTAGCCAAAAGGGAACATTGTATGTACAACCATTATTGATGGGCATTAATGTCATTTCATTCTTTGGACCGAAACATTATCTCCAATGTTTGTTTGTTAATTACAGGGGGGGTAAAGTGCATATAATCAAAGTTCATGGGGTAAAGCGTTACTAGTGACCAAATTAAGGGGGCAAAGTGTAATTAACCCTATACTTAAAACGCAAAAGTCGTCCAACTACTTTATTAAAGAAGGAGAAAGAAGAGTCCTAGGCTGCGGTTGCATTCATTGAGTTTTCTTCATTGACCATTACTGTTGAGTGCTAGTTACAAACAGAGAACAGAAAAAGACGACGAAAAAGAGTAGGAAAAAAAGAAGAAAATTCCAAGCCCAAGTTGAAACCGATTCAGCAGCAGTCACTCACTCGCGACTCACGGCTCTCTTCTCTCCCCTCCTCTTGGCGTCGCCTACTCCTCCGTCTTCTCTCTCGACTGCCCCACTCCTCACAGAAATCCTCTTTCGCCTTCTTGTCTCCCGGAGATGAAATTGGTAGTCATCACAGTTTTCTAAAGGCGCTAGAGTTTGGGATATTGTCGTGTCTAATTTGTCAGTCTTCGATCTAAATAAACAAAAATCTGTCCTTTTTTTTTGGCTGGTCATATTCACTCCAATGTTGCCTTCTCACAATTATCTTGACTTTAGGATCATTTCCTCCCACATGTTGATTTTATTCATCAGGCCACGTGAATGAAACGACAAACCTTCAAAACCTACCTAATGCGAATCAATGTCATTATAGGCTTTAATCGGATGATATTTTATGAAACAATTTCAATCAACTTATTATCTATCAAACACATCAATCAAAACAAAAGGTGTTGCATTTGAGTTTACATTTTTCATCTATTGAGCCAGTCACGTAAATTTTACAGTTAACCCTTTTTCGTTTTTCATCTGAGGAGCATTTTACTAATGAACCAGGTGGTAAATTGCCCAGTTATTCCCTTGTTTATTTTCTAATTCTCGCCCAGATTTAAGGTGAAGTCTGTCTAATCACACAGCTGTTACAACACCAACCATCTGGTCAAGCTCTTCCTCTGTTACCAAGTGACAAGTGTGACGACAAATGCTAGGAAGCTATTTTGGCTCGACATCGAATATTTCACGTAATCTGCTGCAACGTCTCCTCAGGGTTCAATCAAGCATAAAAGAGGAAGAAAAAATTTTCCATCAGAAATTTCGAGTCCCTTATCTACTAATGTATTATAATACTTGCTAGTATATGACAAGAAATTCCATAAGCAGCCTTAACTTTGACAATGAAAGGCATGCACAAACTGCACCATAGGAACTTGATGCCCCTAACCTAATTGTGTTTCCTCTGTTAGCACTGCTCTACAAGCAAAGCATCAAACAAAAGCAAGTGAACTTTGTATTTTAGTAATCATTTCTATGGAACTTTATTCCCTTTTTTCAAAATTTTTTTTTTTTTGGGCTCTGTTTTGCTTTCGGAGAAGAAGTAAACTTCACTCCACAAACTCGTGATGTTTTGTTCTCTTTTAATTTTTATAAAATCTTGAAAATTATGATATGACACAAAAAGGAAAAAGCTCAATTGCAGAAAATATATTTAACTTAGAATTTATACAATCAGTTTCGACAGATGTCTTTAGAAATACTTTTTAAAATATATTATAATATATTTTTAAAAAAAATATCCGTATCAGACAATTTGATTGTTAGAGTCGTAAATTTAAACTCTTTCGATCCTCTAAAAGTTACCATGACTTTTGGAGTGGTTTGTGGGGTTCAGTTTAAGTTTACTTCTCATTACTCCTTTCAATTAAGGTTGAGAAAGTAATCTCCCTATCCTCTTTCTCCCAATTGTTAAAAAAAATATATTATAATAACATTTTTTTCAATAAATAAATACTTTATCCAACTAAAGATATTCATTTTTCACACACTAAATTATGGCACTTTACCGGCCATGTATCCACTACGCTCTAAAACAGCGAGTGGCGCTTCTACTACCTTCTTACAACTATAGATATTGCCGTTACATGTCCTCAGAATCTGCTACACAAAGAAACTCACCACTGCTATTTCACCACTCATGTGCTGCTACTAAATATATTTAGATCCCATGATACTACTACAACTTTTCTCCACCACCATGTCTCCGCCGTCTCTGCCGTTTCCACCACCGTTCTAATTAATCCCGCTGCAAAAACAAGAAATCTTTCAACCATGGCAAGCCAAGACTCCCCAACGTTTCACTGGCACTACACAGATTTCGACGACAGCAACTTCCAAATCCGTGGCCGCACGCTCTTTTTCGCGGTGGTTCTGTTTTGCGTGATCTTTCTCATAGCTCTTCTTTACTTGTACGCCAGATGGGTCTGCCGAGTCCGTGACTTTATTTCCTCCCCACGATTTCTTCACGCGCCGTCGCGGCAGACTGCACCGCCCCCGCATCAAGGCTTGGATCCCAATGCGATTAGTAGCTTGCCGATAATTTTGCACCGGGGGTCATCGGAAGATCCGAATGAGGGCGAATGTGCAATATGCCTTGGGATTTTTGAGCATGGTGAGAAGGTGAAAGTTTTGCCGAATTGCTGCCATTGTTATCATTCCGAGTGTGTGGATGAGTGGCTCAGGACTCAGTCTAGTTGTCCATTGTGTCGAGCTTCTCTCCGAGTTGAGTCTCCTGTTTGACCCGCCCGAGTTATTCCTCTTTTTATTTTAAGGAAAAAAGATTTTTGAAAATGGGGGTAGCTTTCCTTTTCTGCTTTTATGTATTGTTCCCAAATACGAATAATTTTTGGTTGTGTATAAAATTGTTATTATTTGCATATTTATTTGTGGGTTCAGAGGCATTAATTGCCCTTCTTCTTTAGTAAAATGTTATGTCCACGAATAATTATTAAAAAAATAAATAAATTTTCGATTTTTAACTCAAGTGTTTGGTAAAAATTACTGCTTTTTAGAAAAATTTACAATTTTTTTTAAATTAAGCTCAATGACACTGAATTTTTAATGCAGCAATACAGTTGCAGTGATCTTTTGCTTTTTGCTATTTTTTGGACCGCATTTGGACTTGCAAATATCACAATATGCTAGCCTTACAAAAAGATGGATTGGATAGCATGTGTCTGGTGAGCATTTTTTCCAAAAAAAATTATTTTGAGGACAACGTTTTTAATTATATTTTTATCTTAAAAAAAACATATTTAAAAAATATTATTAGAGTAATATTTTTTTCCCTAAAAAAACCCTTCAAAAAATTTCATCCAATACGCTACTAAACTTGTTTTTCTTATTCATTTATACAATTAACTAAATAGCTAGGGATGAATCAGAACCCCAATTTCTAAGGAGCCGAGGAGAGAAAGGAATTGTCAGAAGAACAGAAGGTAGAAATTGCCTGCGTAGTACGCTGGATGCATTTTGCATTAGAGAGATGATAAAAAAAAAAATGCTTGGCCTTCCAAATTCCTCTTGGATTCATTACTATACGTCAACATTCACATTTTGGAGTTCAAATTCAATTAATCGTTCTCAATATGGATTGAAGTTGTTGTAATCGAATTGAAACAAACCTAAGATTATTTATGTATGTAATTAATGATTTGGATGCCTTTACTCTGTAAATTTTCCTCATCAACTTGAAGACCAAGAGTTCTTAAGGTAAGTGGAATTGTATTCTTTAGCTACACCGAAAGGGAGGTATATTATTATATAAAACTTGGAGCTTCCAAATTTACACACTATATAGAACAATGTATGAAATTCTACATTAGTTTCTCAGAAAAAAAGTGGGGGGAAAAATAGAAAGATAAGAATGGAAAGGTAATACATTATTTATTTATTTATTCGGATAAAATTGAGTGTGAACAAAATTTGCTTAGCCTTAATTTATTATGACTGAACAAAATAGCTTATTTGTCGGAACAAGAAGCTTTTTGCCAACTGCCGACATAAGGAGCTACTTAAAAACCTATTTGCCGACATTGGCACTTCATTTCATGCGTATGTTTCCACCCGAGATCAGCCATCTACGAAAACAAAATGACACCTCGTAGTCCTATAAAGGAGTATAACTACAATTAATATGTATTCTTTTTTAATCTAGCTACTTTTTTCACTGCTACTAAAAATTGACAAATCTGCTGTTTTAGTGGCACGTAGCGATTTCCTCGTACTTGTTGGCAGAGCCATCGTATTGTACGTTAACAATTTTCATAGTATCACAACTTTGCTCGGATTTCCAATTTCAATGGCTCCAATTCGCTATATGACAACTGGGTCGAAGTTGGGAAAGATATTTTTCCACACAGGTCGCAGGTTCTGATTGGTGACTAATTGATTAAAATATCTTGTTGGGAGTACACTTTGTCACGTTGAATGCTGGAAAGGTGTTATAAAATGCATAAAGAATGGGAAAGGATGTTAAGGAACAGAATGAGCCAATCAACGAAGCAGTGGCATGTTTTTTTCGGAGAGTGCCAAACTTCATAAAATATAAATATAAACGAAAACTGAAACAAGGTACTCTCCGTCGACAGCAGGATTCGAACCTGCGCAGGCAGAGCCCAACAGATTTCGAGTCTGTCTCCTTAAGCACTCGGACATATCGACGAGTGCTTCTGGCCTCTCTAGGGCTTCTGATTATGTTTTCAAAGAACTGTAGTGCCAACAAAATAAACCGCCCACCGTGGGGCTCGAACCCACGACCACAAGGTTAAGAGCCTTGCGCTCTACCGACTGAGCTAGACGGGCAGGCAACGACTTCGAAAATGATACTGATCAATTTATCAACTGCTCTCGGCCAAGAATTTACATACGTTTAATGCACGAAATTCGCAATGATAATCAGTTAATACATGAATATGAAGTGACCAAATTTGGACAAAATCGAATTAATGGACCGAGCTCTGTTACGGACATCACCTACAATACAACAAAGAAGATATCATAAACAAGTGAAGGCTTATCTTATAATGTATCTCTGATACTTAAGTCAATAAGGCTTGAAATAAGACAGAGAGTAAAGGAACCTGGGAGGCTTTAATATTGAGAAGAGAGCATGCCTCTGTGTGGCCAAATGGGAGTTTATACATCCTGGAAGGAAGAGGGAGAATCACAAGACATGAACAATAAGTTAGACAGTTTAATTAGCATAGTTTGGCGATATTAGGTATAGATCGGTGTTAGACGACACCTATCACATCAATAAAATCTGGTCAATCTTGGAATTAATGTTCAGCAATCGTCTTAGGAGCTTAATATCCATTACTCCTGCTCTGAGTTATTCACGGCTTCTCAAGGTGACATGTTTAGTCGAGATGTGTTTCCAAACTGATTTCGAACTCCGCAGTATATGTGTGTTGTATATATATATATATATATTCTTGACTTTTGTATTGTTGACCACATTTTGTGCCTTTTTTTCTCAAAAAACATTTTCCCGTGATAACCGGACCAATTTACTATCATGTTAAATAAAAAAAAGAAAACTTATTTACCTCCGGAGACCAGGCCACCTCAAACAATTATCTTCGTTTTTTCAATTTCAGATTCCACCATCTAGTTTGCGTCCTGCTTCTGCTAAACCAATGTCCATCTTGGGACCTTTGCTGAATTATGAGCTGAAAAGCACCTGAAATAAGTTAATTTTGTATCATCCACCTCACACGCCTTTCTCAGGCAAATACTGCATGGTCAAATAAACCTGCAGAGCCGACTAAGGATGTGATTGGTATCCCACAACACTCGATGTCCAATTACTCATTGTTCGTATCTGTCCTGGAAGGGGTTCCTTGAAAAGCACCATATAAGAGCCATCAACTAGCTGCATCAATTATAGAACTGCTACATAAACTTATGGTATTTCTATACCCAGAATCTCCATGCAATTCTTTATTTCGTCTGCAACAGATTCTTTATCGAATGTTAACACACAGTCAGGATTCCGTATCTAGCGTCCTTGCAATATTTCAGACGATCCCCGCTGCTTCTTCTGCTTCTTCTTCTTCTTATTAACTCGACATTCTCCTGTATCCTCGTTCCTCAATATTCTGATCTGCATACATTGCTTTCACTTCTTCTAAGTATTTCAGATAAACTTTGTAGTGCAAATTAATCTGAAACAATATGTTCATATTTTCCCTTTTTTCAAATTCAGGAGAAACCCTTATGTACAAAGAGTAGCAGTTGCACGTGTACTTTGCCGAAGGACGGACGAGCACCAATACCAAACGCGACCCCAAAGTTCTATTTGCATCTCCTCCAAAACGCATTGCGGATATCACAAGGTCGACTGCTTACGACCTAATGTCATCAACAGCTTCAAGATTAAGACAGTAGCTAGGTAAAGTAGAACCAATCCCAGAAATCAATCAATAGAAAAATGTGTTGAGGCACAGTAAAGAGATTTCGGCTAAAAAATAACAGTATTATCAACCAAAGAAATATCAGTACAAAAATATAGAGTGCTCGTATCGACCACCTAGTTTTTATAGAATACAAATTATCCTCTGCTTGCCGCCTACCAGCTGCAAAAATTTGCCTCCGCTACCAAAGAATATTACAAAGAAACATATCCACACCCTATGACAAACATCACAAAATGACATTATTTTTTATAAACCTTCAACCAGACCCATGAACTTCTTTAAGAAACATACAGAATAAAAGGACAAAAAGAGTGTAAAACCAAGAAACAGAAAGTGAGGAGGTCCCAAACAGTCAGTTCCCGTTTCAGCCAGAAGCAACCACTATGCACTCTGAATTTCCAGCCATATATGTACACCCTTAATCAATAAGAGCCCATGGGAGGCATTCCAAATGGTGGCATTGGTGGCATACCCATTCCACCCATTGGCGGTGGGGGTGCAGAAAAACCTCCTCCCATACCTGCAGTTCCCATACCCGGCATTGGTGGTGCAGGCAAAGCAAGTGGCAGCAACTGAGCATACATATTCTGCAGCAACAATGCACAAATTATCAACATGCAACAAATAAATAAATAAATAAATAAAAACAGGCAATTAAACATCTCTCTAAGACTTGGTGCTTTCACTCCCAAGTATATTGTATTTCCAAAAACAAGCAATACACAAAGGACAGCTATTGCATCAGAAAGAAACCAGAAATACCTGCTGCTTCATAACGTCCTTCTCTTCATCCTCTTTAGCCTTTGCTTCATTCATAGCTTCAATTCTGTCCTTGACTAGTTCATCAACTTTGCCAGTGTATTCACGGATAAACTGCATAACAAAAACCAGCAAAGAATTGATGGCTTAATGGAAAACAGAACAGTTGAAAATGCAAGCAGGTCCAATTTTTTTTCCAAAAATGAAAACATATATTTACACCAAAGAACATCCATCTACTTTCAGATACAATATTCATAAATTCATAGACACTACAGAAACACGAAGAGAGAGTGAGACCTGTAGCAGATACGGGAAAGCAAAGTCAATCATATTATTCATCCAAGCAAGCTCAAGAGCAACATCCGCTCGAATCAAATCATAACAAACAAAGAGGCATGACGCAAAGCATTCCTTCTTGCCCTGCCGAATCATTAAAAAACAATTAGACGATTGCTTCATATACTCAAAGGCATAAAGAGTGAACAACTTTTTGCTTCTCATCTTGCATAAGAATCATATTAGGGCATACCAAAAGTGAGGGAAAGCAAAACAAAAGAAACTGAGGTCAACGAAATAGATGAAAGACCCCTAATCCTACTTTGACATAAATTAAGAACTATATTCTGCAAAATCAGTATCAAGGAAGCGAATTCTATGAAATGCACCATGCATTGCAACGAACTTTTACCTATCCTGCATAAGTTTTGCAAACAGAAACACATACGCTAACTAATGTTGCCAGCCTAAAGGACATATGAAAATACAAAATATACCTGTTCAATAAAGTAAACAAGCAGTTCCTCAGCAAGTTCACGATCTCCAGACTGAGAAGCTGTCTCCATCGCATCTTTATAAAGTTTGTCTTTCTTTGACAGTGCAATGGATTGCTTCCATCTACCTGCCTTCTTGTAGATATAAGCAGCAACACGCCTCATCTCAAGCAACTCATGTTTCTCAATCTATTACAAACATAAATTTGTAGGTTAAGATCAAACTCCAAACAAGAATTGCGAAGTAACAAAGTAAAACCTTACCTTCTGTGCAAGGCCAATCTGGTCGAAATTATCATGCAAATCAATCGATTCACGTAATCGGTCATAGTCTTCCTCCTCAACATAGATCTCATTCAATGCCTCATTAACCGCAGAAACATTGTTGCTCTGAACTGCAACCATGTATGGCTTTACCAGACGTAGATGGCCAGCCTGAAATTCTCAGACAAAAAATGTCAATTTAATGCAAGTTCACAAGACTTGAAGTTAAGAAAATACTTACAATGCATGAATTCCATTATTGCACGAAGACAAACCTTTCTCATTATATCCACCACCCTAGTATGGTCAACACGAAGTGCAAGGACATTCAGAAGATCATTTATGAGATCAGGATGCTCCTGTAAGTAGAAATGCACTGCTTTGTAGTATAGCTCCACATTTGCAACTTTAACAACAATATCTTTAAACTGCATATGATCCCAAGCATCTGGCGAATGGTTCATGACAGTAGTGGCAGCATTATCAAATTCATCATATTGAATATACAAATAGGTAAGTTCTTGCCAATGTTGCTGTTCATCACAAGCTCGGATAAGCTTGGGGATGTTAAGACGAGTAGAAAATAACTTGATATGCTCCATGAGCTTCTCATAGCGGTATCTTGCATAAAGGACTCCCAGTTCAGTAAATATGCCCATGTGAGCGCGCTCCAATCCCAAACCACTTTCCATAAGAGAAATTAATTCGTTGAAGCATCCCCTGTTTTGGTAATACTCGCTGACCTCTTCCAGGTCATCCACCTAAAAAATTCACATAACAAGTGTGTAAGTTCTAAAACATATATAGCAGAGCAACAAGCCGCACCCACAAAATTGAAAGACTATTGAAATACAATATATGAGTACCCAAAAGTCACTGGGACTGGATGTCATGTTCAGAAGGGTCCAATAATGTGGTTGCTACCAATATAGAAGGGTACAAAAACAATTATAATACCTGTACAATAATATTAAGCCCACAAATCTGAGCCAAACGGAACTCCTCAGCATCAACACAAGCAAAGCAAACCTCCTTCCATGTCTTTGAGCTGTTGGCTTTCCTTGCTGCATCAACAGCACCTTGAAATTGCTTCAGCTTCACAAGCGTGCTTGCCAACTTGGCCCAGTTAGAGATGAAAGCAAATATTATCTTTGCAGCCTCATATAAAGCCTCATCATACAAGCGATCACCCACACTGGGAAGGTTAGCAACATTTGGCATGAGAATAAATTCCTCAATATCACCTAGTCTGTCAATTTTGGCGTATGCATAAATGAGCTCGCTGTCCACCTTAGGCTCCTTTGCTTTCTGCCTCACCATCAGAAGGTACTTCACCAAGTCATGGTAGACATCAGCATCCTCAGCAGCACGTATCACCTCCAAGAATTGTGTGGCATCATCTGCACGGATAAAGGACTCAATTGCATCACTAACTAATCCTTCCCTCAGCTGAGCTTTAGCAACTTGACTCCAAACAGTATCTTCTTCGACACGGAATGCAAACTCCACAGCACGGTTAATATCACGAATATTATCCAATAACACATTGACAGCTTGCACATTCAAATTGAACTTCTTGAAAATTGCAAAAGCCTCTTCATATAGTTGGGCTTCCACAGCCACCTCCCCCACTGCAGGTCCGTCAAAGTTGTCAAGCCTGTTAATGTAGTCCATAACTCTAGAAGGATCTGCTTTGATGGCTGTCAAAATAAGTAGGTTTTGCAGATTGAAGTTTCCACTAAACGCAGAGTTCTGAAGTACAATCTTTTCAAGAAGCTCAATTAGTTCATGTGGAAGATCTGCTGTCATGAATGCTTTGACAGCGGCAGAAACTTGTTCAGGACTCTTGCTTTCAGGCAAAGCAGTAGATACAACTTGATCAATGAGTTGCCTCCTATATTCATTTTCAGGGTTCAGGACCTTATCCCAGAGATCACCATCCATCCTTTCAACTACATACCTACACATAACAATTCAAACATTACCAACAAAACCGCAAATGAAAATGAGCAAATTAAGCACCAAAGCCTAAATAACCAACCTGGCCTGTAACTTAAATAGGGAATTCTTATTTGTTACACTGATAAGTTCATCATCACACTGCCCTCTCCGATAGGCAACAACAGCAAGAGTTGGATCACGCTTCTCACAGTATTTGCCTACAACGCGTGAATCATAATATGGGTTGGTGGTGAGGAAGTGCTCGGGATTATTGTTACTGTCTATAATGATCTTGCCCAGAGCATTGTGTACATGCACATCTTGGCTTCCTTCACTCACAAGATGCTCCAAAAATTGAGTAAGCAACCGAAGTCGATTCCTGCAATCAGAAGTTCACAGTTAATGAGTCTACAAATATTGCCAAGAGAAGGATAACCAGTAGCAGTGAAACAGCACCTTTTCTCACACTCATCCACGAGAGGCTCAACTGGTAGAAGTGAACGGACAGAGAGAATCAAGCCTTTGATAAAATCTTCAGGACATTCATCATCTAGCAGCTGCCCCACAACTAACTGGAGCATTTCCTGGATTGACCTATGTACACAAGAAAAAAAGGTTCAGCTTCACCCTGTATGCATTATTTGCAAAAGTTGTAGGTTCTCAAAAGCAACAAACCTTCTGCACGTATCCTTCAATATACCGGAGCATATTGTTCGTATACAAGTAGTGTGTCAAATCTGGAACAAAACCAAATCGATCACAAACATTGATAAGGGGTCTAGCATCAGGAAGCTTGGCTTCCATCAAGAAGTTCTTGGTCTTCTCTGCGTCATAGAAATTTGATTCCCTTGTGACACGCTCAACCTCCTTAATCTGTCCAGTCTTTGCAGCTGCTTCAATGTACTTGAAATGGATGTCAGGGTCCTCACTGCAACGACCAGATATTCAGATACAAGGCAAGCTGATAGACAAATTAAAATGGCCCAAGTCCAAAACAAAGAAAAGTTGAATCCTTTCCGACATATCTTACCTCGAGCTCAGATAAGACCCCAAGAAGAAGTATAATCCTTCATAAGACTTAAATTGCTCAAAAAGCTTCATACAAGCTTCAACACCCAACTGCTCACAATATTCTTTGGCAACCTGCAGACACCGAAATATTGGTAAGCAGAATTATAATGCTGGCTTTATTTCAAGGAACAAGCAGAGGACGGAAAAGGAAGAAATTCTTCTGTTTAATATAGCAAAGAGGAGTAGAAGATAAGAAGAAAAAGAGAAAATTAAGTACGAAATGAATAAAATTCAACTTCAATCTTTCAACCATTTATTTACTTTTGATTTATCCATTTAAAATCCATTTAGTTCAATTGTCTTCAGTTATCCTCCCCTCTAACAAACATTTCAAAAGAAGGGAGTAAGCAATTCAACAGTGCTAAAAGTTCTCACCACCTGCACCCATACTGTGCATCATCACAACCAAAACCTCATGATAGAAGTGAAACATAAGTCCCCAATCAAATCTATCCTAAAAAAATGGAAATTCCCCCCCCCCCCCCAAAAAAACAACCAGGGGAATCCCACGCCACCCCCACCCCTTCCAAAAAATTTAGAAGAAAAAAACAAAAAATACCCCCATAAAACAATAGCCAACCAACATAAAAGACAAGAAGAAATGTGTTTTCGACCAATTCCTACAGCTAATCAACCTATACACAACAGCATTATCATGTACTGCATTTCACATCACCAGTTTTCCCGTAGTGTGGAAAAAGGACTCAACAAGAAAGTAATATATACCTGAACAATTATCTGAAGGTTGCCCCTCAAATTTACTAATAGAAGATCCTTCATGCACTCCAAAGCCCATTCTCGAGATAGAGTCCCGAAAAATTCAACAAGAGCCTGGATATAACAGAAATTTTCACTTCAAATACAACAATGTTCAATTATAGATGTTATCCCAAACAAGAGGAACAGACCTGCGGCTCAATTGCATGAGTATTCACAATAACACGCTTGATATCTGGCAATTCAGTGTAGTGCTGCAAAAGCCATTAATTATTTAATGAGTTTGATAATGAATTACAATAATATACATGGATACAAGAATGAATTTCATGAATGAAAATCAACCTGAAGAGCTCGAATATAAAGGCCTGCTTTTTCACAGAGCTGAGCAATGCGGGGACGGTCATAATGGCTAAACATACCATTTGCTAAAATTGCATCAGCCACATTAGGAAAAGTGACAAGATTGATTTCCAGGACCTATCATGAAGAGAAGATCAAACATGGAAAACCAAAAAGATATGCAAATGGAAGTTTCTTAGCTTCAATTAAACTAAAGCGACCTTAGTTTGAAGATAAGCATGTTCTGGTAGATTGGGCTTCAGAACATCCAACAAAAAAGCTGTTGCCTCACGAATCATGTTCCTCTGGAGAACACCAACAATTGTTACTCACAGTTGGGTATGAAAATTATGAAAAAACAGAAAGCAAAACACGTGAACTGATTCTCAATGAACAAGCAGAAGCTGAGAAAGTTCCACTAAATGATCAGATATAACACAAATATCAACCTGAAGAAAGAGATCTGTTATAGTGTTGTAGTCAACAGGACACCCTCCTTCCATTTGGGACATCATGAGGGCAAAATTGACAGCTCCCTGCATAAAGTAGATAAATAACAGTTCATCTTCCTCTACCAATGAGTACAATAATGATGATTGGTCTCATGCAATACCCCATTGACCAAAAAACAACTTTCCCAGTTACAAGCAAGCAAAATATTAAGAGGACTATCAAGGACAGACTACCCATGGAATGTAATACTTCACGGGTACAAGTGAAGTTCATAGCCCCGGGAGAATATATGAAAAAAAAAAATCGGACCAAACTAAGATAAAAAGATACACAAGTAATGGACTTAATGTCTAATTACTATTCTATGCATACCTGGGGATCTGAACGAAGAATTGTTTGCAGAAGGAAAAGATAGTCAGGCGTATAGCCAACCTGTTTCAATAAGGACCACTCATACATGAATGCTGGTAGCTAAGCAATATCATAAAAAGACTATAACAAAGTACACAGCTAATTATTAGAAAAAATTCAATTAGAGCGGTAATAAACCAGCAGTTCTGCAGCACACATCAGCAATATGGCCAAAGAAAGTTTTGTGTATGTGTGTGTGTAAACAAGAGCAATGAAATTAACCTGCTTGGAGTATATCAATATTTTGTCGAATTCCCTCCGCTCAGCAAAAGCTGCAACAACTTTCGGAGTTGCCCTTGCTTTTATATATATTTTGAGAGCAAGATCATTATCTACAGTCTAACAAAAAGAGGATTAAAAACGGGATGACATTTAAGTAAATAAACGAAATGTTTCACCAATTTGAGAAAAGATTTCTTTTGAACCAATAAATCATCAACATTGCAGAATATGCAGCAACTTTCTTACTTTCACAAGGTCACCCAGCTCCTCACTGCATTCAAGCTTATCCTCAGCCAACCAGTTTTCCAAAAGATTCTTCTTGTTCTGGTTGACAACAAGGCGGGACAATTCTAAGGACTCAAATGCATTCAGTTTTCCTCTAGGTTAAAAGTGTCCCAAAGTACTGCAGCAAGGGTGGCGTTTGTCCAGCTTGGACAGGAACACTCTGTAAATAAGAAAATTTAGATGTTCAAATAATTTAGCATCTGCGCTCCACCAAAAAACAGAGCTCTCATAACTTAAATGATAAAAGAGACAGCAAAACCAAATTGATATTAGCCATAAGCAACAAGAAAGAGACTGATTCCCTATATGCGACGAATACCTGAAATTTGGCAACAGTGTCAGGTGTGCGAAGGATGCCTTGTGGAGATTCAGCAGCAAGCTCAGCAGCCTCCTTATACTTTGTCTGAGCAAACAACTCCTGGAAATGCTGGACAACCTGAGATATCAAAAGTTAAAAGACGGTTTAGTTCTGTATATACATAATAAAATACACCAGTGATTAATCCTTCAATCATTATTCAGCTATAACATCTAGATATCTGTCAACAGTCAAGTGCCGTGGCAATGAAACAGTAGCATGAGTAAACCACCATCCTTACTTTTAGAGATGCCATTCAAAGGAAAAAACAACATACCAAATTCTCAGCGCCTGGAAGGTTTCCTCTCTTCGCAAGATTGACAGCAAGCTCAAGATTATTTAACTGAGAAAACAACCATTAAGAGAATAAATTAAAAAACATTGCATATTATATGGCCAAAATAGCCGGTTCACTAGTTGCTATAGAATGCACGATACTAAACATACTTGACCACTAACAAAAGGTACAATTGTTGCCTCATTCACAGTGGCAAGCAACACTTGGCCTCGCCTGTTGATAGCATAAAAACCCCCCACGGATGTAGCTTCTGACGTCAAAAAAATAGGATCTGGACTGATCCTATTTCTATATACTGCAGTAGCTGTTTCCAGGTCATATACAAAAAGAAGTCCAAGCTTCGTGATCACATATATCAAACTATATTTCTGGGAGATCTGTTGACAAGCAGCAATTTCTGTTAAACACAATATTTCAAGCAAGGAAAAAGCCTCAAAATACAAAATAGAAAAAGGACAAAAGAATATAATATACCTGCATTGCTACTGGAAAGTCATCCGCAAAATCTGGAGGGAAGAATAGATCTGCTTGTTTCTTAGTAAAAGACGGCTTCCCTGCAAGAACCAACAACAGTTAAAACAACTAGAGAATCCAACTTATTAAAATGTTTCAGCAAACATGAACATGCCCTAAAAATGATTCACCACATGCATAAACAGACAACAGGCTTCCATGGAAGGAGAAAACAGTACACACACACAGAAAGTAAGAAAGAGCTACATGATACAAACTTTGATAAAGACACTCCTATCCCCAGATGAAAAGATAAGAATCAATTTAAAAATGGGGGCAAAGGAGCAGTCAATATGGATGCGATTCTAATTATGTGAACTGTTTTCTTGAAAATGAAAAACTCCTAAACATTATACCGAGTAAACAAAGCCAGAAAGTCAAAGGAAGCAAAGAGATAAAAAAAAGGAGGAAAATAAAAGTCGATCAAAATACCTGGCTGGGCTCCAAGCTCAATAATATGCAATTTCGAGGTAATCTGTCCAGCATTGGAAGTTTTTGTAGCAAAAGAGATAAGAATGGAATCCTTATCATTTCCTGGTACCTGCAAGATGAATAAGAAAAAACAAACACACAGTCAGCAACTTAGTAAAAAGCTAGGCAACTGGACCAGGTATAACTACTATCCATACCCTGAAGGAGGCAAATGATGCAGCATGAGCTTCAAGAGCTTGGCTACGCTGCTGATCCACAGAAAAGAGTTGCATGCTTCCCTTTACCAGTTGAGGCCTCTGTTACACAGTCCAGGCATGTATAGAATTACTAAACGGGTTAAAAAAGGAAAACCAACTCATTATTCATTCAAACAAAAAAAAAAAAGGCAAATAATAGCAAGACTCATTCCCTCAGAAAACAAGAAACAACAAGAAGGGAAAATGAAAAGGATAGTGAGGAGAACTTGACAAAACCAAGATTACATGGCCAGCTAAAAAGATAAAAAGATAAAAGTAACTGAGGAAATAATCTAGATAGCATGAGAACACCACCTCAACTGCCAAAACCATAGATGAATAAGCAACTTCCAACACAAGAGCAAGCCTTGAGTTTCACAAGCTAAGTCTACCCACCATTACCAAGATTCAAAATCATAAGTTCAGTGCCATAAAAAAATTTTTCTTAGAGTTTAATTCATTGGGTATCTAAACATTGCTTAGACTGACAAAACTCCCAAATCATTGTACCCAAAAAAAATCACAGGTAGTTATCCACACAACTAGCATTCTACACTTCCATCATATTAATGCCAACAAGATGCAATTCACTATGGAAGTAGGAGACTTGAGATATAATCATCTAAAAAGCGAGGAAGGTTCAAAACATTAATACTGTATTTCAAATTCTTAAAATGGATTTTCTTTCCTTCGACAGTCTTTTCAGGATGCCACACAAACATCCTTCAAGACATACTAACAATTAATCAAACATTAAAATGACACCCAACACAACTAATACAAGAGAAAAAACAGGAACAGGCTTAAGTCAGTTACAGTTCTAAAATAGTTGAGTATAAAATCTAGTACAATAATATACTTAAACTACACAATCTCAATCATTTCTAATAGAAGAACAAATAGAAAAACGTAAAAAAATAACACAGGCACAATGTTACAAAAGCAACAATAAACAAACTTAGAAAGAGGAAAAAAACATATCAATGTGCGGAACCAACAAACAAGATATTCTCCATAACCTTCCAAACCTTGGAAAAAAGATAAGAAAACATGATAAAAATTTAACACAAGTTGCTTAAAAAACAAAAACAAATTTGAAGCATGCCTAATAGAGATGTATAATACAATTGTTCTCTGGTCTAAACACAAAACAAACCTCAGGAGATCCAGGCGCAATTCCAATCAAAACCAGCCACTTTTCAGAAGGATCGCATTTATAATTGATTATTTGATTGTTGGATAAATTAGCTGTTCTATCAAACATCTTTACAGGTTCAGAGTCACCTGCAAAGGAAATGCACATAACAAACCAAACAGATTATTTTTAAGAAATTCTTTAAATGTTTAACATGTATTTCATGTAAAAACCAGGAACAAGCTAAGCAGACCATCAATTGACCAATGATATACTGATGTCTGTGTGACCAAGCCCAACATTTTTGGGGTAATCCACTTCCAAAATACAACCTGAAGAAAAAGAACAGGGAATCAGCATGCTAAAATAAACTGATTAGTAATACTTACCATGACAAACAAAATCAACAATCATTATTAAAAAAAAAAAAAACTAATGGTATAGTGCATATGCAGAACAATGTACAAATGCAGCAGACAATTGATGCACAAAAGACAATGGAAGTAATATAATAAAAGCAGTTACCTGCTCAGGCATTTGATATGACTTCATTTTTGCTTTTGCCTCAATGTTAAATATTTGCAAGTGATCTTGAGTAGTTCCCGGAAGTTGAGCTTCAGACAGGAAAAAGATTACGTCAGTAAAACCTTCCACTTGAACCCGAAACCCACATTTTTCAACACAATGTAAAGGAACTATTGAAATCAGGGCATGGTACACAAAGATAGTTTAAAATGTAACACCAGGAATAATGAACCATAAGTTCTGGCATATGACAACATGTAAAAATTTCTAAAAAGGATGCCCGAAAAAAACTTGAGCACTAGGCAAACTCCAGAGATCTGCTTCGTCTGTAACTTATCAGAATGGTTAACTGTCTCAAAACCAAATTCTGTTGCACAAGGTTTCCAGTGTAAGATGATGGGTGTGGCAAGATGTATTATTTGCTTGGTCACACTGAGTTTTAAAAAAAAAAAAACATTATATACAGACTGTTATGTCCATGCATATATCTAATTGGTGGCCTGATCAGGACATAGCCTTTTTGCACTGAACAAATAGAATACAGCCTGCCATGCAGCAAGCAAAACTAAAACTTAGGTTAAAAGTTAACTCGGACCAAGTTGTGCAATATTGCCAAATATGTTATCACTAGTCTATATCGTATCTACGCTAACCAGTCAGTTAATAAAAGGCAAAAAAAAAAAAAAATTGCTGATGATCCTATTTCTAGCACAGGGCTTACATAATAGGAATTGAGCCAAAATTTATTTACACGGATATACACAAAATAAGAATGAAAATCATGCTTGAAGATGCACTACTGGAAGCATCAGACAGCCTTTCAGTTTCAATTCCTTAAATATAATCCCTCCACTTGCACTGCCTTCAAAATAACAAGCACCACCATGCAAGGTCAAGCACTGGATGCTCCATATTTTCACCCTCATACAACTTAACAGTAATCATGTCATTGTTTTCTTAAGATAAGGACTAGCCTAGGCAACCACGTGGCCCCTATTCCAGAATAGCTGTTTATGTTAAACCTCTTTGAACAGTGAATTGTCCTTTATCAGGGAAAACTGTGGTAGGGACATCCATAAAGCAAAAACAACAGACCCATACCGACTGAAAACATCTACTGTAAGCTTTCCATGCAATGTTAACAACGCCAGTAAGTAAATTTGATTAAACCAACACAAGTAATGAATCAAGGTCAGCACAACTTCTTAAACATAAACTCCATACCTTTTCAAGGCTAATATCCTGGTATTGGGATTCATAAGTGCAGAATCTGCAGTAATTGGCCTCCTCAGAGGTTGCATTGGCATATTCATATCAATAATTACAACAGAATTTTGTGGCGCAGTCTCCCGTACACATATGTACTTGTCAGATTCCATGGTGACGTTTGTAAATGTTATAAACTGCGGATTGATCCCTATGCTGGGCAACTGCAATTCCACATCGCAACACATGACAATTTCAACCAAATTAATATCCAAAATCACATATCCTCAAATTATTATACATGAAAAAAGATCAAAAGAACAAAGTTTTGCCTCAAATTACATCCTAGAAACAACAGATCTGAAAGGAAACAAGAACCAGGCAGATCTAACCAATAATTCCCGCAATTAAAGTGACAGTGTATGAATATAATAAACCAAATCAACCAATTCTGTGTTCAATATTACAAACGTAAAACTGATAATTAAGTATGTGATCTTAGCAATGAACTAAATAAGACTGAAATGGAGGAAATCACAATTGACTACATATCGCAAATAATATAAAATTCGTCAAGAACAAGAAGGTGGGAATTCTAGGATTACCGTAAGGGCCTCTTTCATGGTGATCGGAGCGTTAGCGGCCGCCATGGTGGCGAAATCGAAGCTCCAAGATCAAAAATCCGGATCTGAAAAAGAAGTGAAGAAATCGCGAGTCGAGAGTTCGAAGAACGACAGCGTTTTAAACCACTCAAAACGCTGTAAGATCTAAAAACAGCCAAGAAACCCTCGAACCCTCTCGTAAATCCAGCAATATATTTTAGAAAGAAAGAGATCTAGAGAGAGAGAGAGAGAGAGAGAGGGAGAGGGAGAGGAAGGGAGTGGAGGAGAAAAGGGGTTCTTCCACAGCACTGCTTATATTTTTCTTGGCTGCGTAAATCAATTAAAATAAATAAATAATAGTCGTTGTTTGGAAGTGAAGGTGATTTTTTTCTTTTTCTTTTTCTTTTTTTTGGGTTGTAAATTGGAGCGAGCGAGATCTGATCTGGGCCGAGGGCAGTGGAACTGTGGAAAAAAGGATCTGGGTTTTTTTTTTTTTTTTTTTTGGACTGTGACTGGAAAAAAGTTAAACGAATAGGAGCAAGAGAAGAGTTATTTAGACTAGATCGTTGGTAAGATGTCTTAACAATTAAGATACGCATGTTTGGGATTACATCTTAACATGGTCTCCTATCTATAGTACGATTAACTGACTGATTTGCAGTCTTTTCTTGCCAAACAGTTGCTATAATTTACTTGCCATATTAATCGTCCCACTTGAAAAAAAAATTTGAATTGAATAAAAATGCCTAGCAATCATCATCTAGATCGTTTTAATCCATCTGAAGACCAAATAAGTCCTCCAATAAAAAGATTTCGTCGTGTTATCATTACTTGTTTTCAAGTGGTACAGACCACGGGCCTTTAACCTATTCTATTGAGATGCCTACTTTTTCAGTTTAGGACAAATTCGAGGGGACGGGTATTAGGCATTTATTTGCCCAAAACCGAGATTTGAAATGCTAAAGGGTGTTTGATTTAGGAAAATCAATTAGGAGAATGAGTATGAATAATAATGGGTGTGTTTGGATGGCATTATTTGGTCAAATTATTTAGAATAATTATTTGATCAATTTTTGTTGACCAATTAAAAAAATTTTAAAAGTGTTTAACTAAGGGGATGTTTGATAAAACAACTTAATGCTGAAAATTAATAGATTAAGAGCTTTTTCAATTTAGTGCGTTTGATAACAAAATTTCTTTATCGCTTAATACATTAAGCACTTACTTAATTTGTATACAAAATTTTAAGTGAAATTTTTTCACTTAATTTGCTGAATTTTGATACTCTTCCCTCTTCCCTATCATACACGTATACATACACGCACTCACTCTCACACACACATACATACTTTTTCTCATATGCGCAATTTCTCTCTCTCTCTCTCTCTCTCACACACACACGCGCGCATACACACACTCTCTCGCACACACATTCACATAAATACACACATTCTCTCCCTCTCTCTCACACGCACACATACACATACAATCATTCTCTCCCCCTCTTTCTCTCTCACACACACATTCTCCAACACATACACACTCTCTCACACACACACTTTCACACAAATATACACATTCGCTCCCTCTCTCTCACACACACACACATACATTCACTCACACACTCTCTCTCTTCCCACGTAATTTCTCTTACACACTCCTACATACTTTCTTGCACATGCACTTTTACACACACGTACACGTACACGTACTTTCACGTATAATTTTCTATCTCTCATATACACGTACGCATATTTTAAATTTTATCCTCTCACGTACTTACATATATTTTTACATATATACATATACTTTCTCTCTCACACACATTCTTATATATTTTTCTTCGTATACATTATTAATAAATTATTTTAAATTTTAAAGATATTTGTGAGGGGAAACATTTAAATTCAGTGCATATATTCATTTAATTATCAAACAGGTAAAACTTTTTCAATTCAACAACGCAATACTTTTAGCACTTAAATTTCAGACTTTAGACTTCATATTTCAAATTTCAGTTTTATCAAACGGCACCTAAGAAAATTTTTTGGATTTGTGTTTGGATAGTGAATAATTTGTTTGTTGACTTTTTTAAAAAGTTGAAAAGTGTTTGAATTGTAAAAAAGTTTTTGATTTGTTTAAAAATTTTGTAACAACTTTAGGAACTTTTTACTCAATTATTCACAAAAGCAATTACGTTTATATTCAAGATCTACTTAGAAAAATTAAAAAAAGTCACAAATAACAAAATGAGATATGTTGTCGGTAGATTTTGTGATGAATTTTGTAGAACAAGCAATGATGTCAGGTGCTTATAAAACAATGAGTGTTTGGTAAATTTTTAACTTTCAGACAGTGCTGAACGCTTGATAAGTGTTAAAGTACATTAGTTTTAAGTAGGTTTTTAGGGTAGATTTTTAGATTTTTTCTATGAGTTTTCGTCTATTTCTTAGCTATTTATTCTCATTTGTGATTTGAATGCCAAATTGTGTAAAAGTGTGATTCACATGTGATTTGTGTCATTTTCGTAGGATTTGCACATTGCATCACCAATTTGGATCAATTTGGATAGCAATTGAATGATACTTTGAGATGATTTGAAGTTGGTGATGAGTTAAAATCAAGAAACCCTCAAAGTGATGCAAAGAAGCAATAGGCGAAGAAGAATTGGAAAAGAAATGGTTTGGTAGCCTGGACATATTTTAGTGATTTCGTAATAACTTGAGATAGAGATATTGGATTAAGGTGATTCATGAAGCATTTTGAATCTCAGATAATGATCTACAATTCAAATGAAGACATCAAAGTCCAATTTTTAAGTTTCGAAAGTCAAAATTCCAAGTTATTAAAGCATATTTGTACTGCAGTACTGTTCCGACCAGTTCTTAGTATTTCAGCTATATCTTAGCGTACAGAGCTTTAAATGATGTGATTCTTGTTGATTTGGAAATCTTATTCAAAGGGATAAAACTTTTATGTTTTGAGGAAAAGCTAGTTCGGCCGTTTTCAAGATGAAATTTTGCATAGAAGAGAAATAAAACATTCTGACCAAAGCCGCGGGTAAGGCTTTGCCACGGCCTTGGGTACGGTCTTGGTCAGAAAGGGAGGACACAAGGCCGTAGGTAAGGCCGTGTCACGGCCTTAGCCACGGCCTAGTTACGGGAAGTCGCGTTTTTAAGCACTTTTAAGCGAATCTTTTGAGGGGAGAACCCTATCTCTTTGGGGAAGGAAATAAGTGGTCTCTTTGGGTTCTAAGGTAGAAGAAACACAATTTTACACACATCTAAAGGGATGTAGAGAGAAGAAAGTAAGAGTTGATGAGCAACTCAAGGGCTTCCATGGTACAAAGCAAGAAGGATTCATTAAGATGCAAGGGAGGAATCAAGAGAATTACATGAGAATGAGTTTTTCTATTCTTTTCTTGTATTTTGTTGGATTTATTCTTGTACATATGATTGAGTTGTGAATAATTTGGATGGGATGAACCCTACCTTTCTATGACTATGATTTGAATCTTTAGTTAACGAATTATCAATTTTTGTTTTAGATTTATTCTTGATGTTTATTGGTTATTGAATTGGGATTTGCATGCATCCGTAGATTCAATATTGATTTCATATAGGTAGATTGAGAAATCACCTATTTGATTAGATCATCTCTTGAATAAAGAGGTTTGCATGTGTTGCTAGAGATAGAATAACACGAGTCTCCCCGGTTAGATTCAAATCTAGCCAAAACCATAGAATCCATAGAGCATTAATGCTTCTCTTTGGGGGTTTGATTGAGAAGATATTTCAATCAATCAACCAAGGGGATAGAGGTTAATACTTGAGAAATATTAAACCTAATTAAGGGATTCTAGGGTCTAAATAATTGGATGATTCATTAATCAAGGTATAGTCTTAGCATACTTAATTTAGGGTATTCTTCATCTAGATTCGCTTCTACTTTTGTCCATTCTCTCTACTGAATTATGGATTGTGCTTTAATTAGGTAATTAGTTTAGTTAATTTGTATTTTCAATAAATTCATCATTCGCTTTGTGAGGTTAGATAATAAAAACAAGGTTAGTACTAGTACTCACATAATCCCTGTAGGATCGACACTTGGTACTCCTATACATTATACTACTGGAAACGATAGGTGCACTTGCCTAAGTATTCGTAGCGTAGTAAAAGGAATATCAACGCTCGTAAAATTACTAGTGTCTGATATCAGTGCTCGATTTACAAAACCTACCATAAAATCCACCAACAATGGATCTTATTTTGTTACTTGTGATTTTTTCAATCTTTCTAAACAAATTTTAAACGCAAACGTGCTTACTTTTATGAATAATTGGATAAAAAGTTACCAAAATTGTTACAAAGTTTGAAAAACATTTGAAAATTAAAATGAAAATATTTGGTGAGAAAATTTGGATTATTGTTTTTGAAAAATGTGGAAAAAATTTTTTGGTCAAAATTTTTCTTGATTTATGGCCAAATAATTTTTCAACTATCCAAACACATTTAAAAATATATATATATTCAAAAAATTCCAAATAATGGCATCCAAACACGCCCAATGCCACCTATTATTGATATTTAGAAAATAACTATCACATTATTCAATGAGAATGAAAGTGATTCATTAAAGTTTTTATGATTCCTCTCAAAATACTACTATTTAACCATTATGGATGAATGATACATATTCTATTATTAAACCAAGCATATTAAGGGAAATCATCAAAACACATGGTCATAGTAAGATTAATGATATTTATAATACTAGTGATCAAGGAATTTGAACCAAACGACTTTATTTAGGAGCCGTTTGGTTCAAATTCATCAATCACTATCACTACAGGTATCATTAACTCTACTATGAGTATAGGTTTTAATGATTTCTCCCAACATATTTGGTTTAATAATAGAATGGATATCATTATAAAAAATACTTATTCGGTTTATTGTAATGACTTTCAAGTAAAATTAAAAAATTTTAAATCTTTTATTTATGATATACATATTTTTTAGATTTATTATTTTGTATCTTTTTTAAAAAAATTTCTAGAAGGACTTCTTTAATTTTAAATATAGCCACGCTCTAATTTGAGTTTTATGCAAATGATAACTTTAAAAAAGTCATTTTTATTGTATTAATAGAGAGTACTATAAATCTTTGATTTTCAGTTCAAATTTTTATAAAAAAAATTTTAATGTAAAAAATTTATTAAAAATAAAATTTATCAAAAATTTTATAAAGTACTAATAAAAAATATTCAAAATCAAAATGAGAGAGAGAGAGAGTAATAGTATATTGAGAATGGGTAATTCAAAAGATATGTGTTGTTTTAGCGAGTGCGTTTTTGCCCTTAATCATAAGAGTTAATAATGGGTTTGATAGAATAGTATTTTGAGAGAAATCATTAATACCCCAATTAATCACTGTCATTCTCGTTGAATGATAGTGATAGTTGTTTTACAAATATCAATAACGAGTGTCATTACTTACGATACCCATTCGCTTTATTGATTCCTCTAAACCAAAAACCCCTCATGATTAATGACATCTATAGTAATAGTAATTGAATAATTTGAATCAAGTTCTTCGTAATCGAAGAAGCTAACTAGAATATTAACTTAATAATTTGGGTGCATGTACTACGTATGCCACTGCAATTAAAAAAAGTTGAACTTAGTGCACACTTTGTTCGGTGGGGATATAATTAGAACCATTTGAGTGTTGGTCCTGTTGAACCTAACTGTGTCAAAGCTCCGTGCAATAAACGAATTAATAAACTTGAGTGAGAGATTTCGGCCTGCAATATAAGCGCCCACCCAAATTTCTTCAGCCCAACACTTGAGTGTTTTTTTTTTTTTTTTTGCCCTTTATTTTGTGATTCTTTCTATTTGATAGGGAAATAGAAAAACTCAAAACTTCAAATAAATAATAAAAATTTGAAACTAGATTTACTCAAAGCATTTACCTTTTCCTAGTACTTAATTAACTAGTCAAACAAAATAATTTATAATCACTAATTAGTAGATACGTCGAAATTTTAATAATACGTCATTCAAACAAAGCTACATAATGTTTAACATTTACCGTGAATTCATATGAAGACGAAACAAGACATGACTAGCGTGGTTCAATGAGACCGATGTGAATCATTCATCTAGCCTACACTGCTATTTTTATTTTTTTCACATGAAATAACACAGCCTATGTGAAAACAAAAAGTTGTTATGATGCGTGTAATTCCCTTGCATCTTACTAGGAAGAGGGAAATCCCTCCTCTCAAAAACTTTTTTTTTCTTTTTTAATTTTGGATCAGATCTAAACCATCTGTCGGGATGGCCGAGTGGTCTAAGGCGCCAGACTCAAGTTCTGGTCCTTGTGAGAAGGCGTGGGTGCAAATCCCACTTCTGACAAATTGCCTAGTTTTGTAGACAGGGCCTTTTGGGCCTAAAAGGCCACCTCCCACCAACTCACTAAAGTTTTTGAAGATGCATGTAGCCTTCATTGTCCATGAACTTCCCATGTACAAAAGTTTGGATGTGGCTTTCTAACTTTGTTGGAGTTTTTCTTTTTCGCAAAAGACCATGAGAAAACTCATCACATGGTGTGACAACAAGGACATTATTTTTTTTTTTGCCCCTACAATTTGAAGCACGTACGTAGTGTCATTAAATCTCTTCACGGAAACTTTTGGATTTTCCCAAGTCCAGAAGATATTTTAGCTGTTGGAATTCACACAAGTAATTAAACTTTTGAGTGTGGCTATACATTCGTTATTTATTTTTTCCTAAATTTTAGTTCGTAAAGTTCATGATAAGTTACTGAAAAGTGGATTCCCGTCTCTTCGCCTTATGGCTATACGCGTTTGATCTTTTCTCTCTCAGAGTCTTACACTACAGGGGAAAAAACACCTTAACATCTACAATTGCGACAAAGCCTGAATGGGAGTTGGTCACTGAGTACTAGTTACCGTGCGTGTTTGGGTGATTCCATCCACTAAAGCAATTAGCCGATAATATTGACAAAGCTAGGATCAAATTGCCTTACAGCCTACCAAGTGCTAGATGCACGTCAAAAGTCTTTCCAAGTCCGTTTGAATCGTGAAAACATTGACAAATTGTCGCCCATGCAAATTACTACTACTTTTATCCAAAGATTTGTGTAATATTATGAGGATAAGTGTACACGAGTGTTTACACAGATTAAGCACACGAATTACTTTGGGTCGTTAAAATTTTACCATGCTCTGTTGCGAACGGCCCAAATCTTTCGAAGTTTCATCCTAGTTCGCTTTCGTGCATAATTTATCTTCTTCTTTTTTTTTATTTAAAAAGAAAAATTCATGCATGTGATTTTTTTTTTTTATAATTTGGAAAATTGAGAATGAAAATTCGCAACACTCACCAAATTGAAAGAAAGAAAGCAAGGTACACAAAAGCAATCAATCCACAAAATTCCATCCAAAATCCATGGTTCATGCATGTGAATTTAGACGTGAAACATGCGTAAATTCAGTCGTAGTTATATAAACTAGCTGGACCGTTTCGCATCTCGAGTCTTAAAAGGGCATCTGTCAACTTGTGTTTAGCTATTTCTGATTCGTCCAGCCGCCAAGCCTGACCAAGGTGGCCCAACCGTCCATGAAAAATCAGAAGACCAATTTGTTTGTCTAGAGAATCAGAGCAAACAGGGAAAATGAATTTTCCGTAACATCAGAAATGCGAAAACGTGCTTAATGGGTTGCTAGTCAAACCTGGAAAAAGGAATTATGATCAGCCTCCTCCTTCTATTTTTCATTGTTAAACGTGACAGTGTAGTAGCAAGAACAAGAAATCAACGTCATTTCCACATACACGTTTAAATGCTAAAAAGTACTTGATCCCAATTGAGTCTTCAGAACCCAAAAAATGCGATTGCCCGTTTTCTCATTCTTATACGTCAGGTGCATTTGATTATCCAAATTAATGATAAACAAGATTACATCTAGATGATTGTTTTTTGAGGTATCTTTGTGTTTGGATGATTATTTTTTGAAGTATTTTTTTTAAAAGCTATTATTATAACAGTTTTATATTTTTTTTTGATAAATATGTTTATAATATAAAAAATTAATTAAAAAACGTATTTAAATTTTTAAAAAACATGTTTTTGACAAACAAAATCAAACAAACGGAGCCAAAATTCTGATGTGGACGAGCGTGGGAGGGAATCCTTGTTGGGTTTGGTTCGCTCTGCAGAAAAAAAAAAGGTCAATGCACAAATTAAACAAGAGGCAAAAATCTCTTCATAAATGGTATGTAGTATTAATTTTGGAACTTGTGTACAATTCTATGACTACTAAAGAAATGTGATTTGCTAGTGTCCTGTACATGGCTCCAATAACTTGCAATGGAGTATGAAACACAGGTCTTTTACATGATGATGGCAAAATCATAACTTAGGTAAGTCAGATAAGTCAGATGTCCATTATATACACGATGACAGTTAATCATCACTAGTATCAGTGTAATCATTCCAGACATTAATGGTTCCCATGGTGGAACACCCCTTAATCCCGTCCATGAGCTTACACTATTGCTGAATCACCCTACAACTGCCTTCGTCTCCCCTCATTCACGCGTAAAACACCGAGCTATAAGAAGTCTCTGCTCCTAGACTGATGATCCAATAGTTGGAGCTATACAGACTCATAGTTTTCATGTCAAACGGGGTTCCGGAGGAGGGGCATCCCTGGATCCAGAACAGTTGAGGATAACTGGGCCTTATCATTCATATTGCTTCCGCACCCTGTGTCACTGATGGAATAAATTGACCTAACTGAATCACCATAACACTAATATCATCTGTAGAGCCTCTCTCCAACGACAAATCAACAAGCTTTCTGCAAGCAGCATATCGATCTGAATGGTCGACATTCCCACACAGAGGTCGGACTATATCTACTGCCTCTTGATTGCTAACCTGAAAGTAAATGGATAAAGCAATTTCAGTATCCTAATTCCTTGACACCACTAGTTTACAACTTTTGGATCTTGTAAAAAACAATAACAGAACTAACACATTTTGAAAACTTACCTTGTCCCAAAGGCCATCAGAGGCCAGGATTACAAACTCGCACTCTGGTCTAATCTTTAAGATCTTAGTATCTGGTTTTGCTATCACCCATGGTTTAAGATGGCAATCACCAAGGCCTCTTGATACAGCAAGAGATCCCTGTATTCTCCAAACACCATGGCAACAATCCACATAACCACCCTACAAAAGGACATTAAAAATCCAATAAGCAAAAACATATGGAAGATCTTATTTTTCTTTATTGAATAATTATGATTGTGTTACCTACCAAGCCCTCAATTCTCTCTCTTTCGTCCTGCCTAGAAGGCCTGTGATCAACTGTCAAGGCCTCAGCAACTCCACTACGGCTCATAACGGCACGACAATCACCAGCATTTGATACCACAAGATTGCCTTGCTGTATCAATGCTGTCACGCAGCAAGTCCCTCCACTGATATCTTCCTTCAAACACTCTGCATCTGTAGTGAGATATCCCTCCTTAATAGCCTCTTCAATGCATTCCCCACTTCTCCTACCCACTTCATTCACAATATTCTTGTTTAAATTGTTAGCTGCAAATTCTGCAGCTTTTGCTCCCCCATGCCCATCAAATACACCAAAAATAGCCTGGAATCAATTAAGCATCGTTTAGAATCCCATCTAGGAATTTAAAACACAAACAAATCGACATGCTAATGCAATTTGCAAAAGGCTTGCTCTTTATTCCTAACAAGACTTAATTTCATGGAAAAATGAATCCCAAAAAATAAATAATTCACCTGCTTAGAATCTCCTAGGAGTCCAACAGAGGCAGAGTAGCGATCCTCCATAGCTCCACGCCTTTTCCCTCTTTTGCAATAAACAGTATATCCTTCTCCTTCATCCTCCACCTCATTTATCCTCTCGGCATCTCCGGGTAGGGAAATCATTTGATTGCCACAAATCGAATCAAAGCTCAAAGGCTCCATAGGGATGTTAATCTTGGCCGGCCTTTTCCTCTTCAAAACACTCGTTGTCGAACAAACTGCCGCCTCATGATTCTTATTGATGCTGGTATTGTCATATCTGTTATTACTATAATTAAATAGGTTAGTGGGCTGTTTCTGAAGTCGGAGGGTGAACGGAGACAACGGGGATGGAGACGACGGCGTGGGAGATGGTGAGGAGGAGGAGGAGGTAGTGGTGGTGGCTTTGCAGAATATTGGAGAGAGCCTGGATCTTGGTGATGGCATGAAAACCGGTGAATTTGCCATCACTGCTATTGCTCCTCCGGGCATCTTTTGGTCTTGCTTTTTCTTCTTATTCTTTTGTTGTCTGTTTTTCTTCTTTTTACCTTTGTTGGTTCCTCTGGTTCAATGAGAGGCTATTCCGAGGAGCGTCCTCTTATATATGCGAAATGCCGTCAAAATCTGTGACTTCGTAAGGAGTTACGTTATGCAAATGTTTCACGCTCTTACCCGGTTCGTGATATTACTACTGCTAATACACGCGCTAAATCAGGTAGCGTTTGGTATACTAATATACCAATTTGCATTTTTATTTTCCATTTTTTAGCAAATATTGTACTTTTTTTTTTTTTTTTTTATAAACCTACACCATTACATGAGAAATGAAAAATTTAGCGTTGGTGAGATTCAAACTTTTGATCTTTGGAGTGAAATTATAGAGTTTTAACCATTCGACTATTTATTCGTTCTCGCAAATATTATACTCCAATAAGCAACATCAAGCTATCGTACTCCTATAAGTAACATCAAGTTATCGTACTCGTATATATTCGAATTTGGTTATGTGTACTGTTGAATTATTAATCATAGAACACAGCCTTTGAATTCTTTGTGTTTTTAAATTTAATGATTGATTATGCAATTATGTTTTATCACTTTATTATAAGTTAGATCAAAATTTTATGCAAATAACTAATTTACTTTATTACTTACATATATCATTAGGCATTGGCATTGTATTAATCTGTAGATTTCATAATAGCTACTTAATATTTTTTAAAAATTTTAATTAGTTTTATTTTATGAGTTGATGTTATTCAATTTTATCAATATGCATTCTAGTACTTTTAACTAGTATATATATTCATAAATTAAAATCTATACGACGTGAAATTATCAAAGTATCATAACAAATATTGTTTCACATTCTATAAAACAATTAATTTAGAAGGAATTTAATATTCACTTTTTCTTTATTACACGTCAAAGTATAAAAACAATCAATTTACTATGATGGCCCAATTACCAAAAACGCAACGTCCCTGGAGTGCGAGTGGGGATTCTTATGGTTCAATACGGGGGTGATAATGTTGGTTTGGGAGGTGCTTAATGACTGAACCGTGTCAACGGTCAAACACGTTATGTTGGCTTTAGTAAAAGCAGGAGAACTCTCGCTTCTGGTCTTTGTCCTCCTGGCGCTCAGTCATAGGAATGGGTCTTTTTTTTTTTATTTTTTTTTTATTTTGAGGAATGGGTCTTTTTTGATTGCCTCTTCAGTCTTTCCTTTTGGCCATTGGCTCTCAAATTTGGCTCTTTTTTGTATCTATACCATATTCTCGCCGTCTCCCCGAAGACGCTGGCGCCCGTACCTTTCTCTAGAGCCACCAAACAATACCTCGGCAAAAACTATCACTGTACATTTTTCCGTTGGTCCAATTCCGCAATTCCCTGGTCAAAGGCAGAAATCCCACTGTTATTTGCAAGGCATCCGTCCAGCCTCTAATTTTACTCCCCAAGTTGACTGATGCTGTGTAAAATCCATCACTCTTGGGAAACATCCCAATTTTCCTACTAATAATTTTGTACTTATTCCCAAAACACAAATCAACACTGGGGAGAGTCTTGAAATCATTAATCGTGTAATGATAACTAGATTCTTAATTCGGCTTTCATATTCTTTCAATTTTTCCTTGTAAATTTTGGAGTCTCGTTTAAACTAAAAAAAAAAAAAATTAGGTAAAATTATCTTACCGGCCAAAAATATGAGAGAGACGTAGGCATAGGTATATCAACAACACAACATATACAACTGTACAAACTCCAAAAGATTCGATAGGTTAGCAAATATTTGAGCGAGTGACGTATGATTCAACATGAACCATGAGAAAGTATCTAGCTAACTTTTAATAAAGAAGTTCATTAATATGTGCTCCTCGTGCATTTTTATTAATGCTACGAAATTGATTTATGAAACTATTAATATTACTATTATTATTGCTATTACTTGAGTTAATTTCCTCTTAATTTTAGGGAAAATGTAAATTTTTTGCCATTTATAGGGTAATTCGTATATTCAATTTGACATTTGATTATATATATATATATATATATATATATTGGTGTAATTTGCATGGACACCAATTTAAAAGTACGCCAATTTCGTCTTCGCATATAGTCCGCTGTTATAGTTTGCAAACATTTAAGATTTTCTAACCGATCACATGATCTATAGAAGAAATCACTAGTATATTAAATTTGATACATTATTTGTTGATTGCTTGGATGAGAGCCCAAAGACCCGGAGTAAATGACGTGCGCCATGCCATGCACATTTACTTATATTTATTCTCTTTGTTTACCAGATAGTTTAATGTATATTTTCGGCTCATTTGACTTGATTTGCATGGTGTCTTTCGCTTTTCTCTTGGGTGTCTTGCGCGTAATTTCTTTAATTTGTTTATACAGCACATAACTGAAATTACAAGTAAATTAAAGTCCACCGGAAGAAGCCATCTATGATCTAACAGGAAAGTCCACAAGTCATAAGTCTTTCATATAAAAAAATCAGGAAAATTTACTCCTTCTAGAAAGATTATATTCATGTTGAAAATTTTTGTGATTCTAAAGTTCAAGATTTGGAAAGAGAAAAGTATGTTTTGGTTTTTGTATATAGGGTAAATTCATAGAATGTGTGTTGCTATAATTATTTTATTTTATTTTATTTTTTACAACACCAATTTATGATTAAACTCCTATTAGAGCAATGTGTCAATCGCATCTTCCAAATTCCAATTAGTTAAAGGTTTGTGCTATGTTACATTTAGATGTGCGAGTTTTGAACTTCAATGCCTTGGCTCACGTACGTGCTAACTAGTACTACTTGTCACTGTTAACATGCAATTAGTGGCTACCTAATTCAGGCTATGAAAGTAATTTTGGAGAAAAGAGTTTGACGACCTCCTTAGGGCATGTTCTTCAGTGATTCACGTTTTGAATTTTGGTTAGAACAAGTCATGAAGAAAGAGCCAAAAATCAATGTTGGTGAAAAAGCAATTTTACAGTTTAACCTTGCACTTTGGTCTCAATTGCTTTGAGATTTAGCTTATTATAGTATCGCAGATAAATTTTAGTTTTCAAACAATTTCAAGACAAAATGACCTCGCCTGGAATCACTAGTTTTTTAAGTAGTTTCAGCAAAGATATACGAACATGCAAAAAGTGCAAATAAATTAAATGCTTTATGCATGGGGAGGAACACCACCAGGCCACAATTAGCTTTTCGTGCGTACTAAAACAGTTTGCATTCAAGAATTCAGACGTGACATGGTATCCTGTTTTGGCATCATCAAACCAGCCCATCGCAACACAGAATATTTTGGTTCGGAGAATTTTACTCGTCCAACCATTGAAAAATCTAGCACGATCAACCTTCCTCCTATTACTTGTTGGTGCATGAATCCACCTTTCCTATTACTTCACTAGCTACGTCATTCTAAGGAAAAATTTTAGGTGAAATGTTGCAGCAGTCTTCCACTCAAAGGCACGCTTTTTATGACCATATTGTCTGAAGACTATTACCTCTGTTTACTAACTAGATCAATATTTGAACGAAATCTTCTTCTCGAAGCTCTTCTCTGCCCTCAAAAAGAAAACAAAAAGAAAAAAAAAAAGGCTCTGAGGTCCAAATAGCCACAAAAAATTGCTCAAATACAATAGAAAATGCAAGGAGGAGTAATGATGTCATTAATATTCAACGTGCATAATTTATTACTTCCTCCGTTCTATTTTGATAGGTTTGTTTTCCTTTTTCGTCCATTCCAAATTATAGTTCACTTTTCATTTGAAGAATATAATTAATTTTCAACTTTTCTAAAATGTCCTTTTTAATTACTTTGTAATAAGTTAAAGGTGCATAGCAAACTATGTATTCACATATCAAATGGAATTAATTTGACTTATGGTGCAATTATCTATATTGTATTTAATGTAAATGTTTAATGATAATATAAGGATATTTTAAGAATATCATAGATTAATTTATTCTTCCAATAAAATTAACTAATTTTTCTTAAATTGTGTAAAAAAAAACTGTAAATCTATCAAAATTTGATGGAGTTGTGTCCAATAAGCCGCTCAAGTCTTTTGTGACACTTTGCTTCTTGCACTCTATATTCCACGTCCTATATGATTGACAAGTATCTTATGTTTTAAATAACAAAAGTCCTGACAATACGAGACACTTGTCCATTAGGTGGTGTAATAGGTGCCCCAATGAGCAATGGGGAATGCAGAAATTTATTAGGCTTAATCCCATTTTGACTCCCGAAATTAGAGGATCAAGTATCGGCTTTGTACATTTTCTTTTTTTCCAAAGAATCAAGAATTAGTCAATTAGTTAAGTCATATTATGATCACTCAAAGTCACTGGTGAACTAAACCTAAGTTGGGACAACCGAATGGTGCTTCTATAGAACTTAAATCTAAAGGCATTGCCTTAATGCTCACCGTATGGGATGAATACTCATCTTTTACCTCAAGTTAGCACTCACTTTTCACACCTGATTGAGTTTTTTGCTTTTTTCCAAAGAATTAAGAATTAGTCAATTAGTTAAGTTAGATTATGACTAATTCTTGATTCTTTGGAAAAAAAAAAAGAAAAAAACTCAATCAGGTGAAAGAAGTGAGTGTTAGTTTGAGGTAAAAGATGAGTATTCGTCTCACTTTGGTAAGTCTTAAGGTAGTACCCTTAGATTTAAATTTCATAGGCTTTGTAGATTTTCAAATATCAAAATTTTGACTCAGTTTTAACCAGTCCGTCCAGGAAAAAGTATACAATACATCACGTGCATTGCCACGTGGTGTGCTAGAACCAATAATTTATCGCCATGTGGTAATGGAAGGTCACACCTTGTATTATTTGGCGATGTGTGATTGGTTCTAATGTACTGCGTGGCACGCCACGTGACGCGCGTAGTGCACGCAATACTCACTCGTCCATCCAGAGATCCAATTTGATCCACTTTCGACCAAGACCATCTTTCTAGACTTAAAAAATGTAATTTATGACCACTTTCGACCAATTTGGAGTTGGAATCATTTATGAACAATTAGAAACCAATCAAATAGTACGTTCTCATATTGTACATTTATTTAAAAAATGTCGCATTGTATAAAACCTTATGCAAACACATTGTATAATACTACCTCTATCCCATGAAGATGTATTTTTTTCCACACATATTAAGAAATTTAGTTAATATAGTTACAACAATTATTTTGTTCATACTTTCCTCAAATACTCATTATTAATGCTAGATCATTAATTCAAAATAAAAGTCACATATTACTATATTATTCTTGAAACTTGGAGTAGTTTATTTTTTCAATGTGCATTAAATATGAGTATGTTAGTAAAATAACAAGCTAATTGCTATTTAAAAAGTGTAATATGCCTATAATTTGAGGCAGGCAGAAAAGGAAAATGAACATATCTTTATAGGACGGAAGGAGATTTGATAATTCAAAATAAATTGTTGAAATTTGAAAAACATCTATTGTAAAAAAAAAAATTTCCAACCAAGGGAAGACACAGTTATATAAAACAAAATTTTAACCATGGTTATTTTTTAAGTGTATTTGTAAAAATATTATTGTCAAGTTTTAAAGATTATTATCGATGAATGTGTATGTGAGATAGGTAGTTCTAAAACCCGTTTAAAGTTTTCTCAAATTATGTTTTGAAAAAAAAAAGACCAAACAAATGCAGAGTGTTTAGTTCTTCAAGGACTGAATTATTGAATATATTTTACTGAATTGTTTATTGATTTCGACCAAACGTAAAGCTTAGAGTCCCGTTTGAACCAAAAAAAATTTCATTATTGGATGTTTTGTTTAAATTTTTATTACCCATAACGTTGTAGCCAATATCAAAAAATAATTGAAAAAAAAAGCTCGAACTCACATTTGTTTTTTCTTCTTTAGAAATCCCTTAGCGCAATAGGTTTTAGGTTTTTTTTTTCTTTTTTCTTTTTAATCTTTAGCACATTTGAAGCGACCTTTTTCTTTATCTTTATCTTTACTATTATAGAAAGAAACACAGCATCAACTGTTCATTCCTCCCCCTCTTGACATGTGGCTTGCCCTGGTTTCAGCTTTGTTTTTTCTCCCGCTCCCTTCTATGCTACTTGCTTTTGTTTTATACTGCCATCTTTTTTTGCGTTTTGGACTTGTTCTTTTTCCTGACCCTTTGCCTTTTCTTAGGCCCACTTATTTAGTGTCTTGATTCTTTTTCTCCTCAACAGCCTTCAGCTTTTCTTCTTCGTTTTTTGGTTGTTGGCTTATATTTTTCTTTTATTGTTAATATAATAATAATAATTTCTTCCAAACGCCTTCGCCCCTTCTAGATTCAATCTTTTCTTTTTTCTTTCGGGCACACAAGAAGTGATTGACACAACTTCTCGGCTGCTTCCTCCTGACCCTAGCTGCTATTGGAATCTTCTATGCTTGCACCTTCCGAATATTTCAGCCGTTTATTTATCTCCTCTTCCTTGAGATTTATGATGGCTCTGATAATTGATAATTTTGGCCTTTTGGCTGATTATTCCATTTTCCTCCTACAAACACTGGTAACTCTGTGCTCTTTCCCTTATCTCCTTGCTTTGTCGCTTGTTCTGGTGCGTTCCTTCTCCAATTTTTTCCTATAATTGTTAATTTTCCCTTCGTCAAATCCTTCTCCTTTTTCATTTTTTTTAAGTTTTTTATTTTTCCCCTTGTGATTTTTAACATAACATACATTTTTTCCCCCATGTGTTGCTGTTATCTCTCGCATTCTATTGATTTCCTTGCTTCTTCTGCTTGTTGTTGCGGAATGTGCTAGATTCTTATTGTATGGGTTTTTTTTTTTCCTTTTTTTATTTAGGTTTTCTGTTTTGTTCTCATGCTTCCACGGATTTTTTTTTTCAACATTTTTTTTTCTACCACCTTGCTCGTGTTTTTCTTTTTCTTCATCAGATTTGGTGTGCTCACTGCTTGGAAACCTGTCCTATTGTCTTTATTTTGCTCTGTACATCTTCTTATGCTATAATACTTTTGGGTGAGTTATTCTTCCATTTATTATTTTCCATTAGGTGTTATCTATCGTCTAATTTATGGTATTTGAAATATTTTCTTTTTGTCTTTCAATTTTCTACTCCATTTGTTTATATATATTTTTTTTAGTTCCAATTATTTGATTGATCAAGTCCTTAGTTGTTTGTCCTTTTTATGATACTACTGTTGCGCTTCTTTTGCTATTGAAATTAGTTATTCCTTTTTTTATTTGTTTCATAATTACTTTTATTTTCTGGGCCTTTTTAAATTGTTTGTTTGACATTTCATGCTGCTCAATTGCTTCTTTTTTTTTTTTAAGCTGATCGTGCTCATTTGTTGCAAATGGTATTTTCTTTCTCTTACCTTCTATTATTTTTCCTTTTTTTATGTTTTGCCCTTTTTTATTTGGCTGCTTTTTCTGTGGCATTTTTTCCCCCTAAATGTTTCTCTATTTGTCACTTCCTGTGTTTATGTTTTTTACTTTTTGTTTTTTAATTGTTTATTAACCTCTTCGCCTTTTGCATCTCTTTATTATCTTCATTTTTCCTTCTTCATATGCATCTTAAAGGACATTTTTTCCCTTAAAGCAAATATATCTTCCACTATTTGGTATTGAATATTATTTGTCCTTTGTCATTTTCTTTGTCTTTTTTGCAGATATTTGTCAACGTACAATTGATTCTTTTTTCTGTCTTTTGTTTGTCATCCATTGTTTCCATCAGGTTTGTCTTTTGCTATCTTTGCTCTCTATTTGTGCATATATATATATACACACACACACATATATATATATATACTATTTTGTCTTCTTCCTATTTCATTAGTCAGACAATTGCATTCCTTTTTTCCACTATGCAGAATTATCTCCTCTTGGTCTTGTTCTTTGGTCTCTGATGCTCTTACTGCTGTAGTGTACAATTTAGTGCTGCTTTGTGGCTATAATTTCATATCTACTTGTGAGACTGTTTAATTTTTCGTAATGAAAATAAAGAGGATACATATACAAGAGGCACATACTTTTGATATTCCCTCTTCAGTTTGTCCTGATCATAATGTTACTACAAAGGAATATAGGGCACTGGCTATTATCAGGTGGAAAAAGAAACGCTATTTATTGAGGTTTCTGTATATGCAAAGCAAAAAAAGGTCCTTTAAATTAGGATATTTTACTACTCACGATGAGCTTCATGCTCATCTTGTCTGTTTTAACAACATTGGTCAATGTTCATCTATCGTACATAATTTCCCACCTATAGTTCCAAAAATAATAAGAGACAATGTGTTCTTAAATGAAAAACCAAGAGGCATAGGCTTCATACTACTTCTCAACTAGCACATATGACTGTTGACAGTGTTTCAAGTGCTTCAGTTGTTCATCAACCTTCTTTTTGTTGTGATTCACTGAATAATTCTAACAATGTGTCTTCAGGTAAGTAATTACCTTTAATTTACCCAATTTGTTCCTTGTGTTCTTCAATACATATTGTTTCCTTTCTTCAATTTTCTACGCTTTCCAGTTAGCTATACTTTCTCATGTTTTTTTCTTTAAAAAAAAAACCTTTGTAGATTTCCAGTCTTTTTGCGTTTTCACTTCCATCCTAGCTACGTAAATATCTGTAACCAAAACACTCAATATTATAACTTATAAGCCACTCTTATCAAATATTGCAGGCCGTGGAATCTTCTTGCATTTCCTTCATTTTTTTTATCATCCAAAATATTCAAACTTTTTCAATTTCTTATTCTTAATCTTTTATTTTTTCAGTGATTGACACTGAATTTAACGAAACAAATGCACATAATCAAATCAATTGATCAGTAGACGGAGACATTAAGGTCTACTTACTTTACTTAATGATGGTTCATCATTCTTCCTTATTAGTTTGGTGTTGTTTCAGTTTCAAAAATGTTGGTGACTTTTTTCTTCACATGATAGGGAGAATTCCTAAAACAGGACGGGGTCAATTAAATTTTATCCCTCATGCTGCTGCTATTCTCAAGCGACAGCTAGACTGTCCTTATTGTTATACTAAAAAATTTGCACACGAGACACCACACTTTTGTTGTTCATATTGGGATATTGTTTTATCTTCAAATTGATTGCTAGATGTCCTTATAGACCTCTTAACTTCATCTTTAGAAGAAGCAGAGCTCTTTAGGACTTGTATAAGAACAATCAACAATCTATTTGCATTCACTTCTTTCGGAGTGAAGGTTGACAAAGATCTTGCTAAGAGGAATAAGGGCATTTATACATTTAGAATCCAAGGTCAGGTTTACCATTTCATCAATGATTTGATGCCAAATGAATAAATTGTCAAAAACTTGCAGCTTTATTTTTATGATACCGAAAATGAATTGGCCAATCGTTTAGCTGCATGTCCAAGCCTTACAGAAAGTATTGTTCAAAAAGTGATAATCGTCATGAGCCAAAATCCATATGCTCGTTTTTTCTGTAGTTTAAGAAAGGTCCACAACCTAGATACATATCGCATTGTGTTGCGCACAGTTCTAGGTTTTGACCAAAGAGTATACAATAAGCCCACCGTTTCACAAGTTGTTGTAATTTGGGTTGAAGGAGAGGAAAATGGAGAAACAAGTTATAAAGATATACGAGTGTATAGTAATGGTGGTCATTCACATAGTATTGGATATTACTATGGTTGCCATGACCCATTGTAATACCCTCTCATTTTTTCCTTTGGTGAACTTGGTTGGCATAAAGGAATTTAAAAGAAACAGCCAAGACACCAAAGTAAGAAAAAGAGGAAAAAAGCTGTTAGATACTTGATTTCTCCAGCCAGTGCATCTATGTGGTCGAACTATTACAAATGGAATAGGATGGTGCGTGAAATTTATTATATGTTTATGTATTACAAATACATCAAACAAAATAATTCTAATAATTTTATTGGCGTCTTCTTCTAAACAACAATGGTCCAAGCTGATGGTGATCCTAACTGTGTTTCAGTTGGAGAGTATTATGCATATAAGTTACAAATGAGAGATGGTGATGAATCTTTCTTACTCCATTTTGCTAGACTTTTATAGCAATACATAGTTGACACGTATGTTAAGCTTGAATCCTAAAGGCTAGACTTTTTAAGATCTCAACAGAAAGAACTTAGGAAAGAATTTTTATTGGGCATTGTTGATTGTTTAGCTTCGGGTGAGGCATAAGAATCAAATGTTGGGTAACGAATTATTTTGCCAGCAAATTTTATTGGTCGCTTAAGAAATACGAGAAGAAAGCACATAAATGCAATGACATTAGTCAAAAAATACGAAAAACTAAATATATTTTTGACTATAACATGTAATCCTAATTGGTCAGAAATAAAAGAGCATTTGCTTGACAAAGAACGACTATATAATAGGCCAGATTTGATTACCAGAGTGTTTAGAGAAAAATTAAAAGAGTTAAAAATTGAGCTTTTCAAGAACAACATTTTTTGCCAAGTTGCAGCATATACTTATGTGATAGAATTTCAAAAAAGAAGCTGGCCACATGCTCATTTCCTTTTGATCTTAAAACCTCAGTACAAAATGTATAGGCCTGAAGAATATGATAAAATTGTTTAGGCTGAAATACCAGACAAAGACAAATATCCACATTTATATAGAATGGTAGTTAAGCATATAATGCATGACCCTTGTGGAAAGTTAGATCCATCCAATGTGTGCATGTACCAGCATGACAAATGCAAAAATGCTTATCCAAAAGAATTTTGTAATGAAACTTTTTAACCTCCTAATTCTTACCTGATGTATCGTCGAAAGAATGATGGGGTTATAGTAATAGTAAGAAGACATAAATTAGACAACAGATGGGTTATTTCTTACAATCCCTACCTGTTAGCTAAATTTGATTGTTACATTAACGTTGAAATTTGCTCTACTATACAAGCTGTCCAATACATTTACAAATACATTTGTAAAGGTCACGATAGAATAAACTTTCATGTTAATTCAGATAATTCAAATACTGAAGTTAATGAAATTTATCAGTACCAGGCAGCACGTTGGGTCTCACCACCAGAAGTTACATGGAGAATTTTTCGTTTCAGCATTGGTGAGATTAAACCTGCTATTATTCACTTACAACTGCATCTTGAAAACTATCAGTCAATTAGTTTTAAAAAGCACGAGAGACTAAACAATGTTGTTAAAAGTCCAAGAAATAAACGAACAATGCTCACTAAAGTCTTCCATATGTACAGAACTGATTCAGTGGCAAAAAATTTGTGTTATACTTATTCTCAAATTTCAAATCATTTTGTTTGGATTGCGGATGAAAGGAGATGAAAACTTAGAAAAAGAGGAAACTTTCTAGGTAGAATCAATTCAGCACATCCATCTGAAGGAGAAATATACTATCTAAGACTGCTGTTGACAAAAGTACATGGTCCAAAGACTTTCGATGATTTGAAGACTTACAATGGAATCCATGTCAATACTTTTCATGAGGCTGCTCTTATGAGAGGAATTCTTCAAGATGACAATAGCCAAGAACAATGTTTGCAAGAAGCATCTCTTTTTCACATGCCTTACGAATTAATACACCTTTTTACTATTTTTTTAGTCTATTATTCACCAGTCAATCCTAGACATTTGTGGTTAAAATTGGAGAACGTTATGTCTAAAGATATCATAAGAGATACCAATTTGACACACACAGAGGTTAGGAAAAAAGTCCTTCAGCAAATAAATGATTTCTTAGATCCGATAGGAAAAAGCATACACTTATTTGATCTAGTTTCAGATAATCTGACAGACTTTGAAGTTGAAAACCAAACAAAAGAGGTAGAGGCTAAAAAGAATATTATTGTGTCAGAGGATGATTTAAATGCAATTTCTTTGTTGAACGAAAAACGGAAAAGAGCATTTGAGATCATAACTCAAAGGATATATGAAAATGGACCTGGTGCTTTTTTTGTAGAAGGTCCTGGAGGGAGTGGAAAATCCTTTCTTTATCGAGCATTATTAGTTGATGTTAGTTCAAAAGAATATCTGGCTTGGCTATAGCAATTTTAGGTATTGCTGCATCAATCCTACTAGGAGGAAGAACTGTCCACTTTAGGTTTAAAATTCCAATCGACATAGCAGAGAGATATGCATGTCGAATTAGCAAACAAAGTGGCTTAGCAACAATGATTAAAGAATGCAAGTTAATCATTTGGGATAAAACTCCAATGTCTAAGAGAGTTGTTATTGAAGCATTGAATGACTTGTTGCAAGACCTGATGGATTCATCCAAAATTTTTAGAGGTAAAGTAATTGTTTTTGGAGGTGATTTCAGGCAGATATTACCTGTTGTCCGTAAGGAAAGTCAAACTTAAACCATAAATGCATGCTTGATAAATACTCCATTGTGGTCTACTCTTGAAAATATACAATTGACATGCAATATGAAAGCTCAATTTGATTCCTCATTCACTGAATTTTTGCTCAGGATAGGTAACAACACTGAAAAAATGGATGATGATGGTCTCATCAAAATTCTTTCTTCCATCTTATTGCAAAGTACTGATGAAGAAATAGCACTCAATGACCTCATAAATTCTGTCTACCCCAATATTCAATCACTCCCAGACACCATAGCCTTTTCGATCAATCGAGCAATTTTATCTACCAAAAATCATTTTGTTGATGAAATAAATGGTATCCTCATTGAAAGATATCCAAGTTTACAAATAGAGTACCTGAGTTTTGACGAAACTATTAATCTCAATAATCAAGCACAATATGAGAACTTTTTGAATACACTGTCTCCCAGTGGTTTGCCGCCTTATAGGCTTATCTTGAAACTGGGTGCTCCAATAATTTTGCTCGGAAATTTGAACCCAACAGAAGGTTTATGTAATGGGACAAAATTGGTATGCAAAGCACTCACCAAAAATGTCATTCGTGCTCAGATAGCTATTGGTGATTTTATTGAAAAATATATTTTTGTCCATAGAATACTTTTACAGCCTCCAAATGACGAGTAATACCCAATCCCATATAGGAGGATCCAATTTCCCATTAGGTTATACATTGCTATGATAATAAATAAAGCTCATGAATAAACACTTGATTTTGTTGGTATCTATTTAAAAGAGTCAGTATTTTCACATGGACAGTTATATATTGCATTATCATAGGCAAAAACATCTTCGCAGGTCAAAGAATTAATTAAGCCACCTTTTTTTGACACTCCTACAAAAGATTTAACTAAGAATATTGTGTATAAAGAAGTTCTTAAAGTTTCTAAATTAAATGACAAGTATACATTTAACTTTCTATCCCTAATATATGTTCTCATATGAATCAACAATTATTTGCTCACATTTTTTTGTCAAACATATCTTTGTATCTTTCTTTTCAATTCTCATGTCACATTGCCGAGGCTATATGTTCCAGCTCTTGAAGTTCATGAAAAGATGAGAGGATGGACAGTTCTCATCCAGGTTGTGGAAAGAGAAAATGTCCAAATCAGCCATGGAATAACAACAAAAAAGTACAAGAGATATATGTTCACTGATTCTCCGGTTCAATATGTAAAATATTTACTTCTAAAATTTCACAAATTTTGTACTACTTCTTCTATTCAACTATTGGCTACTGTCTCTGTGTCTAAAAAAAGGCACAAAAGTTCCAGCAGTGATATATGCGAATGATATTCGTTACTTTGCTGCTATGCTTCATCCATTCAAACGATACTCCATTTCAAATGCATCAGTGAAATTCCATGAGCATAAGTACAGGGTTAGTAGTTATGAATACTACTGGGTTATTAACAACACAACCTTGGTAGAGGAACATATTGAACCCACTCCACCACTCTTGCCATGCACATTTAATCTGACCAGGTTCAGTGGCCTGTACAAATTTGCAGACACAGAAAACTATCAAAGGGAGTTTACATTTATAAACCTTCTTTTTTTTTAATTGCTGTTCTATTTTGATAAATGAATTGCCTATTGTTCCTTGATATATCCGTACACTCTTGAATAAATATTTGTAGTTTGTTGTGGTACATGCATTTCCACCGAAGGAACAAGGACCAGATACAATAACTGAAGAATTCGCTATTGTTAATGAAGAGTAATGCATGTTAATTTTTTTAATACTTTACATATTGATTCAAAATTTTTACTTTAGCTTATTCATGGTTTTTTTTCCAAAGGAAAAAGCCAATGCTACTTACAGTGTGGAATGAGTTTCAGCAAAATGAAAGTACGCTACTTGCAAGCACTATTTCAAATGTCAATGTTCTCATTGCAATGAGGGTGAAAGTCACGACATTCAACTATGAGGCAAAGAGAAAAATTACACATTTTATTCATTCATGTTCTGCACTTTATGCCATTGTTAACACAATGTACTTTTAACTTTTGTTTTTTTTTTGTCATCAGCTTTATCTCTTACTATCAGAAATTCTACATCCCTACTTGTGAATCCACCAACAGAGTTAACCAATAGGCTGAAGGACCGGTGATCATTATCTACAAATTATTCATTATCTTATATATTAACGATGACTACTATTATTTAGTTATGTTTAGCCTAAGCATTGTTAAACTAACTTAAATGTTTTTATCTTATCATATTTATACACAAACAGGTACAACAAAAACAAAGAAGAAATTATGCACTTGGTTGAACATAAGGCATACAAAGACTCAACCAAATTGCTGCCACCACCAAACCAAGAAGACATAATTGATGTTTAAATTGCAGTGGCAACACTTAAAAATGTAAACCAGAATTTTGTAATAATCATAACAAATATCAAACTACTATAAAAAAAACATATTGTTTTCACAAACATGATTTCTCTACCTACTTGTAACTATTTTGCAAGTTAAAATTGCATGGATAAAGGGAAAAACCCACTTGATACTTGGGCAAACATGTTACTGGTATACTGCATGCATGAATTGCCAAAAATTAGTCAATGCAGATATGCAATGGACCATCAAATGCCCAACCTGCAAAGAGAAAACCAAGGTTGAGCTTTGGTAACCATTAATTTTCGTTTCTTATAAAAAACATAAAAACAATGAATTGTTTTTTCCAAATAATATTTCAATTAACATAACTTTTACATCCCGTTCACTAGGTGCCGAATTGCCATTGCAATTGATGATGGAATAGCTTCCATGCACGCCACAATCTTTGGACCAGATGCTAAAAAATTTGTGCCTTACAGTGGCCTTGAGCTCAAAGAAACTGATGACCAGGTAAAGCCCATAAACTATCACTTTAATTTTGTACCAACAAAAACAACTCTTTTGCACAAATGAATAACTCCATCTTTATCCTATTATTGCTTGCAAAATTTTGCTCAGTGCACAAAAAGATCTTTTGTACAACTCTATTCTCTCAAGTAATGACTTAACGCGAGAGCGTGCAAAAATTTAAAGGAGAGTTTGTCAAGATTCAAAAGCATGTACTTGAGAAAAATTCCTTGGGAGGTTACAGAAATATACATCTACAATTCCAGCCCTTATCTATAATGCTTAGACTAAGAACATTTATATGGTTTTTGGGGAGTTTGCAAGTGAATGATTTTAGGTTCATACTTGTCTTATCTTTGGAATTTATATATTAGTTGAGATATTCTTGATTTGTTTTAAAGAGCAATTAGATGTTTATGATCCTTGAGTGTCCACCCAATTGCTCTGCTACTAAAGTGTCAAGCACAAAATTTTTATTCTGGATAGATAATTTTTTCCCGTGAAAAAATGTGTAATAACAAGAATTCTCCATTTTCTTTCCCTTGCATACCAATTATATAGGTTCATTTCTACATGGGATGCTTGCTTCCTAAAAGGCACTTCTCTTCTCTTGAATTTTTTTTTTTTTTGTAGTTTGCATTCTTTATTGTCAGTATTAATTGCTTAATTGCTTTTTTAGGTGTTCCTGTTGCTTCATTTCTCATTGGAGGGAAACTGTTTCACATTGAGAATATAGGATACAACATCACTCTAATTTACATTATCAGAACTTCTGATGAACATCCTTAGATTGTTCATGATTTGCTTCGTCACTTTTATAAGCTTGTTAGACTTTCTTTTCCAGCATTGAAATTTGTTCACTTATATGTTTACTTCACCTTCCCTTCTGATATAAACAAAAAAAAAAAAAGATTTGTGCTTGGGAATTCTGTTCCAAACATCAATCTGACTTCTAATATCCAGCTCTTCCTCCTTCCAACTTGCAAAGGAAGTGTGATAATGGTTTTGTATGACTACTACCAGCGAACTTGTGTTTTAGTTGCGTGGCAAGCAAATAACTGTGATGAGAATATTAAAGAAAGTTATTTTTTTACTGTTTCTGAATTATTCCAATTCTCAATTGAATTCCAGCATTTATTATGCACTTTGTCATTCCATTCATCTCCATTCATCCATTATTTTTTTAATTTCTACACTCGAACATCTCCTCTTTATCCACTGCACAAGAGGAAGACAGACAATACTTATTCTAAATCAGAAGAAGCTTTTCAATTACCAGTTAGATGTATACTATAAATTAGCCTATAATTTTCACCTATAGAACTTCAGTTATTGGTTCAAATTGTTCTGTTTTCTACATGTGTGGTCATCGGTTCTATTTTCAATTACTAGTTTGTAATCTTCTATTGCTCATCACAAATAAACTGTCTCATGAATTTTTACAACATAAACAGGAATTTTCTCTATCTGCTGAACTAGCTGCTCCTATCAAGAAGCACACAATTGTTTGCTTCACACGTCAGTATGATTTAGACAATCAAGGACAACGAGATGTAAGGTATAGTGTTGTTAAGGTGTACATAATTGATGAGGTACCACAACTTGCAAACAAAGAATTCTTCACTCCAACCACAAAGATGGTACTGGACTCCATTGCTCAAAGCTCAAAAAATGCAGAAAAGGCATCTCCTTCAACAACCAATGCCAAAAGAAACATCAACTTTGATGACACACATGAAGAGGTACGCTCAACAGATTCTAAAAATCTTACCCAACCACTGTCCTTGGATATTAGCCACAATGACCTACTTGTGCAACAGCCAAATCAGAAGAGTCCACCAAAGAAACAGCGGTGCAAGACAGATTGATCAGAATTTCCTCCCATGACAAAATATTTTGTTAACTTGTCTAACTGCTGAATTGTTAAACATATTTATTTTTGAATTATATTGTGAATCATTAAGTTTACATGTCAACCAATAAACTTAATGAATCACAACATCTGCTTCAGCATAATATGTAAATATAAGATGACAGCTAGCTTTTTTGTTGATGATAACTACCTACTGCAAGCAGTCATGCAGTACAAAAGAACAATGGAGCTTTTTTTGTATTTTTGATAGGCTCCTACACTAGCATAATGTAAAGGATAAAATACTTGCTACTTAAAATTTTCTTTTGTTCCTAAACTAGCATTACCATAATCTCCTTGATTGACAATATTCTCCTTTTAGGTATGTGAATATTGTGTCGACAAAAAAAAAAGGTATGTGAATATTGTGCACACTTAAACATCACACGACCATCATATTTTTTCATGATGAGTATTCTATGCAAAGCCACCAATTTACCTTCAACCTTGAAAAATTGGATATTCTTACCAGTAATGCCTATGCGGTCATCTAGGCTGCTCAACTACTTAATCTTCTTTGTTATTCTTATGCTCTTAAAATACACATAACCACTAATGTTGCTTTATTGTCCATTTGCTTGGCTTCTACAATTCTAAACTCAAAATGTCAAACAACAAATGGCAAAAATTACCACTCAAATTAAATCCACATTACTCCCATTTTTTTGGTTAACAAATTATATCACACACTGTATTATTTTCAATCTACAATAATTACATTTCCTTGTTCACTAAATCTAATTCCGCATTCTAGAGGGCCAAGGCTGTGCATCGCACAGCCTGACCCCCTGGTCTTTATATAAGAGTACACAGGCCGACTCAAATCGCACTCACTGATTTCTATTAGGGTTTTATTAAAACGTTTGGCGCAACTCAAAACCAAAAAGCAAAAAAGAGCGGGAGAGCCCAAAAGAAAAACGTCCCTCAACCTTGGCCGTTATTCTCCCACTTCTGGCTGAAACCTAGGGCAATGCCGGTCGGTAGTCGAGAACTCACCGTTCTTGGCGAGTTCAAACCCTTCGGCTTAGTGGCCGAGGCTTTCGACGGCAAATCTTCTGACAATCCCCAGGATGATTACTCGTACTTCTTGTTCGACCCGGAAGTTGCCCGACAAAGAGACGACGCCGAAAGCTTGGTCGGCACTTCGTCCACTACCGGTGGGGGTGACCACGAACTCTTCATTAGAGGAAATCGGTAAATCTTGTCGACACATATTCTGCAATTTGTTTCTTGATTTCCGAATAGTTCAAATGAATTTTAAACCAGGGCTCTATGTTACGGTCAATTGCGATTAACCGCCACGAATTTCAGAGGATAGCATAAATAACAAGCTCAAGAAAAAGATTATGCTATTTTCTTGTCCGGTGAAGCATGGTTAATTTTGCTTAAAAATTTGTGATTTTCAGGATAATATGGAGCATTGGTGCCAGAGTGTACAAAAGATTTACTTTGCCCTCCAAAGTCTTGGAGGTGATTTTGCATATTTTATTCAGCTAATGATCTCTATTGATTTTCGTGAATCTGGAATTTATGTAATTATGGCAAACGGTCATAGCCGTTACCCAAATTCGTGCAATTGTGTCCACAACCCCAAACTGACTTCAAGAATCTCCTATCGCCAAAATCTTTGCTTTTGTGCTGTAATATTTTTCTAACGGAAGAAAGCATTTAGGCTAGAGCATTAGCCTCTACAAAATTGATTTAAATTTCTCGGTCTTTCTTCTACGTGTCCACGCTACTCCAAATGGCAAAAATTGCTGCTAATAGAAGGATTATACATTATCCATTAATGGATTCGAATCTCACTGTAGGTAAAGAAAAATGAGATTTAGGGTCTTTTTACCGAATATAATTATTGTGAAGAAATAAATGGATATTCTGAAACCTCCTAGGCTATTGGTAAACATTATCTTGATAAATTGTAGTTTAGGATGTAACTTCAAGGAGTCTCTTGTATATTACACCTTGTTAGTTGCCCCAGTTTTTTTTTCTGTACATATGTTAGTTCTTTGTGCTACCATGATCTCTTAATAACTTAGATTGTGACTTGGTAATTTCCTCTATTGTTTATCAGTATTTATGTATCTTCCTTATTGGCAACTTAAAACTTTTAACAATCATTTTTCTGCAACTTCTAGGCCTGTTGGTGCCGAATGGGTGATATGTCGGAGGCCCTTCTTTGTGTCCTTCAAATTAATAGTTTGATCATCTATAATACGTCAGGTGAGAATACATCTTTTGTTTTGTTTGTGCATTGTTCAGTTCTTCTGGATACTTTCTGCAACTTACTTTTAGAATCGCTGTTATTTTATTTCTCATAGAACTTGTTTTCTCATCCTACTTTTCCTTCCACCTTTTTCTTTGTTCCACTATGCTTCACATTTCCTGAGATTTGATGATTTATCTTTTTTATACAAGCATTAAATTCCTGCTGTTATAGTCTTTGTTCAATTTTTCGCGCTTTCTTCTGTGAAGACCACTGGTGGTGTCAATTTTAAAACAATGTTTGGATCCGTTGTCCTGCAACTGGCTTTATTCGGTTATCTCTCAAAAATCATGATTTATCAGGGTTTTGCTATTTAGATTATTTTAGTTTGTTGAAGAATGTTACGAAGCTAATTGTTTTTTTTCAGGAATGACTTCAACATATAGGGTCGTATTCAACTTTAGTAATGGTCTCTGTGATTGTCTGTTTGCAATTTGTTTATCCTAATAGGATAAATCAACTTCAGGGATGCTTAGAATAATTGTCAGTCCAAAAGAATCTGTTCGCTAATGTTTCTCTTTATTGTGGTGCTTCTCATGCTACGTTCATGTTTTTGATGGAGATTCGACAAAGAATTTTGATGTCCCTTTTCACAGGTGACGTTGTATCTGTTCCTCTTCCGCATAGCATTAGATCAATTTGGCCTCTTCCGTTTGGTTTACTCCTACAAGATGTACCTGAAACAAGTTCCTCAGTGCACATTCCATTTTCATCGCCTTCTGCATCTTTAAGTTCTCGTGATATTGCTCGTCCAAGAAGGGAAGTTGGATACAATACTAACTCTACTCCATCTCATGCATTTGATTTCACTCACAAAGGGGATGGAACTTCAGTGTCTTCACACTTGATATTAAAGGATCCATTGGAAGAACCTCAGGCATGCAGAACATTTTTCGGTTTATGACTTACTCTTTTTATGCATTTATTGATGTTTCTTCTGTTTCTAGGTGTGAATACTATTATGCTTTCATGCTGTTGCTCATTTCATTTGATGAGTAGGGTTGTGCTTTTGTTTCCAGTTTACTGTATTTTTTACTTGATCTTCTCAGCCAACTTATATTGAGGAAAGAGGAAAACAAAACATCATCAAAGAGTTTGATGAACGAACAATTTGGACCAGTGACCGTGTTCCTCTAATGGCGTCATACAACAAAGGTTTCCCCTTTTGATTTCTACTAGCTGTCAGAACATTTCATTTGAATTTAAACTGAAAAATGGAAATTCTATATTTGACCACTCTATTTGCAGGAAAGATGCAACATTCTGTGTGGGTTGCAGAAGTCATCAACTCTAATCTAGAATTTGTAAAATCTGGATTATCTGATGCAGTTCCCACTGGGGTGCTAACAAAGCAAATTTCTTTCCGAAGGATATGGCAGGGGAAGGGCTCTCATACAGCTGCTAGTAAGGTGTTCAACTTGTTATATCATTTGGTGCTTACAGAGTGAAGTCAAGCCAAGAAAATCAATCATTGCTATCTGAATCTATTAAAACTATTTCTGATTTGTTTGTTTCTCAGTTTTCCATTCTTTGCATTATACATATGATTATAATGTCTTGAAAGAAATGCCCTGAACCAGATTTGTCCTTGGGCCATAATCGCCAGATTTCTGCTCTGGTCATATGCTAATTATATAGACTAATATATTAATTGGACATAGCTATTTAGTATTTGATGATGGTCAATGCTTGCATGTTGCATTTTTTTTGGAGTGATATACATTGGATTTGAATATTAGTGGAACTTGTTACTCATCCTTTATTTGAATATGTTGTAACTATGGTAAGTATTGTTATTATTTGAAAGGATAATTTTGTGGGGCAACTTCAAATAGAGCGGAGCTAATATAACTTGCTTGTGTTTGCTTTCCGCTCACTTTATAATCAACATGGAAATTCTGGTCAATTATTTTAATTTATGTTAGCCTAGACATCAGTAAGGATACTTCTTAAAAATGAAAATGAAAATGTTATCCTAGTAAATATTATCTATGCACAAAATCGATAATGCCTTTTTAAAATGGCATAATAGTTTAAGTATTTGTAGATTGTCGTAAGTTATGCCTTTCTGGAAAATCTAGATATTTCCCAGGAATGACAATTCTCCTGTAGCTGAAAGCCCATTTAGATTTTACTTTGCATAAGCATATTCTACTGTCTGTCTATAGTTATGATCTAGAACGAGCATAGTCCTGTACACAAGTTAATCGGAAGGGGATTGGCTGTGGAACTGTTTGAGGCTTAAAGATTTCCTCATAATCCTCGTGTACTGTAAAGATTTGAAAGACTGGCCATGTCTCTTGCCACTATGAAATCCTTGTGTCTCTTGCCACTATGTCTCTTTTTACTTTCAGAAGACATGTTTCATTTTGAATTTTTGGTTACTTTTGCCTGTAAATTATTTTTATTGACAATTCAGTCCCTTATTTTTGACTTTAAACACTTGACACAGGATGTCAGCAGGGAAATCAAAGCCCTCATTTCTGGAAAATGCTTAGTCAAGGCTGGATTACTTCTTGTTTAAATTTGTGTTGCATTTTTACCTTTCTTAGGACTTCTTTAGCAATAGTGGTGTAAACTTGATTTTTTTCCTTCGTTAGATTTTCTTTTTGTGACTTTCCCGATGCAATAAACGTCTAAGCAACTCTGTGATGTTCATCGAGCTTTACATGTTATAGCTTGTCATTGATATTTTCCTTGCATATTGTGACCCCACTGCCTAAAATTGTTTTACCAGGTGTTTTTGGCAACTGATGATGATGCTGTTCAAGTTATTTGTTTTCTTCTCCATGAACAAAAAAAGTTGCTGGCAGTCCGGCTTCATAGTGTAGAAATAGGTGATGAAATTGTTTATGATATTAAACCTGACATGAGCTGGAGCATACCAGCAATTGCTGCAGAACCTGTTATTGTTACCCGTCCAAGGTGTATTTTGTTCTTTCCCCATTGTGCTTGACTTTTTGTTGTTTGTAGACTTATATTGTGGTTGTCTCTTTCAGAGTGAACATTGGACTGCTTTCATTTGCAGACATCATTGCTTTAACATCAGAGAACAGCCTTCTTCTCTATGTAAGTTGTTCAAGTTGCCAATGCCTCATTTCAAGAATTGTTACCACAATTACACAAGAAGACGCTATGTGAAGTTATTCTCGACAACTTCATTCTTTCAATCTTGCATCAACCCAATTCTATGTGACCAGATTTGAGACTTCTGGAAGAAACTGTGCATAATCAATGCCAATAGTAGTCAAGTTTTAAAACAACTTAATGGTACAAGTGTCCTTCCAGTTAGTCTCTTCAATCAAAATACTTCACCCATTTATTTGGGCTCTGCTCTTGTTTCAGCTTTAATTTTCTGTTGTGTCTAAGATACACTCGTTGCTGTCTTTGCATCAATTTTTAGTTGGTTTTCTTGTTAGAGATTAACATTGAAAATCATTTGCCATTGAGAAAAGAATATTGCATTGAAATCTTCTCCTTGATTGTGATGAAACTAAAAATGCCGTCAGAGTTACTGGAGAGTGTCTACTTTCATGAATTCTGACTTTTTACATCGTGTTCATCTGAATCTTGAAGTAAGTCTGAAAGAACATTGCTTAAGTTTTTTCATAATATAGTTTAATTGAAGGGATGCGTGTTGGGTAAGGAAAGAGGATGAACAGAAGTAGTAAATGAAGCACTTTCTTTTATTTAGGGTAGAGGATTTCAGATGGAATGACAAGGAATTTATCCTGATCCACATTTTTTCCTGCTATTAAAGTGAAGTAATTGACTAGAGTTCTAGATCTGAGAAGAAATATAATCTCATTTACTACTTGGTTACTCATTTAAATAGAAGATTAGAAGCAAAATTGGATAATAAACAACTAATTGTTCCTTTTATATATTGCTGCCTCCTTCTCATTTCCTCATTTTTTTTCTTCGTACCTAACAAGATAAAGAAAAATAAAAAAAGATATAACTTCTTGCCAGAGAGCAAATTTTAATCCATTCTTCATCTAGTTGTCTTTGACCAAGCATCGGTTTATAGCAGAGGAGCAGTTCATACAGTTTGCCTCACTTTTGTTTGTTTCAATTTGACACACTTGAGTTTCCTCTATGTGGAACTCGTACATTTGGATAACTCTATAGGAGGCATCTGAATATTAACCAGCCCTGGATTTGAACCCTAGTGTTAGATTCTTTGAAAGCTAATTCATCCATTGCGACTTCTGATGTTTCTGAGGTATTTAGTGCCCTTCCGTGGTCTGTAGTTGTATAGATGATGAAATAATGACAATTAATTCGGTTGCTGTTTGTGCCAATTCTGATTTTGCCTTGTCAATTTTAGTGAATTGATTTTTAAGTTGAATTTATGATTTGGCTATTTAGTTATGCCTTGATGTAAATATGTTGCTGAGTTTGTCGATCTTATGCTTTGCAGTCTGGGAAGCAATGCCTTTGTAGATATATGTTGCCTACACTATTGGTTAAACATCAACTTTCGTGGGAAACAAAGTCTTCTGAGGTCTCCATCCTTCATGAAATAAAAATTACTGGGTTGACTGATGCTGTTCAAGGGAGTTTAAATATTGTTGTAAATAGTGGACAGGTATGCTTGTTAAATCATGTTTCTCCAGGTCTAACATTTTAGAAGTCTTTTGCGTGTCTATTGCTTGTGTTAATTACATATTCAATTGCCCCTATACTAATTATTGTCTATCCGGGAAAGGCCTTTGTGCTTGACATGTTTGACCCTTTGCTCTTGTTCAGGCTTTTGAGTGGCTGAGGACGTGTTGTTATTGATATGTCCTGCAACTTAGGGTCTTTTACTTTTTTCTTCACTGATGAGTTGCTATTGATATTTCCTGTAAATTTGAGTCATTATTGTGGTTAGTAGCAAATTGTCGGATAAAATGCTTGACTATCATTTTGTCTCTATTAGATTTAAACTCTGGACAAACACGGTGATATGAGAAATAAAGGTGGTCTCCTTAATTGTTACAATAGGTCCTGTTTGCAATTATGCAACCAATCGAATAAAATACATATGCTAGCATGCTAACATGTATGTTTAGGAATGCTCATTTTGACCATGGGATACTTTTCTGTATCTGCATGTAGGAAAAGGTGTACTGGTCAATAACAAAATATATGCTTTTCTGATCTGCAGTTGTTAGATTAGATTAAGGATATCCAACTCACCTCCAATAAAATGCTTGATGAATTATACCAACAAAAGAGCGGAGACTTTAATAGATTCAAATACATGATTTTGCCTCCTTTGGTTCAAGAAACCACCATTGCTTGGGTCTGGGAGTAGTTTTCTGATTTGAACTAATTCTCACAAGTCTTGATCCACAAATCTCTCAATATGGTCAACTTGGACAAAGTCAGACTTAGATGCTACCAGTGCTTTCTACTCTGAGGGTTTATGCCTGATATCGTGGGCCACCTTATTAGATGTGAAATGCTTTTGCCTAGCACATTTCTTAAAATGATTATCATATGTTGAGTCTTCTTTCAGTGACCTCTGAGCTGCTTAATTCGCTTTCACCATGTTGATTAATTTAATGTTGGTAGTCGTTGAATTTGCTGAACTACTGATGTTTGTGGTTATAGTAAGAAAACTTGGGTTCTGAGACTTATTCTTGAGCATTAATTTCATTGCCATTAATTCTGTAGCATCATCCTTGACTGCAGTGGTTAACTGCCTAGATTAACACTTGCCTAATGTTATTTTTAGTGACGGTGATACTTGCCTAATTGAGCATAATTGCTAACAGTGTGGATCCAGCTTTTCCTCTTCCAAGCATGTGATCAATTGTTTATGCTTTTTGGCTAAGTTTCTGTGGTGGTTGTTTGATGATTCTGTGATTTTTTTTTACCTGTGTGGATCATGTTTGTGGCTGACACTGTCGTTGTTTTTGATGTCCGTGTTTCTCTCTACCCTCAAGATATACCGATGCATGCTTCAGTGTAATCCTTCATCATCACTAGCAAATGATTGCATCACAGCCATGGCTGAGGCACTTGATTCTAGTTTCTACAATCATTTCCTTGTTCTATTATGGGGTGATAGTGGTACAGCTTATACGGCAAAGGCAGATTCAGCTTTCGATTCAGAATGGGAGTCCTTTTGTCATGTGGTTATGACACTTTGCAGAAAGTCTAGCGATGCCTCGCAAATGGTTTCCTTTTCTGATTCAAATTCATCATGGGAGTTTCTGGTCAACAGCATGTATCACAAGAACTACTGCAAACATAATAGAATTGCTGGATTTCCACCTGTGATGTCATGCGACCTTCAGAGATCAGACTCAATTGGGTCTTTTCTAGTCAGAAAAGAGAATCATGAAGACTCATTTTACATTGATTTATTGAGGGGGATTCTAAATTCACTTCATGCAGTATATGAAAATCTGAAACTTGACATTCTCCGCAAGCGGTAACCTCTTTGTTTCTGAAAATTGTCTGAGGCACTTTCATTTCTTACTTTCTTTTTATTGCCCCTTTCTCTCACCACCACATTTTCCCCGGTGTATAGGTGCGTGTGCGTGTATATATGTATATCTTCTCATTTTTTCTGTGCTTCCTATTATACATAAATACAATTGATCCACACACCCACATGCAACATTCTTATTGACATATGAAAATGTAAAGATTTAGCTGTATGTTTTTTCTGGAAAGAAAGACAACTATGTTATTTAAGTTGGGATATTGGAACTTATAAATGAGGTCAAATTACCACTATTCATGGGCTTATGCAGACTATTGCTACTCACCATCACAATCAGGAAATTTACCTGGGCAACTACATTTATTGTTTTGAATTGCCTAGAGGTGTGCATGGTTTGGGAGGCAAAGTGAATATTATAGTACCCTGAAGTTGAATACTGCTCTCGACAATCAAGTTCCTTGTTTCATCGAAACTTCTTTTGCTAGTATATTATATTGTTAACTGCTTTTCAAGGCTTGAAGGAGAAAAAGGGGAAGAAAGGACATAGAAAGCTTGAAAAATCTGTTTACAATGGCGAGCAAACTGTGAGATGCTGATATGCATGAATTCTGCTGTTATTTTGGATTTTGATATAATTTGTTGCTAAGGTTCATTTCGGTGGTTAATTTTGGTTGGTGAACAAATTTTAGTGTTCGACTTTTGCTTTTGTTGTTGTTTCTTCATGATATTTTATTTGACTAAAATGTTTACATTAATTAGCCGCAATTTCGTTTATTCATTTGTGCTTGTCAATTTGTTGGTTATTGATCTTTATAACTTTCTTGTAGGGATGTGAGTCTTCTTGTAATTTTATTATGCTCCATTGCGGATTCTTTGTGTGAAGAAAGCTACTTGGACCATTATATCCGCGATTTTCCTAGTCTTTCAAATGACTTTGGTATTCGCCAGTCATCACTGACGAATAAAACTCCTCCTAGTCTGTTTAGATGGCTTGAAAGCTGTTTACAACATGGATGTAATTCAGCTAAAACTAGCGATCTTCCTTCTCTAGTTTGTAAGGATGGAACTTCTGCTGTTCATTGGGCAAGGAAGATAGTTTCCTTTTACAGTTTGTTATGTGGTGCGGAACAATTGGGGAAGAGGCTGTCATCTGGTGTTTGCTGTACTGTAGCATCTGGATCATATTGTAAGAAAGAGGAGCTAGCAGTTTTGGCTATGGTTGGGGAAGGTTTTGGTTTGCAACAGTTAGACTTGCTACCTGTTGGTGTCTCTCTACCATTGCGACATGTAAGTTGACAGTTGAAATTTATGTCTTCACAATCCAATTGGTTGAGCCTTTTTCCGTCTTTTGTGGTTGGCTAAATAAGTTCCACACTGTTTGATTCTACTCAAGTAGGCTGATTCCTTCTTACTTGTCGAATGTATACTCAATTGTAAGATTTAAATTAGGGAGAGACATTAGATTCCATCTAATAAGTCTTTCTGCTTTCCTTGAGATGACTTCCTTTCTGACATAGAGGAATATTTGGTACAAACTTCTTATAGTCGTTACCCACTACTCTGTTCTCTAGTGCTTTTATGGCCTTTATGGTGGTAATTTATTGTATTTTTCTTTCTTACTGTTGCTGTTCCCTAAATTTTCTATATTCATTTATTTAGACTTGATCTTTTAGGCTTAAGTGTAATAATTCTTTTGTCATATTTAGGCACTTGCTAAGTGCCGTGATTCTCCTCCCACAGATTGGCCAGCTGCTGCATATATTCTCCTTGGGCGGGAAGATTTGGCCTGGTCATGTCCTGCCCAACCGAGTAAACCCAAGGAAAATGAGCTTCATGCAAATGGAAGTTTGACTTCTCGGTCTGCCCCTTACATGTCTCACCTGCACCCTGTGACAATTCCTTCCTTGGTTTCGGAGACAAATGATTTGGAGAATGCTAAGCTAGAGGACATTGATTCTGTTGATGGATCTCTGATGGATGGAATGGAGCATATTTTCAATTCGAGCACTCAGTTGCGGTATGGTCGTGATCTGCGTTTAAATGAGGTTAGTAAGTGCTGATCATGTCTAATATCACATGTTTTCTGATTTATGTTCAAAGAAAATATTTTGGAACAAAGATATCTAACGTTCAATATTTAACATGCTCTGTTAATATTTTGCGACACCAGTATTTAATTTTCAACGCTTACAACATGCTTTGCAAAATATTTTCGCGGTTCTGGTCTGCTCTTCAAGTTTCTATTACGTGCTTTGAGGTAGTTGTGCTGTTGAAAGTAAGAATAGGCCTCGCATGTATGTATTCAACTGCAGACCACCTGCTTTTCTCGTCACGTGCTTTACCTTTGATTGTTATCTTTCTGGATTGAATTACACACTGTTATTCTCTTTTCACCTAGATTCTGTGTGCCTTGTGGAAGCATATTGGCTTTGCATTAACTGCCTGGCTGAATCCTGCTTTGTATTTATCTAGATGTAGGGAAAGAAATAATTTCTGATTTCTGAATTGCTATGTAGTCATGCCCAATTTGACCAGGACCACCATTAGCATGCCAGTGTAATGAATGTTGTCGTTTCATGGAGAATCCAAAATATGATATGCATTTTAAATACTATGATTCTTGAAAAATTTCCCAAAATATCATAAAAGCATTTCCAAAGGTACTAGACCTAGATATGCATATGATTAATAGGCTTTTCTACAGAATACTTGTGCATGACTTAGATTTTTATTTCCAACTACACTCTGTCATTTCCATCTATTAGCTTTACAAGAATGCTTAATGCTTCAGATTGCAAAAGCAGCCTATTGATACATTTTATCCTCTTATTACAACATGTCAATATGTATATTTCCCGTTCCTGGTCGCACAAGCTGTTGCTGTCTTTTGCTGGCGGTTTTAATTTGAGATGGCTTATCTTTCCCATGATCATCCAGCTTAATACATTTCTTGTTTGCCTGTGGCACCATAACCTATTGAAACTGTAGTCTGATTTCTTTATGTGAGAGCATGCTTGTCTTTTTGTAGGTTAGACATCTTTTATGCTCTGCAAGAGCAATACCAATTCAAACACCAGTTAGTCCTACAGCATCTGATCAAGATCTCCAACAGGTATGTTGATTCTTCTAGGACTTCATTGATGTTATCTGTTCTTCCAATGCTTGAAAGTTAAAATCTTTATCTTTATTGTGTTAAGTGTTTTCTAGTTTTTTTTCTTGTATTTAATTGAACGTCTGGATCTTACTAGGGCAAGAAGTGCACATAAACTGTAGCCTTTTATGTTTTCTGAAACACCCCATGGTTTAAAAAGGTTCTTGACACATTATGGTATGCTTGTGTCCAACTATCCCTTTCAGAATGAGGTCCACACCTTTTGCTTCTAATATTGTAAAACCTGAAGTTTCCATTTCAATTACTGCAGCATTGAAAATTTGGATTTTTTTTTTTCAGGAAATGCTTGTGGATTTCAATTTAATATTTTCTTCTTCCTTGCATTGCTTGGTGATCCATGTTTCAAGTTGAGCTTAGCTTATTGACTCCTGTGCTTAAGCTTCAGTTTTTATTTTCTTCAGATTTAAAGGTCGTGCAATGGATTTCAAGGTGCTTTAACACGTAGTCATAAATGTAGTAGCTTGCAATTAGGGCACACTTTATGACTAACATATCGTAGATTAAGGCCCTGCTATAGGATGTTGGTGATTATCATCTCTCTTTGCCTTTCAATAGCTCTGTTGAGGTTATTGGTGGTTGTTTTTAACTTGCTTGTGTATTTTATCCATATGTTGATCTTGGTTCTTTGGTTCCTTTTAGCAATGTGGTGCTGTCAAATTAGAAACGAGAGAAAATGGCAGATATTAATCTTCAATTGCCATATATTCTTTAAACGCCAAGTTGGTAAGTTTCACTGGGATTAAGGAATACAAAACATATAATAAGACAGGAATGAAAGAAAAAAAGGCAAGCTACTAGTAGTCTTATTCTTTTCTTCTTCTTCTTCTTCTTATTATTATTATTTTTGCTTTCTGCTAATAACTTCTAACCTTTTCTATTTTTATCTCCCATACAAAGCATTCACTGTGTTATATGGTTATGGGACAAGTAGGAGTTTCAGACAATCTATTTTTGTAGTTCATAACATGTTCTGTATGTATTTTCCAGAAGAAAGCATACACGATTGTTCTGTTGATTTCCATTTTTTTATTTTAAATCAAATATTAGAAATTTGTACCATACCTTTGCAAAATTAGCTGCTTATGAACTTTATATATATAGGCGCAGTTGTGGCAGCTTGCTCAAAGGACCACTTCTCTTCCTTTTGGGCGTGGTGCCTTCACGCTTGCCACCACATGTACTCTTTTAACAGAGGTATTTCCATCTATGTTACTTGGACGCTTTACTTTGCCCTACCACGAAGGACCCAGCATTGACAACATTGGACTCTTCAAGCGTGCAGAAACTTTTCTTTTCTTTTTTTATTCAATTTTTTGCATAGAATGTGTATGAGATTATTGCTTATAGAGAAGTCTTCATTGTATTAATAATCTATGAATGCTATGCAGGCACTCGCAGTCCCAAAGCTTGTTTTAGCAGGCCGGTTACCTGCACAACAGAATGCAACAGTATGTTGATTTTTTAATCTGTGAAGAACTTTTAGTAATATATGTTCATTTTTCGAATTGTTGTGGCATTTTGCTCACTTGTTGAAAGAAGTAGAAGATTGGGTTTGATCAGTGCCTTAAATCACTGTAATTTGTCAAATTTTTTGATGTGTTTTAAATTTCTGTCAAAATTTTATTTATTTGGATTTTATTTTGTGCACAGTGAATCTATTTGCTTGAGTTTTCTGCTGAGAACTATACTGACTTCCTTTCTGAATTATTGTGAACCAATTTGCTTGGCAGGTAAATTTGGATCCAAATGTTAGAAATGTACAAGAACTTAAATGTTGGCCTGAGTTTCACAATGCTGTTGCTGCTGGCTTGAAACTTGCTCCCCTCCAGGTTTGCTTTTGGTTTTTTAAAAGATCATTTGATTTGATGCAACTTCTTTATGAAGTTTGGATAGTTAACACTGAGATTATCTCTATTTGCCTTGTATAGTGGAATATGCATTTCTCATTTATCTTTTTCTTGAGTTTTGAATTTTGATCACAAACTTTTTCCAGAAAAATGCATATGAGCCTTTTTTTTTTTTTGGCAGGGAAAGATGTCAAGAACATGGATAGTGTACAACAAGCCTGAAGAGCCCAACGTTGTCCATGCTGGGCTTCTTCTTGCCTTGGGGTTACATGGACACCTTCGTGTACTGACCATAACAGACATATACCAATACTATTCCCAGGTGAAAATTTAATGAGTAACTCGTACTAGACAGCTGTAATCACATTCATCTCTCTCTTCATTTTGTTTTTGCTGTTTCATAAAATTTTGAAGTTCCCATCATTTTGGCCATGGGAGGTTGCTGGAAACTGTTTTTGAGGATAAGAAATATGGATACCTGCTAGGAGAGTGAAGCATTAAGCCTATGTTAGGAGGACCTTTTGATCTGTGTTTAGTTTCAAAGAGAATATAACAGGCATTTGAGTGAACTTTTTTACTGTGAAAAAGATGGCAGCAAAATGGACGTTTCACAAATTTTGATAATTTGGAGAGCTGCATCGATGTTTTTGATGGTTAGTCTCAATGGTGCACGAGATAATCTTCCTACATTCTCAAGAAACAACATTGGGTGGTATGATTTGTTCACTTTTGCAACCCAGTATCGATTTGCTGATCCTTTTTGGCATTCAAGCATGATACTTAAGAGAGGGAGTGTTGAATCTGTGTAGTTCGCCCAGTTGGTAGATTGGATAACAGATAATATCAATCCAAATGTGTCTCATTTCATATAATTTCATTTATAATGGATGATTATCAGTACTTAGGCATAATAACTGATTAATTTCCCTGGTTCATTAATAAAAAAGTAGCACTTGTACGTGTTTGGTGTGGGTTTGGGGTTGCAAATATTCATGTATGTGTGGGGTTTCCTAATGATGCCAGATTGGAGTACTGCTCTTTTGATAATGAGTACTGATTATCTTCTTTTCTTGATATCATGGCTAGCCATGTAAACATAAAACAGTGTTAATTCATTGTACCTCTTACAAGCTTTCTTCTGCCTTTATTGCACCATGCAGTGCATCTTTGATATCCGATCAGCCTATTCTGTGTCCATTCCTTTAAGATTTGTTATTTTTGCTTTTAAAAGACATTGTTATGTTGTTGAATATGTACATGTCCCTTCAGCTTTAAATATTGCGACTTTCATTGTAGGAACATGAAAGCACAACTGTAGGCCTAATGCTTGGCCTAGCTGCATCATACAGGGGAACCATGCAACCTGCAATTTCAAAGGTGGAAAAATTCTACTGTCTCCCTCCCACTCCCACCTCCCCCACACACCAAAAAAAAAAAAAAAAAAAAAAAAAAAACCAAAAACCCAAAAAAACACGTGCGAGTTTCCAAAATTTTTTCGCCTTCTAAGGTTTGTTGTGGTAATACATAAGCCTGCAATGTCAAATCGTGCAAAGATTGTGATTTGCTGGAAGTGGTTTTATTTTTGAGTTTTACTTAACCCTAAGAGTTATAGTCCAGTCCTTTCTCCGCAAAATGGTATAGAAGTGCATTTATTGCTTACCATAATAATGTGAAATGAAATTCAATGAGGAGAAAGTTTTAGCCCTTTTTCTGGATCTTTCATCTGGACAATTTGATCCTCAATGTATGTATGCAAGTGTCTTTTTCTTACACTGAAGATTAATGTTTTCTATAAAATCTTACTTTAACTTGGGTTCAGATTGTTTCCAAGCGATATTCTGGTTCTGGGTTTGAAACTATTTTGTGTTGATGATAGTTGGATTCTCCTTGTTGGTTTTCTGAGGTCGAACTGACACTATATATCTTTGCTAATGGTGTGAATTTCTCATGCTATATTGCTGTATATGATGCTACAATGTGCCTTGTTGCTGCTAATGGTAGATGTTTAATTGATTTGTTTTGAGCAGTCTCTTTATGTACATATACCTGCTCGGCATCCATCTTCCTTCCCGGAACTAGAATTACCAACTCTTCTTCAGGTATTGTCACGACATCTATATTGGTTCTCTTGATCCTGGATATTTTCTGTCTTTTGTTCATTAAAGAGTAAACTTGAGTTTTACTTGTACTTTTCCATGCATCTTATACATGCATAGAGGCATCATCTTGCTATCATTTTATTCTATGTTCAGAATCTAGTTGAACTTGCATTCATTTCACTGAGATTTCCAGACGTGATATTAACTTTTGACATTTTAGTCGTATCTTACCATATTTTTTCTTTCTTTTCTTCCCCTGATATTTTCTGTTGGTTAATGTCATGATGATCAATGTTTCTCTTTTGAATCCACGACACGTCTTATTGAAATGTTTTTTTAGTTATCTACCAGAAAGAGATATTTAAGCTGGTTACTATATTATTTACACCCTGGATTTTCACTAAAAATTGTCTTTCCAGTCTGCGGCACTTCTGTCAGTTGGGCTTCTATATGAAGGTTCAGCACACCCACAAACAATGCAAATTCTTCTGGTACTTTTTCTACCCATCACTTGTTGGTTTTTTTATGTCTGCTTTATATGCAGTTCATGATGCTTCTGCAATTTTGATAAATATCTAAAAGATATCAGCATTAGTTCTATTTATTGGCTTTTGCCTAGTTCAAGCTGTGGAAAATTTTGTCTTACCTGTTTAATCCTACAACCCCAATATTGTGATAAGCACTATTTGGAATGTTTTAAATTTTTTTTTGGTGATATGTATCCGTAATAATCTGATAATGGTATTGGCCTTGCTTGAAGTCCTGTGCGTGATTCAGTAGAAGAAGAAACGGTTTATACGGGATGAACTGATTTTCTTTTTTTTTTTTTATTATAGTAAATTTTTGTTTATGAACTTTTTAGGTTTCTTTTGGAAGGTTGACTATTATGGCCTCGCAGTGGTGATCTTTTTCTACTTGGTTTGGTAAAAATAGGTTATATGGGAAACATGCAATGATTATTTTTATTTTTCTCAGGTTACATATGGAACTTTTTAAGTTATCTTGTGGGAAGGGAATTATCATGGCCTCATGATGCATATTTGTTTGGTGATATTTTTCCCTCACAAATATTGGTTTTCTTGAATTATGTTTTCTTGGATGTGTGATTGATAGGCCAATTGGTTTCAAAGTGGTTTAATATTTTATGCAGTGAAAATATCATTGCTACGGATTACCAGCCTACGAGGGTTATGCTATTAATATTTGGGATACTTGAGAGCCAGTGAAATATTGGTTCAAGTACTATCATTTATTGTATTGTGCCCGTGCCTGTAAATGTTGTTGGGCTCTTGAAATGCAAAAAGAGTGGTGATGTTGTATCAGATGCTCTCTTGGTGTGTAATATCCTTATCATTTTTGGTTTTTGACCTTTTCAGGGTGAAATAGGTCGTAGAAGTGGAGGTGATAATGTGCTTGAAAGGGAGGGTTATGCGGTTTCTGCCGGATTTTCGTTGGGCCTTGTTGCCTTGGGTATGGTACTCCAGCTGTCAGGTTTATGAATTTGATGAAGCTAGTGGTTGTTGCTGATTATTATTCTTTGACAAAAGGTCGTGGCGAAGATGCCCTTGGCTTCATGGAAACTCTGGTTGATCGGTTGTTCCAATTCATTGGTGGCAAAGAACAGAAAAATGTAAATCCATTTTCTCCATTTGCTCCATAAGTGCTGGAAAAATTGTATATTTTATAAATTCTCTTGTTGACTTTGTCATGTTCTTCAGGAGAGATTCCATTTTCTAACGCAATCAATTGACGAACACCAGAGAACTGCTGGACAGGTTGTGCATCACTTTTCTTTATTTGGTACCGTTGTGCTGGTTACATCGTAGTATAGCTAGGAATGATGGCGTTCATTCTCCGATTTTTCACTGTCCCATTTTCTCTATTTTCTTAAATGCTGCTTCCACTCTGATTAGGTAATGGATGGGACTTCGATCAATGTTGATGTTACTGCACCAGGAGCTATAGTTGCTTTGGCTCTGATGTATATGAAGGTAGTTTCACTTTCTGAGTATGGCCTTTTAACAACAAAATTTCTTAGATTCCGTTTCAAAATCACTCATTTTGCTCACTGAACAGAAACTGAAATTCGTCTTCCTTATTTTTCCATATACTGAATACACTAATATATACAAGGTGATTGTCCTATTTTAGGAAATAACCAATTCTTACAAATCAGTCAATGACTGAGAAAGGATTACAATCAGCCTTAGGAAAGATAGCAATCATCCTAAATAAAGGAAAGATTACAATCAGCCTAAATAAATTAGAATCCTAGTTATCAATTAGCTATTTACAGCTATATCACATCTTCTAGAAGGTCAAAGAATATGATTCTCTATCACACTTCTTTTGCAGACAGAATCGAAGCTAATACTGTCTCAGCTATCTATTCCACAAACACACTTTGATATGCAGTATGTCAGACCTGACTTTATAATGCTTCGTGTCATTGCACGGAATTTAATACTTTGGAGCAGGTAGGATCATTTACTTAAAACTCAACTGATGGATTGCTGGTTCTATTACTTCTTTTGTGTGATAGTAGTTATTTGGTTTTCAGAGTTTATCCTTCCGAGGAGTGGATTCAATCTCAGGTTCCAGATGTTGTCCAACATTGCATCAGTGGCCTCACAGATGAGATGGAGGATGTCAATGACATGGATGCTGAAGCTTTTGTTCAGGCATTTGTCAATATAGTGGTTGGAGCATGTATTTCTCTTGGTAAGCTATCCTCTTTGACACCCGCAAAGTATTTATTGACTACCTTTCTTTTTTTCTAGTCTTTTTAAGTGGTTTACATATCAGAGTTTTGTTCCCAAGAGTTTGTTGTCACTAATTGTTTCATTTACATGATTAGTTTTAAGTTAACTAGACGAGCTAGGTATTTAGGCTTGTGATTTTGATGCATTCTGATGCAGCACTAGAAGCTATTGGTAGGCAAAGGTTGTAGGCAGTTGTTTGAAGCTTAAAACTTGCAAGATATTGGCAGAAACTTTTGTAGAAATAAGTTGGACGAAAATTTAGAAATAAAATAAACAATAAACTGTTGGGAGTTCAAGATTGAGGATAAGAAGATTTAGGAAACTCTAGGAATCACTCCTAGGCACCTTTAGGTATCACACCCAAGGCTAGATTGTATCTCACAATCCTTAAAATAAGCTAACAAAAGCTGCTGGAAATTTATTGACTGAAATCTTATTTCTCTTGTAGGAGAAACACCTATTTATAGACTCCAAAGACAAATCCTATTGTGACAAGGATTCATCTTCTATTCCCTATTGGAATAACCTTCAAATCCTAATCCTATTGGTAATAACAAACTAAAAACTATTTCCTAAATTAACTAGGACACAAAAATAGAAAATACTCAAACCAGAAATTCCTGCAAAAAAGCCAAATTACCAAAATACCCCTAACTACTAAAATTCATAAAATACCCAACACTCATAATAATTAAATGACTACTAAATAAACTAAAATAAAGACACTTTTAAAACTAATCTAACTCCTAGCAAAGCTTCCATATCTGTGAAAGAGTGCCTAATTGAAACTTGGGTAAAATTCTGGAAATCCTTAATCTTGGATTTCCTTGAGCCTTTAGTCATCTGCATCACATTCTTTATTTCTTTAACCCATGGCTATCAGAGGGGTCTATATATTGTTTCTTTTGTTTGAAATAGAAAACATTTTTCTGGCTGCCTTTGTAATTCCTTTTTATAATATATGCTTTGTCTTCTTGCAAGCATTTTTTATATGTATTGCCCCAACATACCCTGCGCTGTTCATACACTTTGTACCTGTTGACAGGATTCCAAATTTGTTTTTCTAGTCTGTCTATTGTTATTAATTTCTTTGTTATATGTCCACCGTCTACCCACTGATAATCCATTGGAGTTAACAGCACGTGGAATTAGAGGTTACATTGTGGAGAGTCTTGTCTGATGGGTAAAGTTGATAGCTTCTGGCCCCCACTATGCAGATTTCTGTTTATCCACTATTCAGACGCTCATCATATGTTCTGTTGGGAGTAAAAAGATTGTGGAAGCATGGTCTACATCTTTCAGAGTCCTGTCTGATGAGCTAAATTGATAGGTTCTGCCGCATTGTGCAGTTTTTTGCTTAATTAAAAGTTAATGTAGCACTTCTTTTTAAAATTGTTTCAGAACTCAAGGAAACAAGTTAGTTTAATTTTATCTTTTTGAATAATAGCGCTGACCACTAAAAATTTGAATAGATGGCTTTTGTATATAGAAGAATTTTCTTTGTTGGGGAAGAGTTGTGTTTATGGTGCTGAATTGGTAATTTTCTGCTCTTCTTGCTGCTATTAATGAAGTTGTTTATTTTCTTGTAGAGTAGTTGTGTTTTTGGTCTTGAATTGGTAATTTTCTGGTCTTGGTCGCTGCTGTTGTTGCACTATATTATTTGATTGAAGCTTTACCATTGTTATCATTTTCCTCTGAGTACGTAAATAATAATTTTGTTGCTTATTGATGCACTATATTTAGAATCTCATAATGTCTGTAGCATGAAATTGGTGTATGATTTCCACATGGTTTCTTTTTGCACGGGGGAGTCAGTTCTTGGATTTGTATTTGGTGCTATGTTCATCATTGTTAGTTGACAGACTGATCATTAAAAAAAAAAATTAGCATCCTTGAGTGTAGGCTTTTATGGTTGTGAAGTTTGTCCCCTATAACGTTTTTGGTTTGTCTTGAATTTTGAAGGTTATTTTTTTTTTTAATATTTGTAGGGCTGAGATTTGCTGGTAGCAGGGATGGAAATTCACAAGAGTTGCTTTATGAATATGCTGTTTATTTCCTGAACGAGGTCTGTCCTTTGGTTTAGTGTTACAGGTCAAGAGTTTGTAGTAGTGTTTAACAAGTTCATTAATATATTTGCAGATAAAGCCTGTTTCTGTTTCAACTAAACATTCTTTGCCTAAAGGACTGTCTAAATATGTTGATCGTGGTACCCTTGAGGCATGCCTTCATCTCATTGTTCTCTCCTTATGCGTGGTTAGTGGGCCTTTTCTCTGCATATTACTTGCCCTCTGGAATCACTTTATCAACAGCCAGTATCTGAGATCTGTCATGTCAGAGCAGGTTATGGCAGGTTCTGGACATCTTCAAACACTAAAATTCTTGAAATTCCTTAGAAATCGAAATTTCACCGAGGGCCATTCTAATTATGGCTCTCAGATGGCAGTAAGTAATTATGCAATCTTACAATGTTATTTACTCCGACATGCTAGGAACAGCCTATGTAGCTATTGGTGATGCACATGGAAAATATGTACATAATCATTTTAAATGATGAAAATTTAGGTACTTTTTCATTTTTGGTAGATGAACGATGATTTACATAGAGGAGAAGGTTTATGAATTCACTGTTTATTTTTGAAACATCATGAGATGGATATCTGGAGGTCATGGTTATGCTTGTTTTTGTTCACCCACAGACAAATATTATAGAGTATTGATTTTATCATTAGAGCTGCATCTTTATTTCAGGCTAGCTTGGGCATTGGCTTCTTGTTTCTTGGCGGTGGAATGAGGACTTTCTCAACCTGCAATAGTTCAATTGCTGCTTTGTTGATTACCCTCTATCCACGCTTGCCTACTGGACCAAATGACAATCGATGCCACCTTCAGGTAAATTTGTTTTCATATTTTATGGATTTTAGCCTTATGGAAGACCCAAGAACGACCACTATGGGATGGGTTTTTCCCTGATGAATTTGATGAAAATATGTATGAAGTCATCTACTTTTTGAAGCAACATTAGTCTTGTGTGAGCAATTAATCCTTCATGATTGTTATGTTATCATAATGCCTAATGATTGATATTTTGGATTGTATTTGCTTTTTGCTTTTTTGAGATTTTTGGATCATCTTAAACATTAGCAAATGCCCTCTTATTCTCTCAGCAGAATAAAACTTTCCACGACTTTCTTTTGATTTGAGAATCAAAGTATCAAATTGTCAAAGTTCACTTCTGTTATAAAAGCACCAGAGGGTAAATGCACTACCTTAGATGTGCTATATAAGTCTACCATTTATTTGTTCTAATATTTCCTTCTATCTGCTGCTTCAAAGCTCTGCTTGACGTCGCCTTGCTCATCTCCATTTATGTTTCTATTTCTAGTTTTTAATTCTCAGAATAGCAAGATTTTTCTTATTTTGACGCCAAGAGAGGTTACCTCCCTGAACAGACTCCCAGAAAGATTGATCCAAAAGGGAGATCAGTTCTCTTACGTTGAATAGCTCAATCTTAATTTGATGAGGGCAGCATGTTTACAGGCATTCAGGCATTTATACGTTCTTGCAACCGAAGCTCGGTGGATTCAGACAGTTGATGTTGACACTGGCATGCCTGTTTACGCTCCTCTTGAAGTTACTGTTCGAGAAACCGAACACTTTGCTGAAACAAGCTTTTGTGAGGTCACCCCTTGCATCCTGCCAGAACGTGCTGTTGTAAGTTTTCTTGATTTTGTGTTTGTAATTGACTAGATTGTCTTAGTCCTGGTTGACTGTAGAAGATGCATTAGTTGTCTTCATTTTCTGTGAATGCTTTGGTCCTTAATACTAGCAAATTTTTTAATTATTGCAGTTGAAGACAGTTCGTGTTTGTGGTCCGCGATACTGGCCTCATGTTATAGAGCTCATTCCTGAGGGTATATATGATAATAATGATGTATGTGTCTGATGAAATAGTTTACCACTATTAGATGTTCCTTTATGTCTGTAATGTTCTTGCAGAAAAACCTTGGTGGACTTCTGGGGACAAGGATGACCCATTTAATTCTGGTGTTCTTTATGTAAAGAGAAAAGTTGGAGCATGTTCATATGTGGATGATCCTGTAGGATGTCAGTCTTTGTTGTCACGAGCAATGCACAAGGTCAATTGTCCACTCAATTAACCACCTTAATTTAAATTTTTATAAAATTTGATCCAGATTGTAATGTTGACTGGAGTATTGTTAGTACAGGTTTTTGGTTTAACATGTTTAAGAACTTCAGCTAGTAGAACAGAGCGCATGGGTGCAGTCACTTTAGATCAGTTGGTCAGTACCTTCTCATCCGATCCAAGCTTGATTGCCTTTGCACAACTTTGCTGTGATCCTTCTTGGAACAACAGGTAAGGATCATTTTTGTGCTTGCCTACTAGTCTGAAGGGAATGTTTGTTGTTGTTTCAGTTTGTTTCTGTTATTCTAATTAATTGACCTTTGTAGCTTGTACTAGACGTGCTTTAATTCTCAATTGAGCTCAAGGCTCTTGCGTATTTTTTAGATGACCTTTTTCTCTTTTGTTTTTCATTTCCTGTTTTAAGACGCTTTTCCAAAGAATTTTTGATTAAACGCTCCAAGTCTTGAGCAACTGTGGCAACGCATGTTGAGGCTCTACACTAAGGAAATGGATACATTATGCATAATATTTGGGTTCATTATTCAATGAAATTGGGAAAAGGATACTTTTTGTTCCCATTGTCAGGAGGAGCCCTACAATGGGTACAAATATAAATTCTCTTCCCCATTCAACTTTGATCCAATATTAAGAATATTGGCATAATTCATTTGCAGTTGAAATTGACTGCACCGTGTCGCTAAACCATTGGTCATGAATTTTGTTTCTAATCACTTGAGTATAAGCCCTTTCATAAGAATCCTTACTACTATCAATGTCCAAGATTACAGAGGAATCCCCAATACCTTGCACAAAGTTTGCCGGAAATGAAAATTTATTCTTCTACTCAATATAATAATTCTAGGTTTCTGGTAGGACAATTTAAACTGTGGTCCAGTTGTACATTGGCTTAATAGATAGGCAACAGCATAGTGTGGGGACTTGTTGATTGTAAACCTATGAATCCCTGAAAGTAAATCTCAGTCTGTCAATGCTTTATCCATCAATATAATAGTAGTACAGAAATAGCTTCATTACTCATTTCGTTTGTAATACTGTTTGCTGAAGAATGCAAGACTTCAGATGATCGTGGAATTTATAACTTCCATGTGTTTCTTTATGCCATTTTGAAGAAGGCTCTTTATGCCCTCTTTGCCAGCCCCTGCTCCCCGAAAAGGGGGAAAAAAATCGCCAAAATAGAAATAAGTTTAGGTTGTTAGATTTTCTAGTCGGCTTTGATAATATTAAATGATTGCAACCACAATCTTTATGGCAGTGGCAGCTGAGAGCTAAATGTGAAACAGGTTTTGCTTTTTGTTTCCCTGTATTTATGGTTATACATTCTTTTTGTTCTACACTTAAACCATGTTGAGATACTGCAGTGCCTCCTGATTTTCCTTTTCATGAATAACTACCAGGGACGTTATCATGCAACTCAATTTATTTTTTTGTTAGAATGCTACAATTTTTTCCTTGCATACCTGTTTGCAGGTCTGACATTGACTTCCAGGAATTTTGCCTGCAAGTGTTGTTTGAGTGTGTGAGCAAGGATAGGCCGGCTTTTCTACAGGTAACTCTATCATCCATTCTCATTTCTGTTATAATTCTGCTTTGGTCTCTGTGGGTAGGAGAATTATAAATCAATCTCTAGTGTATGTAGTATCTGTTAATCATCAAGCTTTATCAGATATATCATGGTTAGTACTCTGTTTGGGAATTTATTAAAACTTTGAAATCTATGATTGTGTAGGTGTATTTGTCATTGTACACAACCATTGGGTCTATGGTTGATGAGATTACTAGTGCTACTTGCTCTCTTGGAGATTCACTTTCTCTCTGGAGCTTAAAGGTACTTAAAAGTCTTAAATTTTTTTTTTCTTTTCAAATTCTCATGTACAAATTTGTTTGTCAAGGAAACAAGTGCTTTTGACATCTCTCTGGAGTAAGTCTTCATTTTTCATGCAAAATTCTCACGTACAACCTTTTTTTTTTGTCATGTGCTTATGATGTCTGTTTATGATTACTTGCCCACAAGCAGCTTTTTAATAACGACTGACAATTTTATGCTTAGAGTGTTGGAATTGCACTAACTTGTTTTAGTTTGAACTTTACTATCTTTGCTTTATTCTTGTAATATGGTATAAAAACAGATGTGATAAAGGTTTGATTGCAAGTTCTAGTTGGTCTTTTACATGCTCAGTCTTTTGTTAACATAAATGAATATTAATGAGTCTCTGGTCTAGGATTTGCTATGAGATTTTTTTCCCCACTTGACATTAATGTGCATACAACTTAATAGAGTTTCATGTAGTAATTAATTTTAATTATTGAGATAATGCTCTCTTGAAATTTTAGAGGGATGCATATGGGAATAAAGGTGAAGCCCTTGCGGGTTTTGTCACTTGTTTGCTTTATTTATGTACCCTATATGTCAAGTACGTACTTCTTCCTTCTTTAGATATATATAAAGGCAAAAGGACTTGCACTCCCATGGCTGTTGTGTGACTTATACTATATATAATAGCTTATCAGTAAGTTGCATTTTAATGGAATTTCATTTTTCCTTGAGCACTGTCTTGACAGCACAACTTGCTTAAGCAATAAAGACTGATGTAATAAAGACAAACGAAATTAAAAAAAAAAAAAAGGAATAAGAGTTGATTGCATTGCAAAACTGGTAGGATTTTGTATCTTAGTAAAAAATTTAAATGACCTCATCTAGTAGATTGACTGAATTTTTTCTCCTTAAAACTGGATTTTCCAGGATTTACTTTTCTTTCAAGTTATATTACTGAACTGTTGCGACTTAAGGATGTGCTACTTGATTTGACCATCATAGTATCTCTGCTCTCCGTTGATGTACAGCTTGCACTTGCCTATAATGAAGCTTTGCTTAATGGGAGATTGACAATTCCAAATGGGGGTATTATACAATTAACTTTTCTTGGGTCTGTGAAAAAGCGGTTGGAAGAGATTCTTAACATTTCTTCATGCGTAAATAATGATTTCCGAGAATACCTATTGACCGGGAAATGGCCAAAAAACGATGCTATGGGATGGAAGCGTTCAGCACTTCTTTCTTGGTATCTACAGTGGTATGGTGTACCTGCTTCAATTGGAGTTAGAAGTGCTCTTGAGAAAATAAAGCATGTCAACATATCCGCGTCAGTGCCAATGTTGCATTTGTTGTTTCCTGGAACACACGTCTCTGCAATTGATGAGATCAACAGATGCTGGTTATTTTCCCCGGTCAACAGTTGATGCAAGATACGAGTGCCTTTCAGATAGAGGTTAACGCTGTAAAGTTGTAGTATTTACAGTGCAAGAGCCTGCAGGCCGTCCTATGGCGGAGCAACAGTAGCTTCCAGTGTTGATGTTCTGAACTTTAATCTTGGATTATTTAAATGTCAAGGCCGTGATACGATGTGCCACAACCATAAACGAATAAAGTTCTGATCATCGGGTCTCCTTGTTGGAGCAGGAGAAAATTGTTTACTACTGTTCTAGGCAATCAGTTAATGCACGAGTGTTGGGCTTCATCTGCTCTGCACACTGATACTGGTCATTGCGCATTCTGAGGTAGAGCTCCTCTTAATTTGGCTTCCCCCGCGTCCCATCGTTTTGTTATTGTCTCCGAATGAACAAAACGAAAACGGGGGTTTACCAGTGTAATGAATGACAGTTCAATTTATTTATTCGGCGGGGCAATTTGTTACTTGCGTTGTAGTGTTGTGTGTTGTTGTTCGTGGGGTTTTTTTTTTTTTTTGTTACTTGCGTTGTAGTGTTGTGTGTTGTTCGTGGGTTTTTTTTTTAGAATCCAATTTCTGGGGATAATGGCTTTGTAGTTTTTACCTGCGTAATCATTTTTTTTTTTGTTTGAGAATCCAATTTGTGTATAATGGCTTAGTAGTTTTTACCTGCATAAACAGAACTGTCTAATCAATTTTACTAATATTTTTATCTGCCAATGATAAAATGATTATTAATTATGACAACTTTGTAAAACAAATCGTTCTACTGATTTCATTGGGTGATATGTTTTGATCAAATTCTTAAATTTGTAGTACTTGGTGAATTTCCGGTAAATTTTTAACGAATTATTACACTTTCTTACCAAGCTCACGAGGACTTAAAATCCCATCTTCGGCCATGAGGGATTATAAATACATCCTGGTAGCCAGGTTGACGAGTTCATTACTACTGACCTCCGACAGACTTGCATTTAAAAAAACGTGGGCAAATTTTAATTGACGAACACGTGTGAGAAGCTCTGCTGCGTGTGGCTTTATGAAATGTCTGATGAAAGCAAGCCAAATCCAGCAATGTCAATCAAATTATACTGTCCAATAAGCTACCTGCAAATCTTTGTAGTATGATTGTCAAAGTCCTCTCAAAGAAAGGTTTCATTACCTGACCAATTTCTTCTGTACATGCCTTTCATCCTTTGTATCATCAGCATTTGCGGGTTTCAACAAGGAAAAAATTGCTCAGCTGGAGACGGATGATACATTCAACACCCTTACTGAGTTCTTGTAAGCGTGTACACTAATGATTATACCGAGATCTATTGGTTTACTAGAGCAAACAACAAGGGTCTGTATCACGTTGATTTGGGAATGGGAAAGCAAGCGCAGTTGCGTTGCTCTCGCTTGTATGGGAATACAATTGGTTATGGCTTAATGGAGCTACAAGTAATGAGGGGTTGGAATTGTGGTTAGCCGTTAGCCTCTGATGAGGTATAGGACTTTTCATGGCGGAAAAGGAATCGGAGTTTCTGGAATACAGCTTTTTATTGAATAAGTTACGTGAGTTTGACATTTTCACCGTTGTGAAACAATTTGTGTTTTACAACCTAACAGAAATAATTTGGGTATTACCTAACCGTGGACTGGCTTCCTAGTATTATGCTGCTATTATGTCTTAGGATGGCCTATTATGGTACTACTGCCCGATATTATTGTGTCTCAGAATGCAATAAATTTTATAGAGGCTGATCCTTTCAGAAAAATTCCATCTCATGCCATCAAGCAACAATTATGAGAAAATGTGGATTGCCGAAGATGCACATCGATAATGAATTATACTGCTAAGTTTAGTTACCAAAAAGATGATGTATATTTTTGTTTTAACATCACGGTGAAGGGCATTGAGGTTCAGTGTTGTTCTTTTTTCTTTTTTTTTTTGACAAACAGTGTTGTTCTTTTGATTGATAATTCTTGAAGACTAATGGATGATTGATCTTCGTGATATCACAATTTTATTTCATTGTCATCACCGAGAAGTACTTTATTAAAGAATTAGAAGGAAACGAGAGGCATCCCTAGGCTAAATACTTCCTTAGAAACTCAGAACACCCTTAACAAGGAGCAAACTAATCCAACATAGAGATCTATACAGAAGAAAAAATAAAAGAAAACTCAGAACACGCTAATAAGGAGCAAACTAATCCAACATAGAGATCTATACAGAAGAAAAACAAAAGAAACAATCAAGAATAAATAATCATGTCCTCAACCACCCAAAAATCATTATGCAATAGAGATTGCAAGAATGAAATGGGAGGGTAAGTTGAGACTCAAAAGTTCTCTTTGGCTTCATGGTTACGAATTGATCGGGAACCAAAATCAATCCCATCAACAAGACAGTGAAGCTCTTGAATATTGCCAATTTACCAACTCTTTCCCACAACTTCCCAAAAATTATGCTACGTTCACTAATGAACATTTGATTAAACTAACTTAATAATGGTTTCTTGAGAGAAGTTTCCTTTTTTTTTTTTTGTGTGTGAATACAATGAGAAAAGTTAATGCTTTAACTCAAAACCTTTTTGTCAGATTGATAGCTCCAAACTTCCAATTTCCAGACACCCAAATTAAAAAAAAAAAAAAAAGAGTCTCGATTCGAAGCAACAAATCTTTTAAAACAAGTTAAAAAATTGTTAAGGCCGATGCTGCCTTTGCACCATGCATCTTTGATGCATATACATCAAAGTCATAGAAATGACTAAGAAGGCTCTATATATCACGGATCTGATTCTCTCGCTTTGATTACTTAAAAAAAAAAAAAGGTTAAAAAGCATCTGAGACATATATATCGATGTAGATTAAGATGATAGATTAAAGGGTGGAAGGTAGGAGAAGAGGAGAAGAAGACAAGAATAAAAGTTGCAGAAAGCCTTGAGAATTCTGCCACTTATCTTTATTCTTCACCATTTAGTACTGTAGGTTACAGTGGAATTTTTTTTCTTCTTTCTTTTTCCTTATAGATAGAGTAGAGGATGGAGGGTTCTCCCACCTCCACTTCTCCTCTGTTGCTCCAAGGAATAAGGATTTGAGGCGACTGGAGAAAAAGGAGTAGGCTTGTTGCAATTATATGTAGGCTTATAGTACGAGGTTTTGTAGACAAGCAGTACGCAAATGCGTTACGTTGCCTAATAAAAAAAATCAGGATGGAATACAACCTGGTTATCTGGGCAAGTGGAGCGCACGCATTGGACACACGTCAGATTTTGATGGTAATTTCTCCTTCTTTCTCTCTGTGATAAGATATAGATTTGATTCACAGACATTGAATTATTTAGTTAAACCATTTGACAAATCTTCTATCTTTGATATCCAAAAAGATTTTTTTATCCTATATCATGCACAAATATAGATCCAATTAGAAATTTAAAAAACTAAAAATTTTACATCCATAACAATTCGGTACATTTCTCCTCTCTAGGTTTTGGCTACCTAAATATTAATAGTTAAAATTTTTCAATAGTACTATATAGTAATGGGATTGTAAAATTTTCTTACCAAATTATATGTTGGTATATGCAGTTCAGATCCTCATGGTCCTGACTACAGTGCCAAATCCATTAATACTGATGAAGAGCTGTTATATTACGTTTATATTAAAATATCATCTAATTTATCCTGAACGTTAAAATTATACTTGAAATTCGATAAATATATTTGCAACATAACAATTTATTGTTCATTGCATTGGATGTTGGCATTGGCGTCATGGCACAAAAGATCCAAACTAGCACCATACGGGATAGCAATATCTTGCTAGAAAAACAAGACATGTGAACAAAATTTACTTGTACAATCTTCCATTTTTCCCCAAACCAAAAAAAAAATAAATAAATAAAAGAAAAGGTCTTCCTGAATAATCGGGCTAGACAAATTTTCAGATGTGGGGCTCATTTTGTTTTAGTTCAGATGGAAGGTTAAGCCTGCAATACAAGTCACATGTGGAGCTCCGTTGCCATCAGAGCAGAGACCACACGGGTGGGTCAGCCGAACACCATCATCCAATCGTGCTAATTTTGCCATATGTGTAGCCCAGCACATTCAGTCAAATCCAAATTCACTGGTTTGTAATGATCCTTTGTGGCCCATTAGGCCCATTACAGCCTAACAAATATACCAATCAATAATTCACTGGTAACATCGGTTAGCAAAATAAATAGAAAAAAAAAAAATCAATGGGACAAACCATTAAAGATTCATTGAGTGTTGGGGTTAAACTTTCCATATCCAAAAACCCAAAATAAACTTTCCTTAAAACTAGAACTTGGCTAAATTTACAACTTATACTCATGCCACGGAGACATCTACTCCCATAAAATTACAATTATGTGGTAATTTTTCCTGGAATTAGGAACAAATTTAGTTAATCAGAATTCCCCTAATGTACCAAATTGCATCAAACAACTTATTATAGCCCACATTGTCACTGCAAAGTTATCCGATGTCTGAATACCAGCTAAAGCGACGGGACTTTTATTCATTGTCTAGTTCATTATCCCCCTCTAGAAATCTACTATTCAATTACTATTTCTGGAATCCAAACCACAAAAAAAAAAAAAAAAAAAAAGTGGGAAGTTTTAGAATGGCCTTTTTGACTGGTGAAGAGATATGATAGGACGTTGTTCCAGAATTAGTCATATCAAAACCAAATCTCATCCAAATTGACGTAAATATGAAGGCACAGAAAATCACATTTTGTTTGAGATACTTACAATTTACGTCTGTTTTATTGCTTTCAAACTAAAATCAGTATACATTTCAGGCGTTACCAAGAAACATTTTCCATGATTGACTTTGTCCAATCGGCTAGATTTCGTCCACTTCGGCGACTTACCCACCTTTGCTTACAATTACATGGCTCCTCAAGGGAGAGAAGGGGGGGGGGGGGGGGGGGGGGGAAGAAAAGGAAAAAACACTACTGGCAACTGGAAAATTGATGAAGCCTAGAAGTTAAATAACAAGAATTTTGAGGATGATATCACAAAAAATAAAATAAAATAAAATTGGGGTGTGCAGCAGAAAATTCTTGGAATTTTAAGAGAGCCCTTGAGAACAATTTGTCAAGGGCGAGATATAATCCTAGTATAGAGAAACTCATTCCAGGTATCAGGCAAGCCCGGAAGGCACCAGTGAATACAATCAGCATAAGTGGCAGGATCGGCCTTCTGCTCCGGGGTCAGCATTTTGCCTTGCCTGATGGTGTGGACGGAGGTGTGTGCATCTTTTCGATACTCGGAGAGTGTGGTAACGTTGAGAAAATAAACAGGGACTTTCATGGAACGAGTCACATTTGCTGCAACCACAAATAATCTGCGGTCTGTGCCAACGCTTAGGGGCATTGACATGTTGTGAACTGGCATCGTTTCCTTTGCACATTTGATTCCATCTGGATTGTCCCAATCCAAGCTCCTGTACAATATTGCATTAGTTTCATGCATGTTCAACATGAAAATAGTAGTTAATGCAGGGATCACGACGTGTCGACAGTTTTTGTTGAAAGGGTGATTAAGCTACAAACTTCAATTTTTATTATTTAAACAAAATTTAGAAAGAAGAAAACTTGTGGGCTTTTTGGAGAAAGTCTAACTTCGAGTTTAGGATAGCGATAATTATTGGATTAATGGTGGTTTACCAACCAGTATATGATTGATCAACTACTCATGGCTGAGGTCAGCGGCCCAATTTTTAGTTATTTCCAGTAGGGTTTAGTGCTTTATTAGTTGAAACGATAACCGAATCTGCTGAAACTTACAACACTTTGAGTGAAAACATAAAAAAAAAAAAAAAGGGCAATGGCGTTGAGAGAATTACTTGATATGAAGGGGGGACATGCTCATAAAAAATACTTGGGTTCGATTGGGATCAATATGCTTGTCGACCCACTTGGACCATGTCTTCAAGACTCTACCATAGGCTACGGGCCTCTCTATCTCATCAAATTCTGTTGATCCTTCATCAAATGATCCTCGTCTGTTTGATCACAGTCCCCCACAAATTAAGAAACAAAAAAAATTGATTAATGAACTTTTGAATCCAGTTTTTACTTGATTGATTTCACATTAGTTGAACAGAAAAGTTGAGTTGTACTTACAAAACTTTCATGGCGAAAGTGTTCATCCACCATATGTACGTATTGAAGACGAGGTAGTCCACATTCTTCCAATTCTTGCCATGCTTCTTAATTGATTCAGGCATGATGATTCGATTCAAGATGCTATGCATATTTGGATCATCAGAGTTTGATTCCACCAAGAATGGAGCCCAGTAAAATTCCACCGTGGCGTTGTAATCCTACGAAGTTAATTAACACACATGAAGGTGAGAATTGGACTATACAGCCAATTATTTAGCAGGTGGATCATTATTCACCAAATCCGGGAACCTTAGTGGGTCTGTTGTTGTTGAAGACCACTTGCTACATCCGGACACCCCACCCCACCAACATTAGGTGAACGATTGCTCGCACGACAAATTCATATGAGTAATGTTTGCTACTTGGAACGCAAGCAAAAATTGTACACATTTTAAAATTTTGCATTTTTCTTGAACATGATTTCATTGATTTTACTATAGCTAGCATGACACATTAATGAGAATTTGAAGATGATATTACTATCTCCAAAAGCACAGAACAAAACATAAAATCATAAGTGGGAAAATGATTGTCATGTAGGAAAATAGCCAACGTTAATCATGATTAAATCAGTTAGCTCTCAGAGGGAAAAGAGAGACCTCGATTCTAAAAATAGATGAAGAGCCCGTCTTGTGCAAGCTTTTTCTGCCCGGAGGAACGACTGATTGCACTAGACAAACCATTGATTCCCATTGGTTTCGGTTCAATGAATCACCAACGAACATAAGCCTCTTGTTCCTCAATTTCTGAAGAAGTAATCTTGCTTTAAACCTTTAACATTAAAACGATGATAATTATTAAGTCATTATGAAACGAAATGCAACATTATGCTTTGAGGATGAAATTTCTTAATCTTACTTGGGCAAAGAACAATCTCTAGGTTGCCACCGCCAATTCTGGAACAAAGAATCTCGCCTTCCGTTCCTGAGGCAAGTTACCTGGGCCGTAAGGAATTCACATTCAGGTTCTTTATATAGTGGATGTGTGGTGTTATCAAGAACCCATTGTCCAGTGAACAAGTCACAATCTTCAGGTGGCAATTGAATCTCTTCACCATCGTCGTCTTCATCACCACCACCATTATCCACCTCCTCAGCCGCCAACTCTATCTTCTGCTGCTCCTCTTGCTCTTTAAGAATACTTAGTTGTGTGTTATCATCATCTTCTTCGATAGAACTGTCGACTTCTTTCTCAGCTATCGTTCTTGAACTTTTCACTATTGGGATTTCTTCATTATTTTCATTGCCCTTCCTATTCTTGTTACTATTAATTTGATCTCTGGAAGATGATTGATCCTCGTGGATTTCTTGATCGGGTTTCGGCCAAGAAAATGGGAATTCAGCTATGGACTTGACGTCCTCATTGTACATGAAGCATCCAAAAAGAAAAACAGAGAACACCACAACAAAGATGGAGAGATTATTGTTCTTGCGGCTACCGTGCTTCATGATAAATGCTTCGGAGGAAAAGAGTGGTGTTTTTCGTCGCATGAGATTGGAGAAGAGTACGGATGATTTCTCTTGTAAATAGCCAAAAGTGTTGGAGATAGAGAGGAAGAAGAAGGGATCATGTACATGTATAAATGGTTGTAGAATGTTAGCATTGATCTCACAAGAAGTAGTAGTTTAATGTGGAAACAAGATTTACTTGTTTAATAGAGAATTTGGTGGAATGAGGTTTTCTTGAATAAACTGCCGTTGTTTTGGTGGCTGGAGAGTTGTCTCTCTCAGATTTCTTTGGTAATCCTTTATCTAACTACTTTGTTTTTTTTTTTTTTATATTCTGGCAAGCAGCAGAGCTTAGCAAACCACGAAAGAGAAACAAAGAGGGAAATAGGAGTGATTAAAAAGCCTTCTCAACGTTGGTCCCTCACTCTTCCACTTCATCCAGATTCTAGACTTGTGGGTCCTGTTATATTATCTTATTTTTAGGTAATTATTTCAGGTAGGAAATTTAAGAAATATATTATGAGTAGCATCCAGATTCTAGCGTTGTGGGTCCTGTTATGTTATCTTATTTTAGATAGTTAATTCAGGTAGAAAATTTAAGAAATATATCAGGAGCATACGAGTACTAATAAGTTTATATAATCATTATGTAGTAACAATAATTGGTCATTACAGAATAGTGGTCTAATAAAGAATATAAAACTGAGAAATATCATTAGGTAATCTACTTGTTTAAGCTACTCTTTCCGCCATTGGTTCCATTTAGTCTGTGTAGTTGCACAACTCAACCATTTCAGTAGTACTTGAAACTGAAAGTGGGTTCTGTTGGTACTTCCTCTAAATATATGCTCACATGTTAGTTGTAAGGTGTGATGGTCCTTGTCTCGCTCAGGAAAATATGGAATGAGTGTTGAAATAATAAAACTTTTAATGAATCCTGTATATAATTTTGAAGGAAACAAACATAATACTGCAATTTAGACTAGAGTTCCTAAGCATATACTCAAATCTTTAAATTTAAAAACACGTCTAAATCTTTAAAAATAGGATCTTACTACAAGTATATCAAAAAAAAAAAAAAAATGACAACGATATGAAGTTTAGACGAGATTTCTCATCATTACAATAAGAATCTAAACAATAACTCAAGCCATATTTCGCAGTAGTTAGCACTTGCTATTGCTTATAATTATTGTCAAACGGAGTAAAAAAGATAAAATCCTGACGCAACACAAGTTTTACGATTCAAAACAATGCATACAATAACTGATTAGAGCCACGAATAAAGTTTAATTAATTTACCTACCAAAAAGTCCAAAAATCATTCGATTAGTAGCACATTATATAATGATATTCAAGAGTTTAATGTAAAATCTGATTAATGAAATAAAAAAGGTGGGAACACTGTATTTACAGTAATTGACGAGATAAAAATTAGCAACCTATTATTATTTTAGCCAGCAGATAATGGATGCAGAGGATGGATTTGTTTGGATATTCAATCTTAATCTGTTCTTCTAAAACACGGATGATCAGTGAAATCTTTCTTTGTCACCACCAACCCAATGGTGCCGTTGAAGCACTATTATTTAATTAAGGCTCTTAATAATCATTACAGTGGTCAAAGTATCTCAATTATGGTTAGCTTTATGTTTGAGAAAAGTAAGGACTACGGAACCCTTTCTATGCAACCAATACATCAGACATTTGTTTGTCCCTCGGAAGTTGTTGATTTTACCCATAGTGGGCAGATCTTGGATGATGGATGGCACATCGCTTTTTTTCCAAGTGAAGATAACATTACAAACTACTACGTAGACAGCAACCCTGAAGTCTGATAAGACAAATACACCTTAGCTTCGCAACCAATCTTTCTCCAGTCTCTAAAACGTATAGTTCTGATCTCAACTCAAAGACAAAAGTAGAAGGAAAAGTTTAGTTTTATGTTGATTTGTTTCTTGGATTCTTTCCAAAACATTTAATATTTCTATTTGACACAAAAATAGTGTAAGGTATTCTGTATTGGCAGACTTGTCGATCAACAATGTCTCTGTGAAAGAGTTTTACTTAGGCCACATTTATGCCCAAAAATCATTTTATGTAAAGGCATTTCTGACCAATTATACAATCGGTTTTGTAACCTTTTGAACTAGCAAAGTAGACGGTAATCATCTTGTAACATTTCAAAGCAATAGACATGCAGACATAACAAAATCTCCATTAGCCAAACAAATTGTCTGGGAACCATCTTGTGCTTGTGTTATATCTTGTCCTTATGCAGACAGCTGATGGTAATGCAGTAACTGCATATATGGGGCAACTTCGAAATGATGCAATGGCGGACCTGGAGTCTCCTATTGAAAGACTAAGAATATCGATGGAAGCTCCGCTGAAGTGTGCTGAGTATCTGAAAGGGAACACAATGGCTGAGATTATCGACTTTACTGAGTTCTTCTCAAACCATGAGATTCTTTGCAGGTGCTACTCAATTTCTGCAAACTATCTACAGACATGGGCTCCCAGTAGACGCTGAGAGCCCAGTAGATAATGACGTGCCCAAGTTTTCCGATCCTGATATGTACATCAGTGTAAGAGCCCACTATGTGTCATAAACTGCAACCTAAGACAGCATGTGCTAGTTTATCTCTTTCGCCTAGAAGCAGAAAGTGTTAACAAATAATTTTTCTGACGGGAACTGTTTGTTGTTTGCTTTCAAGTGTTGTAGCTCCATTTCCTGTTTGTGTTTTCAACCGCCTTATGGCCAGATAAATTATGGAATGTATGATAATAAAATGGGTTTTCAAATTCTCTGCTTTGTCAAAGATTCTAAACCTTATGAAAGGAAAAAAATGGGGAGACTAGAGAGTCTAACCAGAGGCCTGACAGTTACCTGATATCTGCGGTGCAGTTCTCTCTGCCCTCCCCAATCTTTAAATAAAAAAAAAAATGTTACCTGATATCTGTACCAGCTAAGTAAGTTTTTGAGTACACTTTTCTTGATTACAAAACGTGCTGGCATGATCTTGTTTTTTTTTTTTTTTTTTTTCGTTTTTCTTTTGCGACTCCTTCTCTGACAATGGTACTGAATGAACAAGAGATGGCCCATGGTCCTCAATACAATTGTTTTTTTGTCAAATGGACCTAACTGGAATCAGATCTTGAATAGGTGTGAACAGGTTTTTGAATTTTGGCTACCTATATGTTGTTTGGATTTAGGAGGAGTAGCGCTGGACCAAACCTTTAAAACAAAATTGAAAATGTAGAGTTTTTTTTTTTTTTGTGTGTTGTTGTTTGCGTGGGGGTTTTGGGGAAGGGGTGGGGGGGGGGGGGGGGGAGTGTATTGTTATCCAAATGCAAGACTAAGCGTTCTTAATCATAAATATGACACAACAAAATCCCCATTCTGATATGGGAGAAAAATGTGAACATTCTATGACAAACTTCAATTACCATCCAGAGCAAATATAACTGCTTTCTAGTTCCTATGACACAGAATTCTACTTATTATCCCAAAAAAAAAAAAAATCAGTTTTTCTTTATAATCTATAAATATACAATCTCAACCATAGTGAAGTTAGAAGAGACATACTTAGATTTATTTAAAGGATTACCAGTTCAACACCTGGTGGCCTTTTCGCCTCAAGTTGCTTCTTTGCAGTATTTCTTGCAGCAGCTTCCTCTCGCTTAATTTGGTCGTTTCTTATTGGGGTTCTCTCCAAAATTTGGTGGCGGGGATCAATAACCATTTTCTGGAGGGCAATAGCATTCTCTATGAAGTACATGGCAAGTTCATCATCACTAGTGCGGCCATAGTATCCAACAATCTCCACCAATTTGAGGTGCTGATGGGGACATTTAGCTGCCTGCCTTATTTTTCTTCGTCTTTTTGAGGGTGACATCCATATTAACTGAAATGTGAACATTGGTATGGGTTAGAAAAAATACAGGTAGATAACTGTAGGTCATTATACATACCATAACCAGATTCTACTGTCTTTAGCATTATTATACATCTATTTTGCAAAATCCTAAAGCATGAAATAATAGTCTTCCAATTTTCTAAAGCAACTACAGAACAGCAGGTTGATAAATCAATCCTTCTATGACAGGAAAAGAAGTAACACAAAGAGAAGTGAATCAAGAACTCAAATAGGGTATGAAGAGGAAACAGAGTGAGGAGCATAGCAATAATGCAAACAATTTCCATCCAACTTCTTAGAAGCCTTGAACAGCTCCAAGTACAATGTAGCATATTTCAGCACAAGAAAAAGTGCAGAATTAAATCCCGCTAAGAACTTCAAGAAAGAGTGAAAAAAAAAAAATTTTTAGCCAAGGAGAATACAACTCAGAAAATCGAAGTTCACACAAGAAAAAAGGATTACTCTCCGAAATCCAACCAGACTAAATTCTTATGACCAAAGTCTACACTTAAGTGTATTTATCTTCAAGCAGCGTGAAGGATTTAAAGCAGAGGTATAAGTATCATAATGAGATCAATCAAGTAATGATATTCACCTGTAATACAAATCTATACAAGTTAGGGCATGCCCTTACTAATGAAGTGAACTCAAGGAGACAATCATCATCCCACGCTCCAACTTTTAGTATCAATTGCTTAAGGTTCGGCAATTCTGGAAAAGCAAACACCTTTATATTTTCCTGAGGGACAAAATACAAGGATAATAAGAATGACATTGCATTAAGGAAAAACAAAAAAATATTTTCCTGACAAAATACAGGGATAATAAGAATGACATTGCATTGAGGAAAACCTAAAAAATGAAAAAAAGAAAGAAATAGAGAAACACAGATGCACAAAAGTTTTTTACTTGCTAACCTCAGGGCAATAGATGTCCAACGTAAGAATCTCAAGCTGATATAGGCAACTAGAAAGCTGGCGAAAGACATCATTCTCCAGTCCAGTGTACCCTTCACCTATGGATATCTCATTCAGCATAGGCACGTTATTGATAAACAAATCAATATTTCTCCCCAAATAACCAAAGGACACAAGGTTCGTGTCATAGATCTCTATATATTTCACACCCAAACAAAAGACAATCTCCAAGTACTTCAATTTAAGGGACATGCCCGTAACTTTCACATTCATCAAATCTCCTGACCCATGTATGGATAAACATTGAAGAACAGGACAGTTGGACAAGAAGTACTGGAGAGCTTCATCACTCACATTTACACACTTTAAAGACAGGGTTTTAAGTGCCTCCAACCCAATATAGGTACATGCATGCTTGCCAGGAAGATTTGCATACAAGTGCTTCAAAAAGGACCTTTTACCTTGACTCAAAAGCTTATATGGAAAAGTATAGTTACGCAAAGGTTGGCGAAGAGTTTCCCCATTTTCCAAGAAATCCAACTCAAGCCTCTGTACCCTTTTGCCTATAGCAAACTTGATCCAATTATCAATAGCACTTTTAGAACCCTTCTCCAGATCAAAACAAATCCTGAATGCGTCCAAAGTCAAGCCTCTATAATTTCTAACAACACGATTCACCCAGTTTATGTATTTTGACCTTTCACAACTTTTCAGCTTCGGTTCTGCTGCTATTTTATTCAATGTTTCATCAGCATCAAAATCTAAACCAGTTACACTTGTCCACATGTTCCTCCATCTCCTCGATAAACAGCTAGTAAGTCCAGCCTCTTTAAGTGATAAACGAGACAGTATAGTAACAAGAATGTCATCTGGCAACGAACTAATATAGTCCTGATTATACCAGCTCGCCTTTACCATACAATTCAGTAGAAACAACAAGAGAAAAGAAAGAAAAAGGGTTAGCATTAGCAAAACTGCATTTCCATTTCCACAAACATTCCAACTTAAATCGGCAAGTAAAGAGCAATCCAGGCACTCATGTAAGTCTTAAAAGACGAACCTTTTTTTGAGCAAGAATTCAAATCCTTCTAATCAGATATCATATAATTCAGCAACTTTGTTCGTATGCACAAACACAATTCTCTAAAATGCGCTTATCAAAAGTCTAATTCACATAAAAGAAGTCAATAAAATACACCACTGAACATGACAAAAGACGGCAAGGAAATCACTAACATAATGAATTCAATCCAGCAAATTAACCAAGATTTAAAATTTTACAATAAAAAAAAAGAATCATAAACGAAAATTGGTTTCCATCGACCTTGTGTTGTACAAGTCGAGCCCTTTTCCTCATCCCTCTGGAGAGTACTAGCAATACTTTCTGGCCGATATCAATTGGAACCCATTTTACGAGTTGTAATCAAATACTGTAGCAAAGAAGTACGGGCAGTAATCTGAGTAAGGCAATAATGAAGCATCGCCTTGTCTTCAAGGAAAGAAAAAAGTAGAAAATTTTGCTTTTTAGTTGAGGATTCTTATGATAAAATAATTATGGACCGATTTAGGACAGCAAAACGATGAATTACCTGAAATGGGTTAGGGAGAAGAAGTAAAGAGAGCTTTTGGAGTCTTGGATGCTGGCTGTGAAAGCATTGGATGCGGCTAAATTCTTTATATATTATGGCAAAGGAGTTGTCAATTAGGTGTGTTTTTAAACCCATCAGGAAATTGTACTTGTAGTGTTGGAGAAATACTTACTTAGATTTGCTTTGTGCCTTATTTCAAGAAATACTTATTTCATGAAGTGATATGCCTTACCCAGGCACTTATTAAGAAAATAAAAAAAAAATTTATAGAGAATCTTAAAGATTTTTTTTTTTCCATTAGGCAACTTTTATTCTATTATAAGTTAGGAGGAGAACTCTACTAAATTATAAAAAATTGATGAAGATTAAATCACCATCAATTACACTACGTACTCTTACAAATTTAAAGCCACATAATAATAATAAATCGATAAAAGTCAATATTTGAGTTCTTGACCTTCCGCACCACAAAGACTCAAGCCCATTGTGAAGTTGAAGGGCCCAAAGGCAGTTGGTTGAGTATCCCCTACGATTTACAAATCTCGAACCTCTCTACTATGAGAAAAGGTCTCATCTTGCATTTTTCTGATGCAAGAATTAATTTATCTACTATTCCTCGTATGGACGACTTTCAAATTGGTTTAAAACGACTGCTGATTTTTTTCCAGCATATTTAAAGAGTTAAATTTGTACTTATTTATCGGCATGGATTTGACGATTGCTAAATCTCTTTTCCGAATCAGCTAGTTATACGAGTATGCTTAAGTGAAAATTGGAATCATTCAATTTATCAAGTCAGAAATACCTTGATGGAAGTATTGTATGGCCACATTGCCACTTGGATATTAAACAAATCATTAGTTTTTTTTTTTTGTACCTTAAAAAGAGAAACAAAAAAGAATAAATAAGCAAGTGGTGTTTTCCTGACTGACAAGTGACAACAATCAACTAAGCAGTTAGGAACGTAGGGATCCAATAGGAGATGGGCTTTCCCGGTGGCTTCTGCGAACAAGAAGCAACTTATTATATGAGGCATTCGCTGGTGCATTACCAAGAAATTTCGTTTTGGAAAACTTCAACAACCCTCTGCGTGTCCATGTGAATTTAATATATAGCATTTACCGTTTCTGAAAAAAGAAAACGAAAGATGGAAATATTTTTAAATTTTTAGAATACAAATTAAAAAAATAGTAGGTTGAGTACAAATACATATACTATACTATATAAGTGGGTGAAAAAAAAGGGCAATACCACTCGATAGTTTCCTAGTAGAAAACAAAGAAGATTATCTTGTGAGTTTCAATACATTCAAACCTGATAGAAAACGGCCACAAACACCCACATCCAACGATAACAAAGCCAGGAATTTCCTAATTCCATCAATCTATAGTAAAAATATTTGTTTCGATGGTACTAATGGACCAAAACTTTACACAATAGTTCTATTTCCAGCGACTTGCAGAATCATCGCAAAGAACCATATAAACAACAACATGGCTGCATTAAAATGTTGAAAGCTCATCTCTTCCATCTATGATCAGACAACATAGTTGCATCAATCTAAACGCGGTATCTTACAAGAGGATCTTTGGAATGAAGACGTTCATGATATATTCTCCAGGCATAATCCTCGAAAGAAAAAGAGTTGAACATCCGCTCTTCTTTTGCGGAGGAGTCGGAGCTGCTGCCCTGGTTTTCGGCATTACTTTCATCCCCGCTGCCACTTTCTAGCTTCGGAAGAAGGGAAGTCACGGTGCTGTCAATAGGCAGGGTGACCAACAAAGTCATTGACACGCATTTCGAGTCATCCGCGCCTGCCAAATTGGGCACTGGTCTTCCTCGTGCTTTCTTTATTTTCCCATTGCTCCATACCTGCCCATTGCGGAGGTACGCTGATCAAATCCTCTAGTTGCTCAGTTATGGCGTTTCCAGGTCAAACCCAAGAGTGTGTGTTAGGGGTGCAATAGTTTAGGGAGGCTGTGTGTTGGCTATATTGAAGACTTTTGTGTGGCAAAAACTCTGGAGCTTCACTCAAATTGTGTATTGCAATATCTTAATATGATGAATATATTGATCAACATTAAATATAAAAATAAAATAAAATCCTCTATAGTAACATGTAACGTTATGGTTTACCATCACAAAAGTATTTTTGGGTTTTGATCCCTGATTCGTACCCATACTGAAAACTATGTAGATTCGCATCAAATTCAAATATCTCGTGTCAGAGGGTGTTTCAAAACCAGCCAAAAATGATGGTTTCAGTTGGTGGCCCCTAAGTTCACTTTTACTTTTTACCGTCTTCTTTTTCCTTTTGGAAAATTAAATATTCCAATGTTACTAGCAATTTGCTCAAAATGTGGAAAGAGGTTTGATTTAGCAAACTAAAGTAGGACGCCGGCCAAATCGATGAGAACATCTCCATTTGAATAAGGATCTTCCATTCAAAAATTGCATCAAATATATAAGTAGATCATAACTTTCTTTTGGGCTGACCAAGAAGCAATAATGTGCAAGAGTGTGGAGAAAACGAACTTATATACTTCACCAAGAAAGAGTATAGTAATCATACCAATTGATTCAATCAACCATTGCTATCCACCTGAGAGTGACCTTTTATATTTATTTTGACAAAACTAGTAAGTTGCTCGGTGGCTCAAAACAAGTCACTAAATTGCAAGACTCATTGAGCAATGGACTAAGCTGGCAAGAAATAATATCTTATCTTCCTTCAATAATATTATCGGTTAGCAGTAATCCATTTTCGTGTCAAACAAAACAAAATTAGGACTTTAGTTCTCCAAATTACGTATCAACCAACATCTAAATATAATTTATATCTCAGATATGTTTGGTTCAGTGGGGTCCTTTTGGCGGCTATCACGGCCATCTAACCAAAATCATATACCCAAAAAAAAAAAAAAAAAATCATATGCCCCCGAACGACTCTAAATTCTAACCCGACCAAATTAGCAAAGGCAGGATAATGTTTAACCCGTATTAAAGATTCGTGGTACTCGTATTTTATATTTAAAATGAAACCAAAATGCATGGTACCTAAATTTAGAAGAAAATATGTTTTTTCAAAAAAATTAACAATTTATTTATATTTTTTATATCACTAATGAAAATGAAATTATGCCTCAATAATTAGCTTACTTGAGCAATGTCCCCAAGGGTGACTAAAACGGACTCGGCGTTGGGCGAGACAGAGGTCCAACCCGCATCCGTCAATAGCGAATATTTCTGGCATCGAATTTGGTACTGCAATCCGACAGCATAAGGGTACATCCGACCCGATAAAGCGGGTTTGTTACTTGAAGTCCCCTCTGATACCCACATCAAGCAACAAACCTTTGTGGGGTCCTGACGGGCCGGGTTGTCAAACCCGTATGCAGACGACAGCTCTTCCATCAGCACTAGTCCGAGTTTCTCCATTTCAGCAGTGAACTCACGGAGAGAAGTCAAGTTTAACTCGGTTGATTCGGTTGAACAAGCCGAGTCCAGGCAGAATAATGACTCACCAGAACTCGTGCTTTCTTCATCGTCATCGTCGTCAGCGTCATAACCCAGAGGCCAGTTTTTGGGGAAGTATAGCTGTTTTTCGTCCTGGGAGAGGTTGAAGAGGGAGAGGGCATCGGACTCGGCGGACTGGGCGAGTTGGGAGGGGATGGAGTGGTTGGTGAGTTGGAAGAAACCGAGTTGGGAGCTGGCAGAGAGGAGGTTGGAGTGGAGAGTTTCAGCTGGGTCGGAGAGAGAGATGAGAGGAGGGGTGGTGGGAATAGTGGTAGTAGGTGGGGATGAGCGGCGGGTGGGGAGGGAGAGGGTGAGATTTGGCGGGAGGCGGTGGAGGAGACATGAGAGGGCGTCGGCAGCCTCTGAAGTGGAGAGGAGATTGGGTTGGGTTGAAGGAGTTGGCGGCGGAGCTGCGGTGGTGCCGTAGGGATTTGGAAGGTGGTGATGGTGTTTATGAGCTGGGGACGCCATGCTCTTAGCGTGCGTGCGTGTGTGATGCCCTCTCGTAGTGAATGTGTGAGTCACGAGAAGGAGATCAAGGACCCAAGAAATGGCAAAATTTTGGTTGTTAAATGTTCTATTTATAGTTGTAAACCATCAGGAAATTTGGTTCTACATTAGGGAAGGTAGTATATTGAATTGACGAGATGCTATGAAAATAACCAACTCATCTTGGTCGAGGTGGCCACTAAATCCTCTTGTCGAAAATTTAAATAGGTGAATAATATATTCGTTTGATTTGATGATAATTGAGATTTTATCTACTCTCTTCGAGTCCAATTAGATCTCTCATATAATAAGTTAGAAATATAATAAGATATTATGATAATTGAAAAAAAAAATGCAATAAAAATTAGTAATTTTTTTAATGATAACAAACATTACCTAAATTTGAGTAATCACAACATTTCTTTCAAAACCGTTTCTTTTAACTAATTAAATTAAACTACTATAATTTGATTGCATAGTCAAATTAATTTATTAACTAACTAAATATAAGCAAAATTAGGTAAATATAAGCAATTGCTATTGAAAGAGAAAGAAAGAAAAATTAAATACTGAAATATCTACTTCAACCACTTTCTATATAAACTCTGTACCAACTCTCCATTCACGTTCGTTATTCGGATTTGGATTTCGACATTGTATCTTTTAATCATTTTATTTTTAACTTATACTTGACCGAGTGCTATTATAATAATGCATTCATTTCAAGTTTTGTATTTACAATTGAGACAAAATACAACAATTTCATGAGTAGGTTAGAAAATATGTTAATAATTGATTTATAGAAACAAAAATTCATCTGTTTCACGTGACTATCATGTTAGATCAAGTCTGAGCAATATCTAGGAGAACAAAAATTTCTTGAGAACGGCTTGCAAATTATGATAGAGTGAGTTACCATGTAGTATGTCCGTGTGTGTATCGACAAAATAATATTCGACGTAGCTTGCCTTTGATGGAGGCAGTGAGGAGACACACTGACATTAAAACATACAACATTACAACCTAAACAAGAACCCTCAACAGTTGCTGGTCTCCATTTATCCTTGCGTTCGATGAATATTTCTCTTGTATTTTTGCAATTAATACTCCATTAGGGTAGATTCTTACAAATACCAAGTTAATAGATTTACTTACTTGTGCATCTTGTGATCTAAAAGAAAGTTACGTGAGTAGAGATATGTCAATTAGGCCTTATGAGTCAAGCTTTAACAAGCCCATATTTGACTCGGCTCACAAAACATTTAGACTTTGAGACTAAGATCACGAGTCTAATGTCCAAAATTAATACTGCTACAAGTTATTTATTCCAAAGTCCAAGAAAAATCGTAGAGAGGGCGACAATGTGGGGGCAGGGGGAAATAGAGAAAGATTAAGGATTTGGCTTAAAAATATATGTGTGTGTGTGTATGTTTTCATTTTTGAGTTTATGGGTCCGTAGTGAGACTCGAATTCAACTCAGAAATACTTCAAGCCTAATATTTAGGCACAAGTTCATATTAGCTGATGAAATGTTAGATCCATGAGTTTTTTTGGATTGAACATGCCAAGTTCGGACTTGTTCAGCTCTATTGATAGTTCTACTTGAGTATTGTGATACATCGTGATATAGAAAAATGACGTAGATATATTACTATTTACCTAACTTTATTTTAGACCACAATGCCTATAACTGGGACTATAGACTGAATCCATATAAGAATTTTCCTTATATTAGTAGCCACTAATTTAGATGGGTTTGCCAAGCCAATATTCATCTTTTATTGGAGGATTTATCAAGGTACCACAATCTAAGCACGTAGTACTATTTATCGGCTGCGTAATATTATAACCATCTTGCGTGATTAATTACATAATTTAATTATAACTATATAGCACTTTGACGTGCAAAAAAGAAAAAAAAAAAATCTAGCATTTTGAAGCGCATATTTCTTTTGTTAGACGAGTGATGATCAAATTTCATATTTCACATTGGCTGTCCCTTTTTTTTTTGTCTCAAAATATTTTAGGTTATTTTAAATCTTTTAAGAAAACGAAATGTTTATTTCGACATCCTAAAAAAGGCGTCTGATCATTGTAATGTGTGTGAGGCAAGACGAGATAAACCTTGATTTTCATCGATATTGGATCCAGATCACATGGGCAGCATCAGTCTAAAATAAATAAAGACTTTGTACTATTATTACACGAAATGTTAATTTCTTTTGATTTTTTGTCCTAAAATAATTGAAACTTTTGCAGGTGAATGGCAGGCCGCTGCCATGTTACGCGGGGGAAGCCGGGAAGTTGTGCCTATGAACGGGGGAGGCATGGGTTTCGGGATTTTTGAACTTTTGTTTACATAATTCTAGGAGAGATAACAATGGTTGTTTCTATGCATGCGTTTGCTTTACTGCTTATATAAATTTTTTTTTTTTTAATGAATTCGAGAGAGGTTCTTTTTTTTTTTGAGGTAGAATTCGAGAGAGGTTCTAAATGTTATATATGTTATACAAGAGAGCATATAATTTGCTTATACTTGCATCATTAAATATTAAAATATTATTTAATGGTCAAAACTAATCCATGTATTATTATCTGTTTATTAATTTGGCTTTGTTTCTTCTACATGTCCTACTAACGTTTGTTACATAGATACTGTCGTGTGTATATAAATTTTTTGGTAACTTATTACCTTTTTATTTACATATGCATATTTTAACCTTACTTTAACAACTCCGTATATGGTTTGTAGCGTTCCTATGTAGCGTAAGACCCTGCTTTTTGGCTGTGGTTAATTTAGAAATATTTACCCCATGTCTTCATCTAGGGAGAAAAATACATCTGTCTCTCTCAAAATGTAAAGAGGGAATGGGTCCAAACTGTCAGTCAATTGCTTTGGCTAAGGACGAGTCGGTCAAATAACGTGTATCTCTTCAAGATAGTAAAATAATAATCTAAGACTGGAAAAAAAAGTTATCGCCTCTTTGTTAAATAGTAATAATAAGAGTCATATATATATATTTTTTTTAAAATCAAAATATCTGTGAAACAATTTTGGAATAATATGTGAAGCGACCCGAAATTTTGAGCTAGTGTGGGTCTATATAAATATATATATATATATATATGTATGTGCATGTATGTATGTATATAATTATATATTTTAGATATATTCAAAATTGTATGTATATTAATTTATTTAATTCAAAATTAATACAAAACTTTTTGCATTCAGACTCGTGAGATAAAGAGAGGCTAATGATTTTTAAGAAAAAGTCATGCTAATAATAGTCATCTGTTTGTTTATCTTTGACAGTTTCCTGATCCATTTTATACCAAATCCAACATCATTTACTTGTTAGTTGTGACCTGTTATTCTTAATTTATTATCACGCAAAGTACAATTTGGAGGACTATTACCAATTGCCATTGATATCTGACTGATTAATTGCCGTTTACCTCTCTAATCTATAATTTGTTTTGTCAGCTACCTCTATATCATTTTTATTTTTCTTTTTTTTTTCCTTTTCCACTTTCTTCCTTATTATTTTGTTACTTTCCTTTTATATATTTCATTTTTTTTCTTTTGTTATAGCCACTAATTAGTTTGATGACCGTCTTCAAATAATAAAAAAGAAGTAAACTCACGGTAAATTTAATTATATGACATTCATTTGCATATGTAAATTAGTGCAAATTAATGAGAACGGTGAATTTTAGCATGATGATATTACCATGCCTTTAGTTATCCTTCTGGGTAGTTTTACTATTCACGTTTTAATAAGTTATTGATCATTTAGTTATAAATTAATATATTTTTCTATTTAAAAGCAAATAAAAACAAATTATAGAATTAGGAAAACGAAGTAAGAAAACAATGAAGGAACAAAAAGGAGAAATAGTGGAATATAACAAGATAAAGAAAATAAAGAAAGAAACAAGAGAAGTTTGTCAAAAAAAAGAAGAAGAAGAAAGAAACAAGAGATTAATACAAAGAAAAAAAATGAAAAAAAAAGGTGAATAGTTGAGCTGTAATTTTGTAGAGATAAAGCGATAAATAAATAAATAAATAAATAAATAAATAAATAATAATAATATATATATATATATATATATATATATATATATAAAGATGTAACTGGTTTAACTGTAATTTAACCCATACGGCATCTCTTGCTACCGGGCGTAAATCATCCGGAACAGAAAGCAATAAAATTTTCAGAGCGAAATTAGTACCATAACAGAAATAGCACAGAGACAAAGAGCTAATTTATCTTTTTCATTTGTGTTTTGAAAATGTTCGCCAAATTCTTCCAAAAGACCAGTCCACGTCCTCTGCCAACTCAGGTAAATTTTTTTTTTTCCAATCAAATTACATGCTCCTTCTGATTGCAAATTTATGATGATTACTGCTCTAAGAGTTTCAATTATTAAGTTAATCGTTATTTAATTGACTGATCATCATTCTTAGCTGAGATCAAGAATTTTGTAGAAATTTATGTTTCTTTGGACGCCCTTGCTGAGTTTATTGCTATATACTAGGACGGATTAGGAAATTTTTTCTTGTTGCGTTTTGGAGGGATATGATTTTCTTGTGTGAGAGTTTGCTTTTGTTGGCTAATCAGAAATGCCCAGGTGAATCAAAAAGCAACTAGGAATTTCATTTACAGAATAATGGTTTAACTGAGTATACATGTAGACCAGCTTGAATAATTGTCGAATAGATACCATAGGCAAGGACCCTTAAGTGTAATTGACTCAGCCCACTTCATGATGCAAGAGCATTTGTGGTTTATGAAAATGAGAATTTTGTTCAAATAGTACTACAGCTGTGAAATTTTATTGCCCTTGTCGGTTGTTGTTCTTGGCAAAAGGAAACAATGGCTTTTTACCATTAAGGCTTGTAATCTGCTTAGTTGTTTTTTTTATTTATTTATTTCTTGGTGTTGTTCTATTGTCATTTTTGGAATTTGTATTAAATTTATTAAGAGACAAGTTTTTAATTAGAATGTCAGTGGTTAGGATATATGTGTGTAATTAGAGATTCACCTGTTAATCTGTGAAATCTCAAATGTCACCTACTTTTTTTGTAGTGTTGATTGACAAATATGGTTATATCTACAAAAATCAGATTTTTTTTGGGGTAAAAAGTTGTTTAACTTTATTTAATATTGCTTTTGGAAAACTGATATCGGTGAGGCCATCTTTCTTCAGCATGGCGAAGCACAAGAAAACCCAATACCCTCAGACGTGGAACCACGTGTTGTTGTTCATTATGGCATCCCATCTACTGCTTCAGTGCTAGCTTTTGACTCTATTCAGCAACTACTAGCTATTGGAACGTTGTGAGTGGACAGTGGATTTTATCTAATTTGATCTGTTGTTCATTTTTCTTTTTGGTTCAGATTGATCTGTTAATCCATTGATGTTAAGCAAGCTAGTAGTTGTAAATTCACATGATTTTCCAGTATGTGATCATTATTTTCTTGTTTATAATGGCCGACTAACTGGGTGGGAGGGGGGAGGGGCTCTGTGGTGAGAGTCAAACCCTGTATGTTGGAGAATGAATGCACTGAACGCTTGTGCTACTCCGATTCTCATTATGTGAGGAAAAGTTGATTGAAGGTCAGAAAAGTTCAATAAAATGGAGTTCATTCTTGTCATTTCAATTTGTTTGAGCACTTTCCATTTAAGACAGCAAAAAGATAATGCTGATGCTCCCAAAACAAACTCTTACATAACCTAGATTGTTCTGGTAAGACTATTGAACTTTACGAAAATTTGTTTCCTATTGAGGGAGAGAGAAGGAGAGAGTGTGCGCATGCGCCTGTGTGTGTGTGTGTGTGTGTGTGAGAGAGAGAGAGAGAGAGAGAGAGAGAGAGAGAGAGAGAGAGAGAGAGAGAGAGAGAGAGAGAGAGAGAGAGAGAGAGAGATCAATGGTTATGTCACAAACTCAGTCATTCTTAATTATTCATTGCTGTGATTCCATGAGATTCAAGTGCTTTACTTTCATTGTCAAATACTGCCAAGTCAAACAAATAAGGGTATTCAATGAAGAGAAATCTAGATTAATTTAAAGTTTTTTTATCTCAGAGCTGCCGAAGTGAAATTGTCAATAATAAACGTGCCAAGATACTTATATTTTAAGGGTTTGGTATCATAAATATTCTTCCTAGCTACTACTGGTGTAAAACCATTTAAACTGTGACCCTAATCTCAATCAAAACTTGAAACTTGTAAGTTATGCTCACCAACTTTTTAATTACCAGGTTCTTGGATGAATAATGTGCTTTACAAGTGTTAGTAGTAGCTTTATTTTCACAGTTCTTTGTTTTCCTCTTATTTTTTTTCCACTTTTCTCGTTTTCTTCAGGGATGGCAGGATTAAAGTGGTTGGTGGTGACAACATTGAAGGCCTTTTTATGTCTCCTAAGCCAATACCCTTTAAGAACTTGGAGGTTTGCTAATCAATCTTCATATGCAGCTTTCCCGTTTTAGCATTGTTTGATGAATGGCATCATGTGATGAAATGTTTAGTTATGAAAATGAAAGATTTTGAGAACCTTTCTTTCTTCCTTCTCTTCATCTTCTTTGACTCCCCCATGGTTAGTGACATCATTGGTTTTGAATAGTTTCTCAGCAGATGCACTCAATGTTCATTTCTTCAGGTTAATAGTTTCTCTCAAATCGTATGTAAGCACATGAGAATGTATGTATTTTGACATTCAATTTGTTCAAATTTATTTTCCTTGTGTTTGTTGATATGAAACACATTTTTTATCATGTGATCTTCGGTCAATGCATCATTTTAGGTGCAACTGCAACAACAAAAAGAACGATTAGGGACATGCTCTTATTCAGTCTAAATTGATGTGAACTTTGCTTAAATCAGAACAAATTTGCTTTTGGATAATGAAAAGACTAACTTTTATGTTGCAAATTTCACTCTCTTTCAGTTTCTGCAAAATCAAGGTTTTCTTGTGAGTGTCTCCAATGAAAACGAAATTCAGGTATAGTGCTTTGCAGGCTATGCAATATCATCTTGTGAATTATTGCTTTTTTGGGCCACAGATACCTCGTCTGCATCCTTTTCCATCATCCTTCTTGTCTCCTATCACCTTTGGTTTCTCTCTATCTCTTTCATTAACTGCTTCTTTGCATATTGCTGTCACAGGTTTGGGATCTAGAAAGCAGGTGTATCTCTGCTAATTTACAATGGGAATCCAATATAACCGCCTTCTCTGTTATTTATGGCACCCAGTTCATGTAAAGTCTGATTTTTTGGTCTTTAATTTTACACAGGTCAGCTGAATTAAAGTCACTCAATTGAAATCTGGCCTGTCTATTATCTCTATGTGTATGTGCAGGTATGTAGGGGATGAATATGGATTTTTGTCCGTGCTGAAGTATGATGCTGAGGAAAGAAAAATTCTTCAATTACCCTACCATATTCCTGCTAATCTTGTAGCTGGTAATATAACCGCTCATTGACCTGGTAAATGCAGGTTATCATGTCATTAAGTAACATATCTTATCTAACACTTCCCTGACTTTTTGGATGTTCACTGAGTAATTGCATATATACTTCTGAACTACTTTTCCAGCTTGCAGTGCTATTTTATCATATAAAATTTCGGTTAAGTTCATTAGTGGATTCTTCAGAAGCAGGTAGCTTTCCTAGGATAGGAGCAGCTACTTGTATTGATTTTAAACTATTTTACTGATAGCCCCTTGAAATTGCTCCATTTTTTTCTCTGAGGTTCAGAACCTCCTTCATTTGATGGGATATTTTATTCTTATTTGGTGACTGAGTATCTTTGTTTAACATTGATGCATAGGTGGAACTGGCAACATTAAAAAGCATACCAGCCTTTCCACCTCACGATTCAGTTTGACTTGATCTTTGACTGTGTATGCTTTGAGAAAATGCTGCCTCAGGAGTGTAAAATAACTAGTCTGGTTTCAGTTATTTTCTGGACTACATTATGTGACTGTCTTGAGATGTGCATAATGTGGTCCATTTACTAGCCTATATAACAAAATTATTTTGGATTATCAAAAATGAAATTACTGGAAGTCACGGTTCCCATGTTCTTGGTGGTTCACAAACATTGACTTGTGCACAACAGTTTCAGAACCATCTAATGTTGTGATGAGGATTGAGAATCATGAGTTGGTTATAATGACAGAAACAGATGACAGTTTTGGGCAAAAGAAAACAAGCTAGCATGAGAAACATCATTCTCAATGTCATCCCTTCCTTCTCTGTTAGAATGGATTGATGTTCAGCATGTTTGGTGTCAAATGTAACTTGCGCGTGCATTTTTAATATGAGTCTGCATGAGGATTATATGCTTTTGAAGTTTGATCGCAGAAGACAGTGTACCCAACTATCATCTTTTTATGTGTGTCCTGTTTTTCTGTTTTCACTTGTTTATTTAAGGACAAAGGGCTATCAAATTCTTGTTGACAGACATGAATTGTTTTCTGAAGTTGAATGACAGTACTCTCTAAGCTTGATATTCTCTGAGATTTACGGATGTGTATGATTCAAAGCCTGTGAATGTTGGATATTCTGGAAGTCTTTGAATAAATAACAAAAAGGAATATTTGGGATCCAACTTGTGACCAGGTTCAAGAATGTTCTGTAAAAGCGCATCATACTGTTTGTCTTTTAAATTTCTTTCTTTTGCCTTTAAGATCCTCTATGCCAAAAGCACATTCTCGTGTACACTAATTTGGAAGCTTAAGGGATTGCTCTTGAGGATGAAGAAAACTGCTGAGATTAGCTTTAGTTGAAGGTTTAGGCTTTTGGTTGAAATAGGTAGTCTACCAAAATTGCTAGGAAACTTCTAATTCTTCAGGCTTGTAGGTTTTGGAAACATAATGATAAAGCTTTATGAAGTTCAGCAATTAGACCGATGACCAAAGAGAACCATTGATAACTTTGAGACTTTTAGGGTGGTAAAGCGCCTGTGCATATGTTTGTTTCCTTGTTTATATATCTAGGTTAAGTTTATCTGCTTTAACTTAATTGATCTTGTTACTTTATTGTTGTGACTTCATGGCTTTTATGCTTTGCTTATCTGGAAACGAAGCTAACATAGATCTCATGAATGTGATGTGTCTTAATACAATGGCTTTTCCATTTCCTTCTCTGTAGAAGCATCAGAGATTTCCTTGCCCTACAACCAATCATTAGTAGGTGTGCTACCTCAGCCTTTGTCATTTGGAAATAGGTAAGGAAAGCAATATGGGGGATTTCTCTATTTAGGTGTTGTTTTAACACAGGTTTTTTTACATGTCAAGTTGCCTTTATGACCTCCATTCTTTTGTGCTTTTTCCTTTATGGTAATCTTTATCATGAATGAACTCTTTTAAAGTATTGTAGTAGTTGTGATTAGCTAATAGCTCATTTCTAAATCTGAAATTATGCTGCTTGGTCCAGGAAACTTAGTTTTACAAGTCTTCGTACATGATAGTTTCTCATAGTATTTCAATGTCCCTGAAGCATTTTGCAACTTACCAATATTTTATGATCTGCTTAGAGTTTCATTTAGTCTCTGCTAAGTTTTACTTCTGGAGGCTGAAAAAGGAATGATTTCAACTAATTCTATATTTTATCATGATCTTCTATTACTTTGATGGTTCTTACCATTGCCTAGCATGTGCAAAAGTGTCTTACATAGATCTCTTCCTGTATATTCTCTAGCATGTATTCTTTAGAAAGATACAGGTATTTGTTTTTCCAGTAATAGGATATCTTCTAGTTTCCTGTTTGTAAAAATCAACCAATAATAAAATTACTCTTCGTCCAATGTTTCTGTTCCTAATGATTGAATCTATTTGCAGGGTTATCCTTGCATATGAAAATGGGTTGATTGTTCTGTGGGATGTTACTGAAGATAGAGCTGTTCTTGTTAGAGGAAATAAGGATCTCCAACTGAAGAATGAAACAGTAATTGAATCTTCAAATGATGGGAGCCATGACCACTTGGATAACTTATTAGATCATGAAGAAGCAGAAAAGGAAATAAGCTCTCTTTGTTGGGTGTCTACTGATGGGTCATATCTTGCTGTTGGCTATGTAGATGGAGATATTTTTGTGTGGAACTTATCAGTTTCTGAGCATGGTAAAGGTCAGGCAGCTCAGAAGTCATCTGACAATGTTGTTAAGATACAATTATCATCTGCAGAAAGAAGGCTTCCTGTCATTGTTCTGCACTGGTCTCCTAATAAGGCACAAAATGGTTTTGGAGGTCAGCTTTTTGTTTATGGCGGTGAAGAAATTGGATCTGAAGAAGTCTTGACGGTATGCTGCGAGTCTGAATTAGTTTCTGCTTCTGGTCTTAGTAGTTTTCAGTATTCTGAAATATGTTGCAAATTTGTTGGAAAGAACCTTTCCCTGAAAAGCAAATTTCATTTGCTGGCTTCTGAGTTTTCTTTTTGCATGTACAAAATTGGAGCAACAGGTTTGGTGGAGACTTTTATGTCACTTTCTGAATTACCATTTTCACCCTTATCGGACATTCCGAATGTCAAATATATACATGATACTACATTAACCCACTACTAGCAAATATTACACAACTTCTCTTTATGTTTTGCTTATCAATTTTTTAAAATTGCACACGCAGTGTGTGCATTTCCATCTAGTGTAAACTTAGTCCAAAGTGTTAGCTGAAGTCTGGCTCCAAAATCTCTCTGTTTGATGCTGGTTTGCCCTTTTTTTTTTTTTAAATTCAAATTATTTCAGGCCTGTTATCTGGTAAATTATTGTGTGTGTAGTTTTATCTTCTAGTTACAAAATTGCAAGTTTTTTCTTATTCAACAATATGATAGATTATGTTGTGAGTTAATGCGGTCCAAGGTTCTTGGATGACTTGTTTGTAATCTCAGATTTTGAAGTCTTCTGTAAATCCACTGGGATACATGATCTTACCAACTCTTTAGACTTCAAAGTTTCTCTTCATTCTAGAAATGATGGAAATCCATATTTCAAATTTTGATTCGGTTCCAAGCTTTGCTGAAATATGGATCTGCTTAGAATGTACTAGCTGTCAAACCTGAAAATTATTATGCGCCATAAATTTACCATCCTAAACATCAACTAAGATATGCTGCATGTGTGCGCAGCTGCATATTGCTGAAAGATATCCATATTTCTCTTCAAGATTCTTTAGGTTCTACGGATGGTATAACCTTACAGACTGCTTATATGCTTGGTTCACTTTCCTTGACCAGGTATTTTGTCCAAAACAATGTGGTAATATAGGTCTATTATACAAAACAATTCTAGGGATAAATTAACGGTCATATATTTGCATTTAATTACTCCACACATGCCAAAGTTGCTGGTAAGTGACTCTACAGGCATCACTAAAATAATCAATGCTATCATCATGCATTCTGATTATGTTTTACCGTAACCTGTATATGACACTGGAAATATTAATTTCCTTAGATTGAGAGATACTGATAGAAGCTCACATGGTGAATTGGGAATAAATAGTTACTTGATGCTAGGCTGCGGTTTCTGCTGGTTGTCTACATGGATGCAATATTTGTGATGTTAAAATTTTTTCTAGTGTAGAAGTGACTCATCAATTTCTCCATTCTTTTAAGTTTTTCTTTTCAATACCTTATTAAATAGAAAAGGAAAATAAAGATACAAGTGTAGGAGAATTTTGTCATGGTTCACGTGTGTATTTCATTCAGTAACTTCAAAACTTCTCGCCCTGGCAGATTCTTGATCTTGACTGGTCATCTGGGATAGCAATGTTAAAATGTGTCCGTCGTGTTGACCTTCCACTTGCTGGATCTTTTTCGGATATGCTTGTCATTTCAAAATCTTATGAAGGGGATAGACATGAAAATGCTTCACTTCTGGTACTGACCAACCCAGGTCAACTACAATTTTATGACAACTCTTGTTTGGTGACCCTGAACTCTGAGCCAGATAAGAAGCATTCTGCACTTGCTGTTGAATATCCTGCAACTATACCTACAATTGAACCAGTAATGACTGTGGGAAAACTATATTCGTTGGTTGCAAGGGCCAATTGTCCGAGGTTTCTTGCAGAGGTATGATTTACCATGTAGCATGCTAGTGTGCAAAGTTTTGTTACCTAATCTGCTTTTTACATGATATTTTTCCTTTAATCATTTACTATTTCCTTAGACAGTTTCAGCTGCAAAACTTAAAATTGAGCAGACGATGACCAGAGGGAGTAACAGGTGGCCTTTGGCTGGTGGTGTTCCTGGTCAGCTGTCTTTAGCTGAAGATACTGGAATTGAAAGAATATATGTTGCAGGCTATCAAGATGGAAGTGTTCGAATATGGGATGCAACATTTCCAGTTCTATCAATTGGACTTGTTTTCCAGCTAGAAGTTTGTGCCATATGAGAACTGCTTGATTCTTTATCTATTCCAAAATGATATATGGGTTTTTATTTCCTTTCCCACTAGCCTTGATAAACAATTTATTTATTGTGCTTGTCCAAACTGCTTCAAACTAATAGACAGCCATGTGATTCACAGGTGGAGGGTATTGACATTGCTGGTGCAAGCACATCAATTTCCACTTTAGATTTTTCTCCTACTTCTTTGTCTTTGGCCATTGGCAATGAATTTGGTCTTGTACGAACTTATACTATTTCCAAAATACAAAACTTCTTTTCTACACCATAAAATGATTATTTCCCTCGGCAACTTCTGATCTTATCTTGGGATTATGTAGGTTTATGTGTATGGTCTGGATGGCACTAAAGATAAATCTAGCTTTCACTTGGTTACACAGACGCAACAGCAAGGTAGGCTTTTGTTAGCCTATTATTACTGAGCTTTGACTTTGTGCTTTTCTCCTGTCATGTTACATGATTTTGTGTATGAAAGTTCCTTGTAACTCTGGTAGAATGAGATGGATGACCGTGCAAATTAGCAGGTTTCTGGAAACACCAGGAATGTTTTTTTTTTTTTTTGGGGCGTGGTGGTGTTGGAGGCGAGTTTAAAATTTAATAACAAAAGGCAGTAATCAACATATATACACTTTCCTAGGAGGTTACTATTACTTACCCAGAAGTAAAAGGATAATGGCACACGCTTAGTCTTAGACCTTGCATTGGCAAAAGCCTGTCCAGTGAGCTTGCTCTTTTCAAGAGTGAAATGGAAGTTATTTTTAGGGCTTTGAAGGAAGGAAAGGGAAGTGCATGCTTATGATCGGTTGAACTGTTTCTGGCAAAGGAAAGGGTTCCATTTATTATCAGTGTGCTCTTTGAACTGCTTATATTCCTTTTTCTTTTTTCATGTTAATTACTAACAAAGAAGTAATGTTGCCGCATGTCAATATGTATAATTTTACTTTTGTCAATTCATTTATAAAGCTTTAGTCAGGATATTTTATGGAATGTCATTAAAATGAGCTTAAGTTATCAATGAATTGCAGATTGGTACTATTACCAATAAAAAGTCATAAGCTAGCTTCTTGGATCACTAAACTTGGTAATACTAGAATATGTCTTATTGTTTTGAGTAAAGCTTTATGAAAGATAATCAACATGGTAGCGAAAAAACTTCTAGCATGTTCACTGCTGAATTTTGAATTCAACCCCAAAAACTGTCTTACTTGATGAATATTGTGCCATGTATAATTGTGACAATGGCTGTGAAGCTTAAAGAATCCTTCCCCTAGCATAAAGGATTTGAGTGAACGCCTTGATCAGTGATCCCAGTCATGTTATACTGGGCAGGCACACTTCAACCATGCCTTGGAATGATTGTTTTTGTGTGAAACAAGGTTGAACAATTTTAAAATATCGAACCTTAGCTCAAAAAATCCGAGTGAGAATTTAGGTTTCTAGATTATGAGAGCATCATATGGTAAGTTGAGGACTATTTATAAATAACCACAATATGTGTTATAAAAGAGTAAACAAAAGATTGGCTGGACAACCTGCTGAGCTTGGGGGAGTAGAAAAGTCATTCTGAAAGCACTGTTTGCCTTCAGGACCCATTTTGGGAACATTCAGTTTCAAAAGTTGTGAAATGGGTAGCTTGCCTATCCTGGGCTTTGTGATGTCGTTTATCTTTGGATAACCCAAGTGGTTGTGGGTCTTTTCTACCAATGCGGGTTCTCCCTTCTCCACCCCAATGGGAAATTTGTAAATTGTTAGTTAGAAGAACAAAAGCATTTTGTTGACAGGGAGCAACCTGGTTCAAAACAACTTCAATGTAATGCTATGTGGCACTGTAAGTCCATCATTTCTGTGGAACATTTTGGAAAGAGCCATTTATGGTATGGCAGGGAAAATTGACTTCCTTGGCAGCCGGTTGGCAGTTTCTCTATTTAGGTAGTTGCTGATAAATTTATAATGGTCGATATATTTATCAATAAAACTCTGTATAACTGGCAGTCCTGTGTATGTCCGTGTATATATACAAACGCATCCATATGCATATCTTAGTACGTGTCTATGTGGCTTAAGATTTGTGAGACTTTGCATCTATAATTCATCTATCCTTACGTTCTTTTGTCAATATAATGACCTCTATAGCTGCTTTGCAGTTTTCAATTTGCCTCGTGATAGTGAATCTCTGTGCAAAGCTATATTTTCCCTCCTGAATTCTCCTGTTCGTAGCTTAGAGTGGGTAAATTCTGGAGATAGACTTGCAGTTGGGTTTGAATGTGGTCAGGTAAGGTGCATTTTTAAAGGTAGTTAATTGGCAACTATAGTATGATTACACTTCTTTTCTCTTGGGTTGAACCACAAATAATATCTATCTCAGAAATTCATGCTCTAATTGCCCCATGACAGGTTGCTATGCTTGAAACCACTACGCTGTCAGTTTTGTTTCTTACAGACACCCTATCCAGCTCAAGCTCAATCATCTCCTTGGCTGTGAAAACACTTCCATATGCTGCGACCAACAGTCTGAAGCAGTCCGAAATTGGGACGTCAGATGAATCTGCTGAGGAGGTGGTGTTTATTTTAACTAGAGATTCAAATGTTATAGTTGTGGATGGTAGCACAGGAAAAATGATATCTCAGCCAATTCATCCAATGGAAGAGTCAACTGCAATTTCCTTTTATATGTTAGGCAAGCATAACTACTCATAACTACTTGATCATGTAAAGCTTTTTTGTGAAGTCGATGTGTCCTTAGTTATATATCTCTGTGATCAGATGATGATGCATCCATAGCTGAAGGGTCTGAAAGCCATATTGCAATGCCATCTGAGGATTTTGGAGCTAAAAGTCGACCTGGACAAAAAAGTTATGAACATCAAAGTGATCCAGTGGAAGTTGAAAATTCAGAGCTGAAGATAGTTGATAAATCTAAGGACTCTATGATTTTACTTTGCTGTGAGAATGCTTTGCATGTGTACTCTTCAAAATCGGTGATTCAGGTTCTGTTGTGTTACTGATTTTCATTTGAAAGATTCTTGCTATTCCTTCTGCAGCTTATTTAAATATTGCTAATATCAGGGTGGAAATAACCCCATGTATAAACTCGATCTTCTCAAGCCATGTTGCTGGACCACAATGTTCACTAAAGATGCGAAAGAACATGGGCTGATTATAGTCTATCAGACTGGAGATATTGAAATCAGGTAAATCTGTAGCTCACCCATAGTAATGTGTTTCTCTATAAATGTGACGTGCTTGATTAGGAGATGTATGATACAATTAACTCAATTATTTGGGATCGTTGAAATGCTTTAAAAAATAATGAGGGTTTGATCTTATTCTTCAAATAAACTATTGCTGAAGTATTCTTTTACCGAATCACTTAAAAGAGGCTATAAAATATACTGTTTGTTTTACTGCAATGCTTGACAAATGATCTTTGCCATCTTCTATTTGGAAGGTCTTTTCCAGCATTCACAGTGTTGGGAAGCACGTCATTGACATCAATTCTTAGGTGGAATTTCAAGACAAATATGAACAAGTTGATGAGTTCTTTAGATAAAGGGCAGATTAGTCTGGTTAGTCCTCTTCTTTTTCTTTTGCCCCTTTTTTTTGTTTTTTTTTTTTGGGGGGGGGGGGGGTGTCCCATTGCATTTCTTTATCTATAACTTAGGTGGAGTTCCTCTTTATATGCATGGGAGAGTTATGCACAATGCAATGACTGCTTGATCTAGTTTGGTAATTCTCTCCAAAGGAAAACCCACTATCCTATCAAAATTCTCTACCTTATCAAATACAATATAGGCAATCAAAATGACCTCATGTTTATTGCTCTCCTGCTTAGGATATAAAATTAGACATCTCCTGACAGAAAATAGTCACTGTTTTTATATATTGAACCTTCAGAAATGGCTATGTTTCCTCAAAATTAGCCATGCAACATTGTGTCATTTAAAACTTAAAGAATCAAATTGTTGCTAATGCTTAATATAACTCTTTAGCGTATCACCCACTTGTTATAACTACAGATCATAGCATGATGAAGTTTCACAATAATTGGAACTTCTGATGCAGTAGTCCTTCAAAAGTTGGACAGTGTCTGCTGTTGTGGATATTGTGGAGAAGATAATTAACAGTTAATGATAGTAGATATAAGGTTACTTAACCTTTTAATGTTTATGCAAGTGAAGTTAGAAGAGAACTCGTATAGGTATTGTGCATAAACCACAAACCATGTTCTAGCTTCTGAATCAGATTCAGTGTTAGTTATGATCATGGTCTTCACAAACAACTGTTTTAATGGGCAGTAGACTGTTTACTTCCAAGACCGATTGCATCCATGAATGGTTCATGGAGCACAATGAAAAGGAAGTTAAGAAACAGTTGCTAAATGGTCTGGGGACATTGAAGCACATAATGTAGTTTCTCGTAGTTGCTCTGGTAGAATATGGAGCATGCCATTGCCCTCTGTTTTTTTTCTAAGGCTGAGGATATTGCAGAACCGGATTGCACATCCTATCGCAAATTGCCATTGCAGAATGGTTACATAAGTGGCCCACCAGTTAGAACTTCTGGCTTAGATAAATTTTTTAGTTGCAGGTAGCTTGCTGGAATATAAAATGATGGCATAGCAATAAGAATTGATAGTTTTGAGTGTTGTATATTCCACGAAACATAGTGCCTTCTAACTTCATTTACAAAGTTCTGTTCCAAAGTGTAACTCTTTGTACTATATGTGAATGCATAAATGGTAGAATCTCATCATCACTGCAATTGTTCTATGTTTGTGTTTCCTATTGACATTGACTTGGAGCATTTTGTGTCAATGCCATCAGGCCAGTGGAGGTGAATTTGCTATTGTATCTCTTTTGGCCTTTGAAAACGACTTCAGGTCTCTCTCTCTCTCTCTCTCTCTCTCTCTCTCTCTCTCTCATACACACACACACACACAGAGGAAGTCTGTGCATGGTTTTCTGCATGCGGTGCTAAAGAGCTGTGTGCACGTATCAACATGTGTGCTTCCTCTGTTCTGCTAGTTCTGTAGCTCCTTATTTTAACTACAAAGGTTGCAGTCTATGAACCTAAAGCACAACTAATACTTTATTTTAGGATTCCGGAGGCTTTTCCTTGTCTTCATGATAAAGTCCTTGCCGCTGCTGCCGATGCCACCATTAGTATTGCCCTCGATCAAAAGAACAAGCAGGTTGTCTAATATTTTAATGTCAGAATCTATTACATCCTGTAGTGGTCAGTTGAGAAATTTGTCTGTTTTCTGCTGCCAGAGTACTGTCCCTGGTGTTTTTGGCGGTATCATCAAGGGGTTTAAAGGGGCTAAAAAGGAGATTAACAACTCTGAAGCTCGGGAAAGTATTATTGCGCATTTGGAGGCCATATTTTCTAGGTTTCCATTCTCAGACCCTTTGGAAAACCTTACCAACGATCAGCCTCATGTTGAACTTAACTTAGGTAACTCTCAACAGACCCAAAACCCTGCATTGTCTGCCAGTTCTATAGACTTCTTTTGTTTCTCCAGAGCTAATGTCTGATGCATAACAGATGACATTGAAATTGATGAGCCTTTGTCAGTTATACCACCGTCATCTTCTAAGAGTGACAATCAAGAAAAAGGTAATAAAGAAATTTAGTTGTATTCTCCAGCATTTTTCACTTGTCACTGGAACTAAAATCTTATATTACTTAACCCGCAGACAAGGAAACAGAAAGGCAAAGGTTGTTTGAAGGCAGTTCTACTGATACAAAACCCAGATTGAGAACACGAGAGGAAATCATTGCAAAATATCGGAAAACTGGGGTAATTTCATTTGAAAATGACTAATAAATGACCGGACACGGTTATAGGAATTCTATTGTCTGACTTTGTTGATGCTCCTAGGATGCCACATCTGCAGCTGCACAAGCAAGAGATAAACTTGTAGAACGGCAGCAGAAACTTGAGGTATGATTAAAAAGTTTGCTTGAACTGTCAATATAATTGGTCATTTTACTATTGGATGTCAAGGAATTTGTACAATAATCTTGGTTTGTTCATCTTCTTGTTTTCAATGGTTGTCAATTGCAAATTTGGTATTGAGAATATAACTAGAAAAGGTCTCCAAGGAACTTCTCTCACATTGCATTTTTTCACCTAATGAATTATGCATGATGTTGAACTCTACTCCATTAGAAAATTTTTGTTAACACATTCTGTTGCTGCTGCTACCAGAAACTAAGTGAACGCACTGCAGAACTTCAAAGTGGGGCTGAGAGTTTTGCAGAGATGGCAAATGAGCTGGCCAAGACCATGGAAAGACGGAAGTGGTGGAACTTTTAAACTCCAGTCCGAAGTTTACATGATTGATTTTCTTAAACCAGATGGTTTAACATTGTTGGACTCAACAAGCATTTAATTGTTATTTCGACCAGAGTGAACACTTTCAAAAGCATCCTGGTATTGAAAACCACTCACAAGCTGGCATCTGGAAGATTAGACGTGTATTTGTTTCTTCAGGTGGTCCTGCGGGTTTTAAGCTTTGAAGAATTATTTTGTATTGTTGTATGTCCTGGCGTTTAACTGTAGAAATTCATTTTTTTAGGTAAGAAAGAATGACTACGATAAAATTTGTACAGAAAGCGTCAAGTATTGTTTATCAAGCACGACCACAATTCTACTAAGATGTCAATACGTTATTGCTTGCCCATCACTACCTTTGTTTTACCTTCTGGTCTTCGTGTGAATGTGCAGCTTTATTAGGTCGACTCTCTCCCTCCTGTAGTGAAGCTCAACTTAGTATTCTAAATGTCAAGCCCATTTTGTGGGGATGGAAAATATCACTTCAATAACCAGAGAAGGGAAGGAGAGAGAGATTTGGATCTTATGCCCTTTTGTTTGTAGGAAAAGTAAATACAGAAAAAAGAAAAAGATAAGCATTTTTTTGTATTAAGTTTTTGTTTCCATCAACAAACGTGTTAAAAGAAAGAATAGAACTAGGGAATTCTATATACCCAGTAAATTAGCTCTCGTTTCTCATCTTTAAACAAGGCTTAGAGGCTTAGATTCTCACCGTCCCTCGTTCACCTTCCCATCCCTCTTCTTCACCCCAAAGAAGGAGAGAAAAGAAAAAAGATTACAATCAGATTACAATCCTTGTTCCAGCAAAACAAAAGGTGGTTTAGTGATATTTATTGTTAAAGCCTGATAAATCATTTCATTTTTCTAGTTCTTTTTCTTTCCTTTATAACTGGGTAAATAGAACAAGCAAGCATTCTTTCTGTCTTTTTCTTTTCTCTACTACTTCTGGATGGAATCGTCTCTTCTTGCGTTTCCCTCAAGCAATTCTAACATTACACTTGTACACATGTATGGCAACGTGTATGAGTTGAATCATGTGTTTATATAAATAGTTGGAGAGGTTGTGGCTATTTGTTAAATATTATATCAGATCCCTCCAATCCTTTCCTGTCCCAATCCAATTTTAGGTTAGGTGGAATGCCTTTTGCTTATGTACTAATGAATGATTAGGATGACCATTCACTTTGTGTTGCAGCCAAGGGTCATTGAGGAGGAGGTGATGGATGGCCATTCACTTTTTATTGCAGCCAAGGGTGATTGAGGAGGAGATGATAAAAGACCATTCACTTTGTACTGCAACCAAGGGTTATTGAGGAGGAGGTGTCTACATGATACAATGTCTTGTAACCTTTCACGAGTGATTAATGGTTCATTTTTGAGTTAGCTACTCATTGAGGCCTTGACGCAAATGGACTTCTGAAATATTATAACTGTGGTAACTGATCTCCTTTCGGCATGTTGATTAACCAATAATTATGCATATGCATGCTACAATATCAAATAAAGAAAGCAAAAAAAAAAAAAAAAAAAAGAAAACTCTAAGCTCTGGAAAATTATAAAATGCCTATCACAAATAGAAGTCTCTCTCCCCTTGTCTCTGTGGTCAATCGGGATACCATTTTTTTTTTTTTAAATCATTCTACCCTTAAATATGGACTGCGAAAACATGTCTAAATTAATGAGATTTGTTGCGGCCTTTGATCGATCAAGTTTGTATTTTTGTTCTTTTTTTACCCCGTAATTTGTACAAGTTTTTGTCGAAAAAATAAAAAAGAATTACGGAAGTTTTGTCATTAGAACTGAATTGCTTATAATCAAAGGCAAGATTAATGTCTGGAATGCCACATTTCCAAAATTTTCCTGTTGGCAAATGATTTTGGAATTTTCTATATCTAATTTGAATGGATAAATGTTTAGAATCGGTGAAAGTTTTGATTCATTCTTGGAAGATGCCCTGCACAATACGCCGATCTGGCTTAGTAAGTTTGTAATGCCACTGGGCCTACTGTCTTCTTTTTTGACACCTTTTGCTAGTGCTTGTTGCCAGTTATAGACTTTCAAAAAAGTTGTTCGTGTTTTTCTTTTTAAATTACAGAAAATTGTTATGTTGAAATCATGGATATGTAGGGGTGAAAAAAAAAAGCCTGAGTAATTTGAAAACTAAGTAATGGTATTTTTTTTTTTAACGATAGGATATAAGATGATAAAACTTAATCAAATTAAAAAGAGGGCTCTTAAAAAAACGTGAGTAATTTGAAAACTAGGTAAAAGTATTTTTTAACAATAGGATATAAAATGACAAAAATTAAACAAATTAAAAAGAGGGCTCTTGCTTCCTTCATGTACTTGTAGGTACGAAAGAAAATTCAAATAAATTTTGGTATGGAATTTGAAGAAATTTGTAATAAAATACTAACATGATCAGCCACAGTTAGGATGGGTTTTGAGGAAAAAGGGAACTAGATAATATTCAAGAAATCACATCTCTAATTGCGTGTGACAAATAGTAACATATCATTAAAAGTTTCATCCTACCCGTGTGAGACAAGATACATTTATAATATAATTATAATTGCTAAAAAAAAAATAAGAAGAAGAAGAATTTTTGACTGATCAAAAAGCAGTAAATAAATCATTAATTTTTTGGTCGGCAATTCCTGGTGATTGGTTAAAAATAGCAATAGTACAATCAACGAGAGCGCGTTCAAAGTTGGACCACCGTCCTCGAATTGACCCCGTACGAGAAATTTTTCCACACAAAAGAAAGCCTTCCAACAACTTTCTTTCAATATGGGCTCTCTGCCTTTGATTGGCTTCTCATTTTTCAGCTAAGGAAAAAGTTCATATGTGAAAGCAGTCTGAGGCTTGGCTGATTTCGATCGGATGCGAGCCAAGTCTGACCACGTAGTCTTGTCTTCCCACTTCCATACGTTTTCAGGTCCTCTCTCCCATAACGAGTTGTGTCAAATTAATAGCAGTGGTGTGGTACCCATTGCTGATTTCACAGACCCCAGAAGCGGCCCCAAAAACATCCCAAATTCCCCATCACAGCCAAGAAAAGTTAGGCGCCCACCATCACCATTCAACCTGTGTATGGAGAAAAAAATGAGAGGATGGCTAAAATACTAGTGTAGTATTCTAATCTGTAGTAAAAAAATATGCGTTTTACGTTAAACCAAAGTCGATTAGAAAGAAAACCTCAAATACTACACCAGTGTATCGTGGCTAAGGTTCACCTACGCAGGCGTCCAACCAAGAAAAGTCAATGGTCTCTTTTTTTTTTTTTTTTTTTTTGAGTAAAGAAAAGTCAATAGTCTTTAACAATCAATTTTGTCCAAAGTATGCATTAACTAACATGACCGGCTACAAGAAATCTTTCACTAATGCAAGTTATGAATTTTTTTTTTTTTTTTTGTCAATCATGTCATTTGTACTAATGCAAGTTATGAATTGAATAGCAAGTTATAATCGTAAACCGGGTTCCACTTTTGGATTCATAGCTCTCCTGATCTATAAAATAGTCACAAAAATAAAGTGATGTGTACAATATAAAAAATTAATATAAAATTAAGCATGTACTTTTCTTCTAAATAATAAAATTTCGAGAATAATAAGATTAGTAGATCTATAAAAGAATTTTTTTCCCATGTAATAGTAGCTCTAAGAAAGAAAAGAAAAGAAAAAACACTAGCCCGTAAAATAAAAGGGTGGATCCATGACGAAGAACAGGGAAAGAGGGCTAGAATGTGGCTGTGAAGCACAAATACCACCTTTTTTTCAATTATTTTATTGGGTATGGAAACAAGAAACTTAAAAAAAACAAAAAATCTCGAATAGGGAAAGAGAGAAGAAAGGAGAGTTTTGGGTATCGCATTCCATAAACGGGAAGGGAATGAGAGGCGTAAGCGAGAGAGATTAACACAGCATAAGAAAGAAATACTAGTATTGTTATAGTACTAGAAAGAAGACAGGCGACAAGCAACACACGTTGAGGGTTCTGAATTTGCAGCCTGATATTGGAGGAGAGGATCTCTTTTGTTATCTACTCATCCTCCTAAACCTACCCAACTTCTATTTCCAGCAACATATTTTTTTTTCAATTTCGTCTTTCAGTTATCACAAGTCGATATATATTCTTTATTGCCTTGGCTTCGTAATTCTCTTTCTCGAGTCTTATTATAGAGTCTAGGGAGAGACATACCAAGGAGCTAACTTTTATTGTTCTCCCCCAATGGCCAGTTGGGTATTGTCAGAATGTGGTGTAAGACCACTTCCAAGAATCTACCCGAAACCAAAAACTGGCCTAACCAACTTCAATGCCAAGCTGAGACTACCAAAACTAGATCTGGGCAGTTCTTTTTCTTTGTCAGGTGCGCTGAAGGAGAGAAATTGGGCATTGAAGGTTAGTGCACCAGTGAAAATACAAGTTAGAGAAGTGGATGATAAGGAAAGGGAGAGGATTAATGGGTTGGTTGGGGATGATGAAGGCGAATTTGACCCTGGTGCGCCACCACCATTCAAGCTGGCAGATATCAGAGCAGCTATTCCTAAGCATTGTTGGATTAAGGATCCTTGGAGGTCCATGGGCTATGTGGTGAGGGATGTTGTGGCGGTTTTTGGATTGGCAGCTGTTGCAGCTTATCTCAACAATTGGGTTGTTTGGCCCCTCTATTGGTTTGCTCAGGGGACTATGTTCTGGGCTTTGTTTGTTCTTGGCCATGATTGGTAATTTTGAATTTCAATACTTTCATCAATAAAGTTTGCATTTTTCTATTTCTTAAAGCTTTATTAAGTGTAAAATTTGGTGCTTTTGTGTTTTTGGGAGAAGATATATGAAGGTGATTAATTGTTTTTATTGGTATACATTCTGCAGTGGTCATGGAAGCTTTTCAAATAATCCGAAACTTAATAGTGTTGTTGGACATATCCTTCATTCATCGATTCTTGTCCCTTATCATGGATGGTTAGCTCTCAAAATTTTTCATTGTTAATCAATTTTATTGCTTGTTTATCAAAAGTCTTGAATTGGATATGGATTATCTTAAAACTTCTAAAATCTTGAATTATGCAGGAGAATTAGCCATAGAACTCACCATCAGAATCATGGTCACGTCGAGAATGACGAATCTTGGCATCCTGTAAGTCATTGCTTGTAAATTTTGGAGGCACTTTTGGGGCATAAATTCCCTTTAATTGACGCCCAAGATTGAATTTTTCGCCTCCATTTGCTTTCCAGTTAACTGAAAAAACTTTCAAGAGTTTGGACATTTTCACCAAAAAATTGAGGTTCACCTTGCCATTCCCCTTGCTAGCATTCCCTGTTTATCTGGTAAGTAAAGACTTGTTTTCCTTTAATTTGATTTCCTTGTGAATTTTCAAAGTCTTTAAATTTGTTACTTGTGGCCTAAATCACAGTGGGGTAGGAGCCCTGGGAAGACTGGCTCTCATTTTGATCCAAATAGCGATTTGTTTGTCCCGAGTGAGACAAAAGATGTGATCACTTCAACCATTTGTTGGATGGCTATGGCTGCATTGCTTGTGGGATTATCCTTTGTTATGGGTCCTATTCAATTGCTCAAACTCTATGGTGTTCCATACTGGGTTAGTCCGGCCCCTCTTTGTAGTCTATTGCTGGTTAGATTTCTCGATTTCTTGTGTGTTTGAATATTGAACTGGATTTCTACATGGAATTGTAGATTTTCGTCATGTGGCTAGACTTGGTTACCTACCTACATCACCATGGTCATGAAGAGAAGCTGCCTTGGTATCGCGGAAAGGTATGTAAGAATGGAAGCTTTTCCATGCCTTATAGTCAAAGCTCATGTTGAAGAAAAATCTAACTCTAGTATCTTTAGATTAGTCAACTATTAAAGAGGGAATATATAAATAACTAGAAGGTTTTCATTTCTGAGCTGGCTTTGTGCTTTTTGACCTACTTGTTTGTTAATTTAATTTTTTTAAACTCTCCAGGAGTGGACTTATATGAGAGGGGGCCTTACGACACTTGATCGTGATTATGGATGGATTAATAATATCCACCATGACATAGGGACCCACGTGATTCATCATCTCTTCCCACAAATCCCACACTATCATCTAATAGAAGCAGTAAGTTGATGTCAACCTTGATGCAAAATTTTTGTACCTTTATTTAACTGATTAAATGTATTGTTTGTGTCTGAATCTTGATGTTATTTGGTGATTACAGACGGAAGCTGCTAGGCCAGTGCTAGGAAAGTATTATAGGGAACCAAAGAAATCAGGACCTTTTCCACTTCATTTACTGGGAGTTCTAATAAGAAGCATGAAAAAGGACCACTATGTGAGTGATACTGAGGATGTTGTGTATTATCAGACCGACCCTCGGCAATCTGGCTCTCAAAAATTAAACTGAGGTACTTAAGAATGCTGTTTTCCTAGTCTGTATCAAGCCGGCCTGCTAGGCAACTCAATTCTTTTTCCTGATCCATATCTTCAAGCTGTTAAAGATTTTCCAGCTTGTAAAGATGACAATCAAACAAACAATTCTTCCCATGTAAACGTATTCTTTCCCTCCAGTATCTAGAGATGGCTTGTAGGCATTGAGAGGGCGCACTACAATTTTTTCAAGCATAAAGTAAATCCTCTTGTAAACAAAGCTGAGTGGTGATAGTGGTTTGAGAGATTTGTCCCACTCAAGATTTCTAATTCTGATGTATTAAGAGAATATGTACCACATATTTATGCTGGAGGTGGTGGACCTGTGTACCTTACTCGTGCTGTACCAAATCCAAGTTAAAAGTTAAAGCAGCATAAATGTAGTGCCCAATGATCTTTTTATACAAGATAATAGCAGAATTCCTAGTTGTATAATGCTGAAATGATGCTGATGTACAATTAGACCCGATATGCAACTTGACGCCCTTTTGTTGAACGGGTTCGAAGTGCACATGCTTTTGAATTTTGGTAGATGGTGCAAAAGGCCGTGTCATTTTCAGATTAGTCATTCACGTTATGTGCGAAAACTACGGTCCAGGAGAGGGACAAGCATCTTTCCTGTTGTTCTCCAATAGTTTTCACGGTGTGATGACTACCTATTCCTTAATGAAGACGTATGTTGCTAATGGCTGAATTCCCTGTCCAATATTGGACAGTTCTGCAGGGATATCATAAAAGATACAAAAAAAATTGCTTTCTTCAGAGAACGGGCAAAAATTTGCATATCGAATTTTGACAAATATTTCATCAAGATTATTGGACTTAAAAGTGATTGCTTAATTAGAAAATGAACAAATTTGGATATCAAGATAGTTATTTCAGATAATCTATGTATTTTCCTTCATGTTAAATTTACAGAACGAACTGCATTCATAAAGGACAAAATCAGTAACTCGTCCTTCTGAATGCCATCAGGACCACAAATGCCACTACTAACATCAACACCATGAGGTCTTAGTGCAGAAAGAGCCTCAGACACATTGTTGGGATCAATTCCCCCAGCTAGGAGCCAGCCATATTTGCTTCTAATTGGTGGTAGTTCAAACCTGGACCAATCAAAACCCTTGCCACTGCAAAAGAACGTCAGATTGTTTTCATAATAACAGCATGGAATGCAAGTCCACAAATTGGAGGAGGAAAAAACATTTGATTTGACAGCATTTTAAGGGAACTTCTAAGACCAGTGAAGGCCAGGCTTACGGGACATAGAAAATGGCCAACCAACAAACCATTTACACAAATTTGAAAAAAAAAATTGTGGAAAGATTGGAGTTAGGAGCCATTTGATGGACCAAGCAAATTTTATGCGCCCACTTTCCATAATTTACACAATAAAGAGATTCAGATGATATTCCTATTTTAGATTTTAATCTAAACTATTGATGGACTTGGACATAGTTGATAAAAATTAAACAGAACATAAATAAGAAGATTATGAAATAATTAGCTTGAGCAATTAGATATTGACTAGAAAAGACATAAGATGAAGCATGCAGATGACCACTTATCACAAATCATAGTGAACCACTAGCAAAGGTTTTAAAAGATTCAGGTATTTTAGGCAATAAATAATCTACTGTTTTTAAGTAGTCTGACAGTCTAAACTTTTCCATGCTTTACACAGTTGCAATCACTGAAAGAATATGTTCCATCATTGATGTACATTTTGAAAAACAATATGTCTCCAGTATTTCCACCCAATGTTGCTTTTACAACTTAATTGGTTCAGCAATAATTTCAAATCTGAATAAATTTTACTTTGATGATTCTGCATGCTTATGCTGTAAGATATTAGACAACATTTGATTTAAGGCTTTATGCTCAATTAGTAAATGCATCCACGCATGATCGAACGTCTATGCTCAACATCAATTGCAATGGGCTGAATGTAAATACAATGATTCAAAGGGAAGGTTACTTTCTGGAAGTTCATTAGTCTGAGAGAAGGATACATCTTCACCTGCTTTTATAAATCCGATGTGCTTATTGTTAAACTTGAAAACAGATACAGGGCAAACACTGTGTAAGCTAGCATATTAACAAAGGTCAATGATCTCAAATTATAATCAGAAATATTCACCTTCCTCCTTTGGCACTATCAACAAGAATCCAATCAACTAGAGAACATTCTTCATCAGAAATAGAGTTCAACAGGCTTCCATCTTCATTTGCATGAAGAACAAAAATCACCTGGTTGTCTCTCACAACAATAGGAAAAGCAGCCCGGGAACCATTTCCGTGCAGCTACATTACTTTAAAAAATTATAAGCTGGAGGAAAGGATTAAGAAATTCCAGTGTTACTAATATAGGTAGTAGATACCTGCACAAATTCAAGGTCTGCGGCATCAGAAGCTCTTAATATAGTGTCCGCATCATCGTCTACAAACACTCCAACAGGCTTTGCCCCGTTCTCCCGTGCAACTTTAGAGATTTCCTTGGCAACAGGAAGTGAAATAGAACGTTTTGAGTTAGGCCAAAGAATCATTCCTACAAAATCAGCACCAGCTTCTGATGCCAGAGCAGCATCTCTAGCTGATGTAACTCCACACATTTTAACCAAAGGCCTACTTTCTTTTTGTTCATTATCAGGAGAGACACCTGCCGGCTGGTTAAGCCTGCATATTGTCAGATTCTTTAGACAACTTCTGATGTTTGACGGATGCATTCGTCTCCCCTGTAGACCTTCAAACAAGATATATATGCAGTTTACAGATCAATTGGTTTGACAGAACTAGGAAAAACTCAATGCACGCAACCCTTCCCCTACAGAATTTAGGAAGGGCTCCCTGTAAAATAAAACAAGAAAAACAACAAAACCCTCCCCACCCCAAAATATGTCCTATCACGATGATTCAAGTTTGGCTTACCATACCCAGCCAAGAGGAGTACAGTGCATGACGACTCAAGTTGTTCAACAGCCCTACATTGTCTTGAGTTCCAATATCACATAATCCACATGAAGTAGATAGAACACGAAAGTCAAATACTTCGTTTAAGCATTGCATCAAACAGGTGGTGAACATATATTTAACTAATTAATAACCAAGACAATACCTTCAGACGTTATGACTGATCTTTGTTTAATGAAACAATTCTTGAAACTAGTATCTATACAGTTCAAACAGGCCCTCAAATGTGTCTTATCAATTATACTTCTTTGCGTCATTTTCGTTACAACCATTATTAGACCCGATTCAAGTCAAGGAAATTAAACTAATCCTACAAAAAAGCAGACTCTTTTCTACACAAAAAGGGTTTAACTGAAATCAAGAAACCTTCAAGAAAATAGCAAAAATGGGCAATATCATGGGAGCACATTTTTCAATTACCTCCCCATTTGGGGATGCTTATGGCTATGGGTTGAAGCTGTGTCCCCACATTTATCCCTGAAACAAGAAACGATTGATCATTCAATATGAAGATGCAAAAACCGAGAGCAAGCGCGCGGGACAGAGAAACCTGATACTACTAGCTGCATTTTCGGAGGAAAGACACAACCCTGCGGAAGAGAGACTGAGTAACTTCATCTCGACTAGATCAGCAGCAAAGCAAACAATTAATAATGCTCTTGGGCTAATTCTTTAATACATGGGCTCTTGGGGAATGCTATGAAAGTCCATTCTTTCGGCCTTGAAGACGTTCTCCATCGGTCCAATTATTTGTTCCCCGCCTTAAGAGGCCTAGCCCAACCAGCCCAAACTACCCCAAAAAATTGTTGGTGGGATGGTTGAAAACGACAGTGATAATTATTACTAGTGGGAAGCTTTGACAAAATAGATGGTGGAAAAATGGAGGACGACATTAATTTAAGTTAAGGTTGAGCAGGCGTGGGCGGCCGAGGGACCCACCTTATCGCTTTCCCTAAATAAAATAATGGGACCTACACGTTTAAAGGTCATTGGATTGGACGGCCAACAGTTTACTTTATCATGGTACTTCACTTTCTTTTTTCCTCTGAACATATAGTATTGTAGCATACAGTATTATATCCCTAAAATCCAGCCATTTTCGGTCTGGTACTTTGATTTGATCATGTCTCGTTGTTTTTAAAACCAACTTTCTCAACAAATGCAAACCACATTAACAGGTTGATGATTCCATAAAAACTCATGTCAACTTTTGATTTCGTGTTGACAATATTTATTCATACCATTTAAGCTGGAACCCTTTTATTAACAGTTCCACATTACCAAGTCACGTTATTAGACTTGGTAATTTCAGAAGCTACCAAATTTGACTTGTAATACAGTTTACATACTTTATGTTGTTATAGAAAAAAACGACCCGAACCATAAATCAGACTAGCTTCATTTGAATCTTTGGTAGCCCATTGTATTGCTCACCTTCAGTTATAACCCCAGTCCCGATTGCACATTAGAAACTATACACATATGCTTGACTCAGAAGTACTTCAAGCAACCAGCGAAGCCCTCTATATTGTGTGGAGTTGGAAATTGCTGCCACGAAAGAAGAACGCAGAAATTGAAGCATTCCCAGGAATTTGGATTGGATGTTGGACGCACAAAATTAGAACAATTATTGCACTTTGTATTGAGGAATACATAATACAACCCCCTTCGAGGGAATGAAAGAAAAGAATTATCAAATTCGTTCTCACATTCATTCTAATCTTCGGTATCAAAATAATAGATCAGTCCTCCTACCCAAATCTTCCAATATCTATCTTGGAAACTTGCTTATCATATGGTAGTACCATATCCTTGAGACTACCTATCAACATATATGAAATATCAAAAGAATATAAAGAATATGAATCTAGTTAAAGGAACCATAATCTTATGAATAGCAGCGAATTTGTTACGCCACCATCTGCTCCTGCTCTATGTACAGTTGATCGATCCAGGATGGCAGAGTATCATTAAACCCTCCAAGCTTCTGCTCTGAACTATATAGCCCAGCATTCCCAGAAGGAACATCTTTCACCAAGGAATTAACCCAAGAAACGTCCGGCTCATCTACACCTGGACTCACCCCCTTCGTTGCTGTTGCTGCTGCTGCAGCAGCAGCATTTCCATTGCGAAAACCAAAAGATGCAGACTTTCTAAGCTTGTTGAGATCCTCTCCATTGAATCCCCAATCCAGCTTTCCATCAGGAGAGCCCCAATCTGAGACGTTTGAGGCCTTCAAGGTTGGAGAATTTGCGAAAGCAGTAGCACCACCACCTCGATGGCTTCCTGCACTGCGGTCAATAAAGCTCTGGCTGCGCTTCGCAAAACCAGCTGACCTTGAGTTCATTACTGCTGCAGCCACAGCTGCAGAAGAGTCAAATCCCAGTGCTGATGACTTCCTAGCTGGCGATGAGGAAACATTCGAAGGATAGCTTGCTCGAAGTTGGTTCATATTTTGGCGCAGCTGAATCCCAGTTGGAGATTGTAACTGGGAGCTGGTAGATGCACAAAGTTGAGGTGAGAGACACTGCAAATGAGACAAGATGGATGGATCGAGAGATCCAAAAACATCATCAAGATTAGTTGGCTTTAAGTCCCCAATCCTATTGTTGTTCCAACGGGATGGGGAAGTGATACCAGCCATCTCATCTATCAGTTGCTGCCTCTGTTGCTGTTGTGAGCGGATGCTTTCCAAACCGAGCATATCCAATTGTAAATCCAAATCCCTTGCATTCAAAGCTGTCTTTAGACGGCTACCGGGGAGTTGCAATGCAGGAGGTGTGAGGTTCATTTTGTTCTGCCACATGCTTGTCCCCATGGGAGATGAACATGCCATGGAAAGAGACACAGGTGGTGTCGAAGTAGTTGGCATCAGTACTGAGGATGAACCAAGAGCCAATGGACTCAAAGTAGTCACGTCCATTGAACTAACAGCAACAGACTTTGGCGAAGGCATAGCTGAACCAGTGGAAGCATACAAGGGGCGCAATTCTTCAGGCTTGTGCGCAAAGAAGCACACTTTTCTGGAGCAACCGGTCTCATCCTTGCAAAGCCTGGTCCTGTACTGTGCAGGATGAAGCCAGGATTCAAAAACCCCATGAGCATATTCACAGGCATCACCCTTTGCACATGTTCCCTTCTTGAAGTCAGGGCAAGGGACACAGCTGTAGTGGTAGTTCCTGGGATCACGCCTCCTAGCATTCTCACCAGGATGGACAAAAGGACACTCAGTCCAGTCATGAGAATAAGCCCTTGAGCAAGGTTTCACCTTAAAACTGTACATCCTGAACTCATCTGAGCCATATATACCGATGTTTATATCCGGCAGCGATACATCAATTGGATATTCTTTCTTTTCACCTCCTTCTTTTGATTGAACTCTTGAGGTTTCTTGCTCTTCTCCTTCATCAACCGCCTCAGCAACAGTGCCATTCAGCAACATCTCCAGGGCTTTCCTATTTGAATTGCTCAAGGACTTGACACAAGAAGCAATCAGGTCGCCGGGCTTATTTCCACTGGCATCAAGAGAACTAACATCAGCAGAAGCATCAAGCAACAGCTTGACAGCCTCAACTGATGATTCCGAGCCACCAGCTGCAGCACAGTGAAGGGCAGTCACCCCATCAGAGCCATATGCCCTGTTGACATCAATCTTACCACTCTGAACAATATACTTCAACACCCTGGTGCTCCCATACATGGAAGCAATCAAGATAGGGGCTCTCTCCTCAAAACACATCTTCTTTGAACCAATTCTCCTAGCATACCAGAAGCTCAACTCATTTACATCACAACCTTTCTCTTCTACTTCAGATGTGAAGCCATCAAGATCATCCGTGGCCGACAGTTCAAGCAATTTTGAGCAATTTTTACACACAACTTCATGTCTTTTTCCTTGGAATTTATCCTCCATAGCTAAATCTGAGGGACACGGCTTACTCTTTGACAAAATGCACATCAAACCCTGTAAACAGAACAAGACATAAGCAAAATTTATATATGTTCCTCAATCTGACAAATAAAATGGCAAAGCCCTCATATATATCATGCATGCAAAACTGAATCTAGTGAATATAATGACCTTAATATATACTATCATTCTTCAACCAATTGAAGAAATGATTTGACTAGGTCTCTCCTGAAAAGCTTATCTTTTTTGCAGAAATAGATGACTCAAACACATAGTATTTTTCACCAAAGCCACTACTCCAATTGACCAAGCAAAGATTGTGAACTCGTGGCATCATAATGAGTAATATTCAACTATTCTAGAATCCTTGAAACAAACAACTCTCCTGAAAGACTTGGTCCATGATTACACAGCCAATTAAACTTAGCTACCCATCTCATAAAAATTGAATCTTTCCCACAAATAAACAGAAAAAAAACATCTTTACCCATACAAAATCATAGTATTCCGAACATTAACCATAAAAGTTTTGAGTCTTTGGAAATTGAAACAGTACCTTGTATACTAAAAATAGTTTGAGGTCTTTGGGAAGTACAAGACTTTGTTAGTAATATATGAATGATTGTATGTGGGAAAGTATTAGCTAGATGGGTTTAACTAGCTGGGGAAGAATGACTCCTGGGTTAAGTCTTGGCTGGCGTTTATATTAGTAGTTGCTGGAAAGGAAGGGGGAGGAAAGTGTGACCTTTCTTCTTGCTTCTTTCTCTCCTTGCTTTCTTTGCTTTCTTGGCTCCTCCAACTGTGTCTAGTGCGTGTCTTTTGGTCAAAGTCAAATTTTCTCAACAAGGGTCCACCACACACAGCACTTCTGTGTCTTACTGGCTTGCAAATAGTCCTAAATGCAAATGCAAATGATAATGAAATGCAAAATGAAATTCAAATGCAAATGCAAATTACAGATGGTTTTGTTTCTAGATTGGAATTGGGGTCCACATTGCTCCTCTAATATCTGAAATGTCTCTCACTAGGTTTCTCCTTCTCCATCACGTGTGGGGTTCACTATTGCAGAAGAATCTGAGTTCTGTGGGACGCACTTGAGGAGCGTTTGGTGCTTGACAGCGTTTTATGAAGAGGAGCCAGAGGGAGTTAAAAAACCACATATTAACTGTCTTTGGGATGAATAATAATAAGTAAAACAACACAAGGGGTAACAGGGAAAGGAAAAAAAAGAAAAGAAAAGGGATGACTCCAATTGTGTGTTTTTTTTATCTTGATGGATTAGTTAAATCCAGGTGCAAGGAACATAATTTCATTTATATTATGTATGCAAATCGAAATCCGTAACAAAATATCATGTTTCGATTCATATTTCGTGTTTCTAAGCATTATGAACACATCGTATTTCACAAATTTGTCTTACATACTATAACGTATTGTATACTAGATTAGTTTTCAGCTTTTTTGTTTATAAAACAAACTAAACATAATTTGAAACGTAAAAAAAATAATATGCGCGTGGGTGTTGTTGTCTGGCAGCCATTGAGAGAGAGAGAGAGTAGAAAGATAACTATGCCCAAGACAAAGAAGGCGACCAGCTTGAAAAATTCCGAAGTGTCCCATGCGTAACGCGTTCTTTACTCACAAAACTAAAAAGATTGCTATTCACTTGCAGTGGTCAGCTGTCTCTCATCAATCATCATCTTCCACTATAAAATTTGCATTTTACTCGGTTAAAGAAAGATAACAATAATATCATAATATTCTATTTTGGAAGCCCAGTAGTCATCCTCCTCATTATCATTTTATCTGGTGGGTATTCTACTTGCCACGGTTTTGGATGTGTCTTATTTTTTTTTAATTAAACTTATATTATTATATGGAGAAGAAGAAATTGACGTTGGTAAAATTATAATTTTAGATTTCTGAATGAAGTCAGTAGAACTATAATCGTTTGATGCTTTATTCGTTCCGTGAATGTTGATATATAGGTATTTGATTAAAAATTTGAGAGCTGGCTTGGCTTATGCTCTTAATTTGTTGTATAACCCCAAGTCCTGACCGCCTGATTGATTCCACTAATAATAATGATCGGAAATGGTTCCCCTAGCTGGGTTTAGTTCGATATCGAAAAAGGAAATTTCTGAGAATAACTATCCTTTCTATGTCAAAAACAACCAAAAATCAAAGCAGTTTGTCCTTAGCAGCAAACTTTTGGCAAATGGTTACTGCTTGTGCTACGAGTATCTCAAAAATGCATTCCGAAACTCATTCTTGTAGTCTTTAGAAAAGGTAGAAGAGAAGGGTCTCATTCGGTAGAATATTTTGCTGGTGTCTATAATCTATAAGTTGTTTTTCATTTGTTTAATGACTGTTTAGACAAGGATAATCACAGATATTTTTAGATTAAATGCCAAAATTCATGGTTAAGAAGATGCTGATCACCTGAACTTTACCAAATTTATGTTTCTCCAAAAATAACTTTTTAAGATCAAGTTTCATTAATATTTTGCCAGATAGGCCCAAGCACTCTTGTTGTTTTAAGCCTTTTAGGAGTACAATTTCTGGGTGATGGGCCAATAAGCAAAGATGAAAATGATCATGCCAGGGAAAGTGTAGTTAAATTGGGCCTGGAGAGCATTACAAACGTTTGGTTACCTCTGGTGCTTCATGTAAGGGCAAAGTACGTGGGCTCGGATGTCAATGTCGTCGGTCTTCCTATGGTTGATCTGAGCATTCCTTTCTGGGCACGGATTCCTTGCATGCTGAATGACCGTGCTTGAAACTTGCTATTGAAAAGCTGACCCAGAATAAAAATCTTCTCATTTGGGCTTGGGCTGATGGGAGCAGAAAAATCCTAGAGTGTTTGCAAATTCCCACAAAAATTATCATGCTACCAAATAGTGCATGATTTCTTAAAGCTCTACTACTAGTAGGAAGTAGGGGGAACAAGTTCGATTACCAAGTATGATTGATAGTCAAAATATACAATTCTTTTCATACAATTGCTAGCGTCTTTGATTCATTATTGCATATTCGAGTAAGAACCTAGCCTTTATCATTTTTCTTCCTCCACTTGTTCTGATAACTTCATAATATTTCTTTTTATATATTTATACGAGTAACTTTAAAATATTCGAATACTCGACGTGAGATATATAACCAGTTTTGTTTGGTTAATAATTATTTTTAAGAATTATTTTTCAAACACGCACTCTAATTACCGTTTTAGTCCCGCGTGCACACCTTTTAAAGAAATACTACAATAGTATGTTATATAAAAAAAACCCTCTAAAATAATTTCATTCATAAGCACTCTATTAACAAAGTATGGTAATGACACACAGAAAGACTCCTAACACGCAGGAGCTGCTGTAGTTTAGGGAAAAGTATACAATACATCACGTGCATTGTCACGTGGTGTACTTAGAACCAATAATTTATGAATCATGTGGCAATGGTAGGGTCATAACTTGTATTATTTACGATGTGTGATTGGTTCTAGTGCACCACGTGACACGTCACGTGACACGCGTGTTACACGCAATACTCACTCGTAGTTTAGAGGTCTAGAATGAAAAGACCGTTCTGGAATTTTCTTCCAGTGGAAGCAAAAGTCAATATAAGAGCACTCATTAAAATTTCCACCTATTACCCATCTAAAAGAGGAATATGAATTGCCATGTCGTTTGATTAATGTTTTCGAATATTTATTTATTAGTACATTTTTAATTAATGTGACACAATTGATGGCCCGACTAGGCCGCCATCACTATCAGTCGGCAGCAGACTTTTAAGAGGAAAGGAAACTTCAGTTGTCACATACAGCAATCCAATTATGCATTCTTGTCTTATTTTGTTCTTTTATTTTTATTTTTATTTTTTGTTATTCGCTAAAAATTATGCTACCTAGTTCAGCTTCATAAGTGTGTTCTCGTCTCCTCAATTAAATTTGCCAATAATGTTTAATCCTCTAGATGGCCTCTTCATTGATTTGGTGGACGCACTTCCACGATGTTGCAGGTGAAATTGGACAGAAGCAGTAAAAGGGACGAAAGGGTAGGACTGTAATTCTCCTTTTGTTTTGAACTAACTATACATTGCGTTACCAATTCACTTGTGATACTCTAAAAAGCACTTTTGCCGAAAGGAATAAAATTAGGCTTTAACAAGATTTCATGACATTTCATTTGGTTGGATAATGAATAATCATGAAAAAACAGTACTCCCTTCATCCCTATTTTATGTATCACGTTTCATATTTTTATCTTTATGACAATAAGTGTCATGATTCGAAAATTGAAATAAACAAGTAACTAATTTCCAGTTCCATCTTTGTATAATTTCCAGTTTCATATTAAATGCTCTTTTTTTTTTTTTAATCAAACTTATACTATTACAATAGGGAGAAAGGGAATAGTATTTGGTGGGATTCGAACTTTTAACCTCTGGGATAGAGTCATAGAACTTTAACCGCTCGACTCTCTATTCGTTCCTTTAAATGCTCATTTGATTTCAATGGAAGGGGTTAGGGAAATCATTTTTGGTTTGCTGATATGTCATGGCCAAAATTTAATTTTCTTAATATGTGTGTGACTTTGACCGTGACACATAGAATGCGATAAAGGGGAGTAAATATCAATTCTCAGTGTTGCTGCGAGAAGATTGCGACAATCACTTATACAATTGTTTGATGCAATTCGTAGTGGAAATTAAAAGTTGCAAAAAATATATGGCAGAGTTCGGACTTGCTTTGAAATTTGAAAATGTGTTAAATGGTACCATAAACAATTTCTATTGTTGTTGTTTACTGCCATATAGTATCTACGATTGTTATTAAGTTAATATTTACCAATACAATTTAATTGTTTGTGGGTAATTGGTGAGTCCTTGAACCTCAAATTGGCTTACTGGCCTAAGGTGAAATAGAAGTACTAACACTCCATCTTCAAATTGTTTCGTAAATTGGATTTTACTTAACTGTTTACTGTCCAATTGCTTGTGGAAATTTTTTGTAAATGTATCGCCATATTATTAAGTATTTTGATTTAGGTAAGTTCTTTCTAAGTGGTGAAACCAAATAATTCGGTATATGGATAATGATCATATGTAATGTGCATAATAAGTCCTATTGAATTTCTTCTACCCGTCTGAGAAGCCGATGAGCCGACATGACTCTAACCTTGTCCAAAGAAAAGTTGGACCTAAATTTTTTTATGTTTACAAGTCGTCCACGTTTTCACTAGACTGCAAGATTCAATGTTCTTGAAGAGCGTTGAACTATCCTCGTTCGATCATTTCGTGGGAATCCTAAAGGGTACGTCATCCTAAAGGGAAGCAAGCAGTTACTACATATATATGTATATAATATAGATACACACTACACTCTCTCTCTCTCTCTCTCTCTCTCTCTCTCTCTCTCATGGTGGCTGAAAACTCAATTCGGCTCCTCAGCAGCCCCAATATTCTACGGGAAAAAGCTGAAAACTTTGGGCGGATAGATGGTGGTTTTGTTACAAGTTACAGACTTGAATGGACTATGATCAACTGCTGCAAATTTTGAAAAGTCAAATCAGTGGAATAATATTTGCCGAGTGTATAGAACATTATTGAATGTATGATTCTTAAAAAGATTATTTAGATTTCTGTACAATGTTACTTGCACAACCAAATTACTTTTTCATTGTTTCCTATAAATACACAACTCCAAATTTTCCGTATATATCTCACTAACACGTATACTTTATACTTAACAAATAGGTTCACATTTAAATTGCCTGACTCGAATTTATTTTTCACCGTCATTTACTTTCACATTTTATTTTTATTTTTTCTTCCCGAAAGCTCGCCCACAAAAAACACAAATGCCTAGTTTGGGAGGAAAGAAAGGAATTTTAAACAAGCCTTTTGTTTGGGAGAATAGAGGTAAAAGAAAAGAAAGTATTTTAACCACTTTCCTTTGTTTGGGAGCTAAAATGGAGAAAGAAAAGAAGAGAAATGAAAGGAAAATCTCCTTCTTTCTTCTTCCTAAAAATTTTCCTCCCAAAATTGGGAGGAAATGGAAGGAAAGGAGAAGAAAGTTCACTTCTCTTCTTTTCTTTTCTCTTCTCTTCTTTTCTCTTCTTTTCTTTTCCATCTCATCTCCCAAACTAAGCATAAGACACAAAAATCAACTAGTGTGCATGGACTAAGAAAGTAAACTATACTTTTGCTACATGCAAGCATCCAGGCAATCTCTGTAACCGCAAGTGACTAATGGGAGATCCAACTATTCTCTCACTGTGACTATGGTTGGTTCAGTTTTTTTATTTAAATCTTGCCTTCTTTTTTGGCTTTTTATCAGTCAATCCAAAATCTAAGGAAGCCTTTCGAAATGAGAACCTTGAACACGGGTCCAACTTGTTAAAAAACCTGCCTCTCCTCCAACTTGTAAAAAAAAAAAAAAATTGTAAGTAAAAATTTTGCATCCTAAATTTTGTCCCCCCAAAAATTACAAAAAAAAAAAAAAAAAATCAATTGTGTCCCCCAAACCATTTTATTCATAAGTTACTTAAATTTGGACCTAATATTTCCTAAGTATTTGTTACTCTAAACTTGTCCCTCTAGAACAAATTCTTGGCTCCGCTATTGGCTCAACATGTTTAGACAAACATTTTGTAAAAAGTTAACACAAATTATAAAAAGGATAGTATATATGCTTTTTTTTTTGCTTTAAAGAAAAACAGTAGGAGGTACGTTACAGGCATTGAGAGTATACAAAGTACAGTACGTATACTTTTCTTATTTGCTTTAAAGAAAACCAGTAGTAGGTACGTTACAGGAAAATACTGAGTACAAAAAGTACAGTATGTATGCTTTTCTTTTTGCTTTAACGAAAACCAGTAGTGGGTATGTTGAAGAAAACCAGTAGTGGGTACGTTACAGGAAAATGCTGAGTATAAAAAGTACAGTGTGTATGCTTTTATTTGTGCTTCAAAGAAAAGCAGGAGTCGTAGGTACTTTACAGGAAAATACTGAGAGGCGTTACTTGATAGACATTGGAACTTGGAAGCAACCACCATTGTGATTTAAGTCACACTATCACTCTCTTAAGCAACTTGAGCAGCCTTCCACACAAGCAAGAAGGCTTAGTGGGGGTTGGAGGACCTGTGAAAGGAAACTTATAGACGCTGCAAATTTGAATATTACAAGCAATTTTTCATTCTTTGACTGTATTTGATGACGACAAATTATTTAATGTTTCAATTCAAATTTAACGTTGTTTCATAAGTTATGTCTACATGAGTATAATTTTGATAAGAATTGATAAATTTAAAATTAAAAAAAAAAAAAGAAACCAAAAGAGAGACGGTTGGTTTTTTAATGGGCAATAAGAAGTTAACGAAAAGTTATGAGATTAAAAAAGTGATGCACAGAAAGATTTCTTCTTTATTTAATGCATTAACGATCCGCTATTATGCGTTATATTTGCATGCTGGTCCGCCATTTTGGTTACTTTCCATGTTATACTTTTCGATTCCCTACTAGTATATGACAAAGTTTTTTCCACTCCCTGGATGACTTTTCATTATTCATACTTTTCAATTTTTTCTCACATCTAGAATGTTAAATGAGCACTGAGATGGTATTATGCATAATCATTATGGTTTCGAAATCCTTTGTGTCAGCCATTTGCCAAATTATTACACATCCAAATTATGTGTATATATCATTTATTTAAATATATTAAGAACAAAAATCTTGTGCGGTGTCATTATTTCTCTAGTTTGTCGGGTCCAGAATTTGACTCTCTATTGCTGAAGTGCTTTCAACAACATCCCATTAGGTGTGTTGCTCCTTTCCTTTGATAACTGGCGATTTTGCTACGAAAGTGGGAATAATTTCAGGGTCGATGATTATTATCCACCATGTACAATTTTTCTGATTGTGTAGTCAGTCACGGTAGATTTCGTTCTTCTTTTTGCATATTTGGTGGCACAATTAAAGTTACCGAATCAGCGGCACGATGAGTATCCGCAAAGTTTGGAAACCGATTGCAACTGCGGTATTTACATCTTAGTTACTCTGAGAATAGTTGAGAAAATAAAATAAAGCGAGATTGATTTACATAAGGACTAGACGAAGAGCGAATGAGAGTACCATGAATCATGGAACATTTGCATTTCAGAAAGATGGGACAATAAAATTTTAATTAAATGCTTACTTAGAAATGCTTACTTAGAAAGGCTTCAAAAAAAAAATGCTTACTTAGAAAAAATGTGCGATAATTCCAACCTTCTAACAGCTATTGTAAATTTTGAACTCTTACTTGCACGCGAATTTAATCATTTTTTTTAATATTTTTAACATTCCACGCACCACACATCTTAAAATATATTACAGTATAATATCAATTTGAAGAAACACAATCAAGCAATAATAATAATTAAGGGTATCCGAGTTGATCAGGGACCTGTTTGATCCGATTCGGAAAATGCTAATATCCCATATGTCGGAGTTTTTCGTATATGGATCATTTTCAAATTTTTTCCATTAAGTGAGACAGATACAAATCAGGAATCTAAAACACATGTGAATATATAACCCATATTCGAATAAAAGAGTAATTATGTAATTTAGGCCACTAAATAGGGTAACATCCAATATCAACTATAACAATAATGATGCTAATTTAGACCACTAAAAAGGCCACTAATTATTTCCGAATACGAATATCCGATTTTAATAACATGAATATCTCCATGTGATATACGGATCATATTTTTATAGATCAGAAATTAGTAGATCGGACAAAAATTTTGATTGTATACCTTACTACTAATAATAATAATAATAAAACGCAATATAAAGGAAATTATTGCTATTATTACGGGCTTCAATTAGCTCTTCATCTAAACAGCAAAATGATGTGCTCTAAATTGAGATGACGCATGTGGAGACCTTGAAAATTCACGGATAGTAGGAGATGACAAATGATTTTGTGTTCCACGTTGAGCCACCCATTCCACGTACAAAAATAGTGACTGATGGCTCTACCTTTGTCCAAGTGGTTGACGTGAAACACAGATTTACCGCTCCAATTGAGGCGGCTTTGGCGGTTATTTGAAAACAAAAGGCAGTCAAAATCAGAAAGGAGAAATGAGAGGGGAGCCCTTAAGCGAGTGAGTATTGCGTGCACCACGTGCGTCACGTGGTACATTAAAAAAATATACAATACATAACGTGGTGTATTGTTTACTTTTCTCCCCTAATCTCATTGAACTATTGAAGGGAACTGAATGAGGAGGTTAGGTTGATAGGGTATTTGACAGGGCAAGTTAGCCTGGGTGGTAAATCTCTCGGCTTCTAAAATCTATGCAGCTAAATTGTTCATCAGATTGGTCGCATTCAGTAATTTTGTCAGGTAACTGTAGACCTGATTAGCGGCAAGCTTACTAATTGCCGATTCGCAAATCAAGCAGTTCAGGGCCCCAGTGGTATTCGGGCCAGCAACGGTAATCTCTCATCTCATGCCTGGCACAGTATACACAGACCCACGTTGGTATTTTCTATTACGTTTTTTTTGGTATTTCATTTCACTTATTCTACACTATTTCAAACAGTGATACGTGTACTTTTACTAACTGTGTTTTATAAGAGGACACATGTTACTTTTTTAACTACTGTAACATGTGTGTAATATCAAAAGTGAAAAGAGAAGACCAAAATCATCTTGTATATATCCTTACAATACCAAGTAAAAAATATACCACTTATCTTATTGCATGAAATGAAACCCAACAATTCTTAATTTATATTGTCCTTTCTTACAATTAAAAAATAACTTCAATTTTGAACACAATCCTCGTTAAAATATATGCGCGTTGCTGATTGAGATGTACAAGCTTTTGTTGTATCAAAGCATATCTATATCGCCTTGTATATACATTGTTTCATTTCATATGGTTGAAATTTAGAATAATTTAAAATAATGCTGGCAATCAGTCCCAAGCCCCATTGGGATCCCATGCCCATATTTTATTTGGGTGGGATGGGTATCAATAATATGGGATTGGGCTTATTTGGGATTATACCCATTAACACCCATTTAAATATGGGTATGGTTGGGAAATGATTGGGATTCCCATACCCAAATATAGACAAACCTTGAAATAATTTGTTTTTTATCAGATCCACCTCTTCTATACTTTCTTTTGAAAAAATCCTTCATTTTAAGCTGCATTAACAAAAAATCTTTCATTTTTATTTGTTTTTTATTTTTTAACATTTTTTTCAATAACAATGGAATACCCATTTTTTTAATGATGGACAAGTTGGAAATTTATTTTTGCATTCTTAGCTTCTTTATTTTGCCTCTTTCAATTCATCTATTTCTACTATAAATATTATGTTAAATTTTATCTATTGACATCAATTTTATGTGATTAAACTGATCTTTGTACTAAAAAAATTCATGTGAATTTTATATGTTGAGTGCTTTAATTTCAGTTCAACCTTATTCTCGAGAAAATTAGTCTTTATATTCTAGTTTCATCAAAGTTTGTAATGTCCATGAACAAATGAGATGTTGATTTATTTTAATTTTTAATTTGCTTCATTACTTTAGTAATGGATTTTAGTATCAGGAGTTTTAATAAGATACTATCTAAATTGATTTTTTTATGTGTTAGATAAATTAAATATCTGCACATCTTCAATCTATCCTCTTTATATGTAACAATTGAAAAACTATAGTTTATAATTAAAAGATTAAAAAGCATTAATAAATGAGATCTAAAAAAATAATAATATAAAAACAAAAAAAGTTAGAAATTTATTGAGGTTAATAAATTAAAAAAATAAATTATATAAAAAGTAAATATTCATGTTAAACTAAAAAAAATAAGTAATCTAAAAAAATAACAATTGATTAATAAGGAAAAGATAATTTAGAAAAATAATAAAATGGGATAAATTGGGTTTTTGGGCGGTATCAAATGGGACTAGCCCATTTTAGTCCCACCCATATTGATCCCATAACAAATATGGGACTGTTTGGGTATGACCCATATTTCACAGTCCCAATTAAATCTCGCCCAAATTCCGCCCATCCCGCCCATTTGCCATCTCTAATTTAAAAGCAGTCCCTTTCCGTGTCGATCATTTCAGCAGTATCTGTTCTGCTCGGTAAAAATACCTATAAATATAAACAGGTACACTAAACTACGGATACTTAAAAACGTAACATGTACACTAAACTCGACTACAGGGACCCAAAACAGTCTTCTGTGTCCACAGCTGCACAGACACATTTTAAACGGACATGGGGTTCACAAGTTGGTCTCGTACTAATTTGGACAAGTTGGAAGTGATATAACTGGTTGGTGAAGGTGTACAATTAATCAATGAAAATATGTAATTGATTAGTTAAAATTTATAATTACTTTTCACTCTAAGATGACGTCATTTTTTTACTTCAAATTTAGCCATACTAACCCAATCTCATCCATCCATTGTTGGCTCTTTTTTTCTGGGTTGTGAACTTGATGAAAATGGAATTCATTATTGGACCTTTTAATTTGGACCGTGAACTTGTTGAAAATGAAAATTGTGAGTTCCCATGTCCATTTTAAACATACATTTCACGTTTCTATTCACGTCCATCCCATTTATAACGCCGTCCTAGACCTTCTAGCACATCCCCTGGCTGTCCACTTTAAAGCTTAAACTGCCATTCTCAACTCCCCACCACCACCTCCTCCAAACTGTCTAATGGAACTTTGTATTTCATTTTTTATATATACTTGATTATATGTAGTAGGATTCATTGTCCCTGGAAGCAATTTAACTGGACAAAAATGGATTGTCCAAAAGATTGGCCTGAACCAATAGTTCGTGTCCAATCTTTATCTGACAGTGGCTTGCCAATAATTCCGGATAGATATGTCAAGCCCCCTGAGCAGAGGCCGTCCTTCAACTCCACCAAAATATCCCATGTTAACATTCCAATAATTGATCTAGGAGATCTCAATGGTGACTACACAAAGCGTACAGCCACACTTAAACAAATATTCGAGGCATGTACCGAATGGGGATTTTTCCAAGTAGTGAACCATGGGGTCAGCGCTGAACTCTTGGACCGTGCTAGATGTGTCTGGTACGGTTTCTTTCACCAGCCCATGGAGGTGAAGCAAGCTTATGCTAATTCTCCCAAGACTTATGAAGGTTATGGCAGCCGATTAGGTGTCGAAAAAGGCGTCATTCTTGACTGGGGTGATTATTACTATCTTCACTATCTCCCTTGCTCCTTGAAGGATCAAAACAAGTGGCCTGCTCTTCCCTCTGATCTCAGGTACAACCTATATTAATCATATGGTAAATTTCCATATTTTCCGTTGATGCCTAAAAATAGTTAATTGATCATTACCTTAGGAGTCAAGCCGTATAGTCCTTTTTCTACCCCCCCCCCCCCCCTCCCTCCCTCCCTCCTTTTCAGGCCACATGATCATAATCAATGTCCTGCTGGACTTTGAGAATATTCGGATGAGTTTCTAACCTTTTTCATGTGCACTGTTGCATCATGGTACGTATGATATGACTGTCCATGCGCTTCAACGAGTTCAGTTGCAACATTAATCGAAAGTACATGTTAATATAGATGAGCATTCAGTTGACTACTCCGAACATAATTATACTTCTTGATCGAGTTCTTGAGTGAGTGATTAACTAATTTGATTGATGGGATGGATGATCAAACATGGAACTAGGGCAGTGATTGATGAGTATTCAGCACAAGTGGTGAAGTTTTGTGGCACACTGATGAAAATTTTATCCGAAAATCTCGGATTGAAGGAGGAATTTCTCCAAAATGCATTTGGAGGGGAAAACATCGGAGCATGTTTAAGAGTGAATTTCTACCCTAAATGTCCACAACCTGAGTTGACCCTTGGCCTCTCTTCTCACTCAGACCCTGGTGGCTTGACCGTGCTCTTAGCAGATGAGAATGTGGCTGGTCTCCAAGTCCGCAAGGATGACAAGTGGATAACTGTTGAACCAGCTCCACATGCTTTCATAGTTAATATTGGAGATCAAATTCAGGTATCAACTATGCTTTGCTATTACCTGTCACGCCTATCTTTAATAATAGGTTATTATTATTATTTTTTGTCTATGACTCCGTTTATTCAAGTTTTGCCTTTTAACCCTATCCTTTGGCTATCATTTAGATATCATGCTTTTCCTCAAAAAAAAAAAAAAAAAAAAAAGATATCATGCTAGAATATATAGTGAATGAGAGGTTACTATCTCGATCTCTTTGATTTGTACCATGCTCTTAAGATAAAATAACACGTTTATTCTGTATAACATCGTATCCAAATCTTTTCCAATGAATTTCATGTAACATGGCACATGGAGGGGCCTTGTTTTTATGCTTGATGTGTTTCCTCATGGAACATGGTCATTCATTATTTTTTTTATTTTTTTTTGGTAAAGAAAACAACATCCATTGCAACTTGGTCAAAGAAAGATTTTAAACGTGTCTAAATGAGTTTCTCAGACGTCAGTTGTGACGAACATGGTGAACCGGCAGGAGTGGGGTCATCTGACCTAGAAAACAAGTTGGCAAAAACAAGTTCAAGACTTGAGAATTTGCTATTTTTTTTATTTATCTGGTTCCCTTCATTTGAATTACCTGTGCATTGCATTTGCAGATTTTCTATTCCACAACATGAAAATTTAGAAAATTGCTGTAATTTTCTATAAACAACTTCTATTAGAATTTTCTTCATCCTAAACAGACAAAATCATTCTTTCCAATTGTTAGCTTTTTCCCCCATTTTGGATTACTATAATTTTTTTCCTTATAATTTCCAAAAAGGAAAGATGTGCAGACGCTTTTGTACTTCATTATGGTATCAATATTTCCTAAACTAATAGTCCATGATAATATGATTCAAGCCATTAATAGAGCTTTAACATTCCACTGTTTATACCGGATGTCATTCCTCTTAGAATTTGTTGTTCTTTTGCAGTCTTTACAACAAATTTAAGTTGTTATCATCACGAGGCATTTTATCTTAGGATGGGAAAATTACTTATCCTTTTCTGAAACATGCAATTTGTCAAAAGTTTGAGATTTTAAAATATTGGTACAAAAGCCTCTCTTAGCTCTTATCATTAGCTTCTTCATTTAGTTTTTACTTTGGAAAAAAGAAACTACGTATTATTTTGTTTTCTCTATTTAATAGACGAGCGTACGCTGGAGTGCGTGTATGTTCGCATGCACTTCTATGTTGGTTATCTGAGATTATACAGTATTTTTTTTTTTTTTTCCTTTTCAATATTTTGTTCACGTTACCAAAATCTTGCTTTTCTTCTATTTTTTTTTTTTTTGTTAAATTCTCCTAGTGCATTTTAACTGACCATTATCTCTATCTCAGATTGGGAAATTCACATCAACAAGACTATGCCAAAAAGTGCAAACTATTTAAATAAATCTCAAGTGAAATTGATTTGCTGTAAATTAGAAATAAGGAACTTATGTCACATACGTCGAAATAGTTTGAAGCATTGTAGCCCAAAACTTAAATGCGGGGGTCAATATTTGGCTAAGTCTACCTAATAAGTCAACGAAGTCTTGGACAACCGTTCTAACACGGGAATTGCATAGAAAGCTTACTTTTTATTGATGGCTTTTTCCTTTTTCTCTCTTTCTTTCGTAAGAAGACAGATAGAGGGGGAGGGGAGAGAGTTGAAATTTTAGACAAATATGAAAAGAGGAAAAACTGGACTACCCAGTTGATGAGAAGAAAGAAGACCCTTTGATTCCTAAGTTGTATATTCTTTTCTCTTGACTACTTATTTGATAAAATGTTTACGATTTGAAAAGTCTTGTTCTATTTCTTTCTTGAAAGAATGGCTATGCACTAACAGTTTGCTTAATCTGTTACTTATATTCTTCACTAACCATGCATGAACATATACAGGTGCTAAGCAATGCCAGGTACAAAAGTGTTGAGCATAGAGTGATTGTGAATTCAGACAGAGAGCGCATCTCACTCGCCTTCTTCTATAATCCAAAGAGTGATTTGCTGATAGGACCAGCCAAGGAGCTTGTGACGCCAGAGACTCCAGCATTGTACCCACCCATGAGCTTCGACCAATACAGACTATACATTAGGACAAGGGGTCCTCGGGGGAAATCCCAGTTGGGAGAGTCCCAGAATTCACCAAGATAGCAATACTACTACTACTAATTATTGCTAATATTAGTTTCAAGTTGTAAATCTATTGATGTTGATGAAATAAATGACAATGATCTAATTGTAGACTGATCTAGTAATCAGAAGTTTAGACCGATTGTAATGTAAATATATATATTTTTTCTTTACCTCGTTCAAGTCTTATTGCTGCTAAAACAACATCACTGTCACATCTCTCTTAGAATAACATCTTGACGTAGTCAAATACTACAGAGAAGATAAAAGATCTCATATTCGTTAGAAATATTTACAAAGAAGAAGACATTCAGATGAAAGGGGAAATCTGAAAGAAAAAAGTTACACAACTTATTGTTTCACCGTGTCGTGCCCAATTAAAAAACTGCTGATAACAAATGGTCTAACTTCTACTTTAATAGGATAAAATTAAGTGAAAGACACTCTTCTTCTTCTTCCTTTTTCTTTTTCGCGTGTTTCTTTTTTTTTTTTTTTATTATTTCCGCGGGGGCGGGGCGGGGGGGGGGGGGGGGCGTGGTGGTGTTGAGGAAATTTAAGGGCTGCTATTCTAGTATAGTTTACCATTCCTCTATCTGTTTTCCTTTTTTTTTTTTTTTTTGGTAGAATATACTCCTTTATCTGTCGTGTCAGGTACTTACAATTCAACATGGTCGGTGGTCCAATATGTGGATTCTATTCGCTGCTGCCCCCTCTTTCCAGCGTTAATTAAGGGAACAAACAAATTACCAAGTTATTGAGCATTCATACACGTTTAACAATTCATAATAAAATTAACACTAAAATAATCATCTAGGCTGCTGTGTTTCATTGAGATTAAAGATTGGGAGACCCAATTATAATCAATTTTTTTGAATGTTCAATAAGGACAACTTTAGATTCAGAATTGATCTGGAAATCAATGAACCTACCTTCTGCAATTGTAATTTGCGCTTGTCTTTAGCTTAAAAATTCTAAACACAATCGAATTCACTAATCTTTTGATGCCGACATCTGCCATTATTGTTGGCAACGCTTACAAATTTTCAATTATTTTGAATCCAAAAATTGTAGTCCCACATAGATAACAATGTTTAGCTTTTTCTGATGAATCACTCGTACAAGTCCCATTGGACAACAGGTGAGAACAAAAGAACTCTCCATATTATCAAAACGAACATAATAAACATAAGAAAAAGTTCTTGATCTTCAGTAGAAACAATTGATCTAGCTTTTTTGAACATAACAGTGATTTGTACTAAAAAAAAATAGAAGAACTTGTATATAACCTAGGCAGGTGTAGGGTACTTGATCCTTTTTTTTTTTTGAAGGGTTGTCTAGAAAAATGCTTCTTTTTTAATTTTTGCTGTTGATATCTTCCTTGGGATGGCGTCCTCCTTTGGATTTTCTTAACTACCAAATAATAGAGATGTATACTTAAGTAATATAAATTGCCTCAATCATTTGTTAAAGTCAACAGTTTCCACCACTAACAATTTTTTTTTTAATACAGATTAACCAATAAACACTTGACATAATAACCCACATGTAGATTGGATTGTAGCAATTTTATTTGTTTCTGCATATTATATTGCGTCTGCTATTACTCAAATGCTTAGACGAATTTTGGAATTTCAATTAGTATTAAACTCGTGCATCATGCATCATTTTAAATTAATTAAAAAAATAGTAATCATACTATTTCTTTGTGTTAAAAATTTAAGGTCCAAATTAAACATTAATTTAATTTTTTTATGTACTCACATATCAGACAAATTATTTTTATTTGTTTTATGAATGAACAATTGGGTGGGGCTACCTTCCTAGTCCCACACCCGGTCTATGAAATTCACATTCCGATCTCATAACCCGCAAATTTTACTTTAATTTCCATCTCCCGATTTGGCCATATCAGCATCTCTGCAATTCTCAATTGAATCCATGTTTTTCCACTTTTGATTTTCATTTACTGTTAAGTGTATAATTTCTTAATTACACATACTAAAGCAAAATATTCAAAAATAGAAAAATAACAAAAATATCACTTAAACGTTCATTTCTTTGTGTTTCACGAAACGTACTAATTTGAGGGCATGCAGCATGCTAGACGTGCAAAGAGCATGAAGATGACAGCCAATCTACCAAATTTAATTTACCATTTAAAAAAAAATCCGACAAATTAAGAAATGTGAAAATAGTCAGTAGAAAAGTGTGCTGAACTTTTTTTTTTTAGGATAAATTCTATACAATTACAATGGGAATGGAGAATTAGTGTTAATGAGATTCGAATCCCCAACCTCTATGATGGAGTCATAAAACTCTAACCATTCGACTTTCTATTCGTTCTAAAAAACAAGTGTGTTGAACTCAAAAAATCCAAAAATTTACAATAAACTAAATTGAAACTTCACAGTATAGGTGCCAAAAATTGTTTTACCAATATATAGATTCAAGAAAGCAGAAACCCTTTGAGTACGAAAAATTGTGGAACCAGAAATGACTAAGAACCAAGGCAAAAAGGACCCCCCTCCACCTGCACAAGGCTTCAGGAGCAGGAGCAGCTTATCGACTGTCCAAATACAGCTGCTGCCAGAGCCCACAAGGCCGTAGCAATTACTCCTCAAAATTGAAATTCCCGGCGTGAGCCGAAACCAGCACAGGAACACGATAGATGGAGACCATACAACTACCAAAATTGGCAGAGAATAGACCGAAGGAGTTATAATTAGGGACCACTAAAAAGGGAAATTTCCGTATTCGGCCTAGATCTGAAATTCACTATACTTAGCACTAACAAGAAAAAGGAAATTCCCCCTACTTGGCCTAGCCTAAAAGACTGAGACAGTCCTTTTGGCACCATTGTGGTGCCATTACAGTAGTGAAAGAGACATGTTTTACTGAACTTTTAATTAGAAAACCTAATTTAATTACTACTTCTTTAATTTCCTAAGAACTGGTTTTAGGCAAGGTTAAGGTGAAAGAATGTGCTTCCACTGAGTAAGCGATGACTCATTAATTGTATTAAAACTGCATCTACTTAAGCATCAAGACGGAAGAGCGACAGTGAAAGGAGTGCAATAATATCAGTTCTTATTTTTTTTGGCAACCAAAGAAATACTTTTATTCATTCATATACATTACAGAAAGTTTACAAAGTTGAACAACTAAATTATGAGCCTCTACTACTTCCTGTCCAGCTACTTTAGCGAACACAACGTGCTGGAATTTAGCGACAGTAACTAAAACATCTTCGAGTACGGATTGGATTTCAATTGAAGCCTCTTTACAATTCTTCAGTTGAGCTATGAATGATTGAAAGTCCGTTAGCAGTTTAACTTTATTTGTGCCCATTGATTCAACTTCCTACAAACCTCTTAAAAATGCATAAGCTTCCGCTTGCAAAGGGGATGATGCCCTAACTGCTGAAGCTTTTTTCTTCAAACATATTCCAGAAGGATCATAAATTATCCATCCTGCTGTCGCTTTGGAATTGTTCGAATTATAACTACCATCCACAACCATAAAATAATGACTCCATTCCTGAAGATTATGCCGATAGTCTTGAGTGAACGTCTGAGTAAACAGATTTGCAGGTGTACCTTGAAAATTGAGGGCTGTAGTTTGGTGGTGGACATGTTGTCTCTGACTCTTATCCCTCGTATCCAATACAATATCCTTTTGAGACATTGCTAACGCCTGCTAAAGTATTAGGCTATATTCTGTCCATACTTCTTCAAACTGAAGTTTATTCCTTGCAATCCGAATGTGCCACAATATATTTATTGATGGGATAATACAAAGAAGATCTGTAGAGTTGATAAACCACTGGATTATCCGCTCCTTGAAAGAAACCGGATCACCAGGATCAAAATTAAACCCCAAAGGAGACATTCTCCAAACACGTTTTGAATGTGGACATTGGAAGAACAGATAACTAATTGATTCCTCCTCCAAATGACATCTAAAACATAGAGGAACTTGCAGTGCTCCTCTTCAAGACAGAGCCTCATTGGTTGGAAATGCGTTAGTTACTAGTCTCCACACAAAAAATTGCAATCTCGGGGGAATTTTCAAACAATAATATCGGTTAATAAACGAACACATAGTCCCTTTGCTTTCCTTTTTTTTCTTTTTCTTCCCCCCCCCCCCCCCCCCCCCCTCTTAAATTTTAAAGTTAGCAAAAGGCATATGCAGACTACCATGACAATTATTGAAGATCTTGAATTTCACCCACTGTTCAGGCTTGAACTTCTCAGTCTGGGTTGGACACAAAGGAGGGTTAGAGCCTATCAACCATGAACAACCCTGCAGCAGATATTGATGAGATAGTAGAAAAACACCAGCAGGTTAGAAACTACTTGTCTAACCTAAAATCTACTTTTTAACTTGCTTCTACTTCTTGAAAAGCAATAGAAACACAGCTACGCAGGATAACAAAAGGACGCCTGGAGAAAAGTTGGGTTGATGCATAATTACTCAATTAAAACGTCTTATCCACGACTAATTCAAGTTCTTAACTTCCTATACTATCAATGGCTCAAAGCACTTCCTACAAGCCTATGCTGATACTTTAAGAGTCCGCTACTTAAAAGCATTTAGACATTTGAACAGCAACCTGTGCTTCGGCACTGCCACTACAGTAACTGGTCCACTACCATCTGAATATCATCATTGCCTACCATCCATACATGTCACCTGAAAAAAAAAAAAATGGCAATTACATTGTTTTGCATAGCCAATAACTCCATCTTGTCACCAACACGCACAATCCACACACATTAACAAGACCAGATTACTCGTGACAGACATACCAAGTTACCAACCATCAGTCAGAAATAATAAGAATGCTACTGACTAAATTATACACGCATCTACAGATGTACAGCTGAACTATTAATTTCAATTACGAGATCACAAAATTTACAGCCTTTATAGGAGCATGTGTTAGATAATACGGCACAGAAAAATCACATCGTATACAACTTGAAAAGATTAGGAAGATGCAAAGGATATGAAGCAAGAACGGCAAAGAAGAATATTAAGAAAGACACCCCCTAAGAGTAAAAAGCCAATGTTCCTTAACATGGTTACCTGAAAACTAGTTGCATTCTCCTCAAGCATTTTATTCTGGTTGCTACGGCCTACCCTTTTTGGTGCTGCAAGAAGGGCATTTGTACTGCTTAATATGTTCCGCCTTTGCAGGTGTAATTTTTACACATTTTCCATGGAACCACCTCTCGCAGATGTCACAACAAATCCAGAACTCATCAGCATTGTAACTTCCTCCACAGCTTCCGCAAAGGGTTTCACCATGTTCATCTTCATCCTCGTCGACATAACTTCCATCCTGTAGCCTTGGGTTTCCTTTTGCATGTCCATCACTTGATCTCTGCATTGAAAGGGGTGATTACAAATACAAGATTGAAGCAAGAAAAGAGAATAAGACAGAACAATTACCAAAGAATTCAGATCACTTCACCTTTGTGTTGCTCCTGGATTTACTTCCACTATCGACACCGTGCTTATCCTTTAATGGTATTCTCTCAGTTATGACTTCAAAGACAGTGGGCAGATCATTCATCAAGCTAAAGAGACGCTTCCTGTAGGCAGAAAATCATATCAGCGGTGCTCCAAGCAATGTTGTCTGCATTCTTGTTAAAAAACAATAAATTTAACTGTGGCAGCAGTACATGGAAGCCTAACAAGATAGATTATATGCAACAGATTTTTGAAAGACATCCGAGCACAACTGAAGAAAATAGATTATATGCAAGATTTGGTATTCAAATTAGTTATTTTGCCCGATGGACCACCACTAAGAGCTCAGATTTACCCGTCGACTCCACCATTTGAACCCTATGAATAATCCATAACGGCTCTTTCTTATTAATTTAAAGACACAATAAGTGAACTTTAACCATGGCTTTTAGACAATTCAGTGAACATAATAATGTTTGCCTGCTAAAACATTTCTTTCTAGTAAATGCATTAAGTCCATGCCATATCCCACCAGCAAAGCATTCTGCGAATTACCAAGTGTCAAGCCAATGAAAAGTGCAAGGCCATTATTACCAGAAAATCACAACATTAGAACAGATGAAGTAGAAGTGCACCAAAACTTCCTACTCTCTTGACATCATGAATTTAGACAAGGCATATGGTGAAGAGGTTAAGTTAATGAAAGTTAATTGATCAAATTAAACTCCCTCCTATGAATTCAGTATTTACAGAGATTTGTTGTGGATGTATAACGGTTACAGCAGTCTATATGTTTAATCACCAAACCAGTATAGGCATGAAACAATATAAGGTCAGTCAATCTTTCAATCTTCAGGGCGAAACAATCTGAACAAGAATATCTCACGAGTGATTTTAACATTGTTATTAATCAAATTCATAGGAAAAGAAAATCAAAGTAGTGCATGCAAATGTCTATCAGAACCACAAAGCAACTTTCTCACATCAAGGCTTTAATATAAAAAAGAAAGAAATTACCATAAATGTCAATTAGAACTGCAATAGGCGAAAAAAATAAAGTGTTCAAGGTGGCAATAGTATTACATGGGTTCAAAGATATTGGAAACCAAATAAGATGGCATAAAATAAGAATCACGTCATTAATAGAATCCAAACCGCTTAATCTATTTGAGCTGTAGCATTTGGAAGCTCCATACATCATTAGAGGCAACATGGTATCATTCGATTAGAATAACATGAGAACAAACAATTTCCTATAAAAATGCAAAGCAGAAACTTTAACCTTCCTAACATAATTAATTATAGAGAAAAACTCACCATACCAATCTTCATGTATTGAACTCTAAGAACAGCAACTACCATGCTATAGTACCACTATACATGTCTGTACTTATTTCTTTCACAAAGATAAGTGTAAATTGCAAGTTCAAACTCACCAAAAGATGGTATTTATTTTGGGAATGAGACTCAGAACTGTAATTATCAGCGCATGTAATATTCGCATGAACAAAAGTAGCAACTATTTGGCAGGAGGAATCAGCAGATGCCATTCACATCTATTCTAAGTTTCTAACCCCTTTCGTCTCCTAACTTCTAACCAGTGCTTTCTTAAGTCCATTTATCCAACCATCAAATTCAAATTCGAAGAATTCAGAAAGGCAAATACGAAAAATGAGTCACATATGTGCATTAACATATCAGGGGACTGAATTGGGAAAGAGACAATATAGCATTGAACATCAATTGAAGGCACCAAGCAGCATAACTTAGTAATACTGTGATAGTAGAAAATGTAATTGTAGTAGGACCTTTCGTTTCGATTAAGGCGAGCCCCGAAGTAGAAAGCAACAGAGAGCAACCAGGTATCAGTGTGCATGGCCACCAAGGACAACCAGTCTCTGCGTTGCATACCATCCCTTGCGAAATTAATCCCTAATGCCGGCTCGGGCACCTCCGGTGGGACTTCCTCTGCCGGCAATGCTACCTCCCACCCCTCGTCAGGGTATCCATACAAACACAAATTCTCCTTCTCTGGGGAAAAAAAAGCACACAATTTTGGCAATTAAGAAACAAAAGTAGAGTAAAAAAATAAGAAAAAGAAAAGCCCAGAAACACAATTTTCGCAAGGAAATGGTTGCTTGCCGGGATCGCAGTCGGAGTAAAACTGGTCAACATCTGCGTGAGACAAAGGGAAAACAAGAAAATTAAGAAGTCTTGAAAAAACCAAAAAAAAAAAAATTGTTGCAAGAATGATTTAAATAGATGTACGTACCGGTGGTGAGGGCACGAATGACGGCGTTACGACGAGCGGAGAAGTCCTTGAAAATCTCTTCAACAGTTCGAGGGTTGTAAGCGATAGCTGCCATTTTTCCTAAGTATCTTCTGTCTCTCTACCTAAAATTCACTTGCTAAGTAGTAGTAGTAGGAGTAGTATTACAGAGAGAGAAACAGAGCAGCACTGCACCGCTTCAGCGAGAGAGTCCACTTTCCCCTACTCCTTTCGGATTTTCTTTTCTTTTTTTTTTAAAATTATTTTCTTTCTCAAAATCCGGGGTTGGGGTGGGGTCGGCTGGGAGTAGGTCTGAATAGTTTACGTTACGCTAACGTATTCTTTTGGCTGTATTTTTATCTAACCACAACAAACAAACACTTTACTTTTGTTGTCGTTTTCTGGTTTTTTTTTTTTTTAAGCAAAATAGTCAACAGCGTATTATTTTATTTCTAATAGACACTCTAAAAGAAGTATTTATGAATACTGAACCGCCATTCGACTAAATAGATGTATTATACATCGATTTAAATTTTTTATAAAAGGTAGAAGCCTAGGATTGGAAGTGTTACGTTTAGATTCAGGAATACGGTTTATGGAACTAGCCAGGAAACAGCATGGCACATGGATGGAAAAAGGTTTCTGGTTTCTTTTTCTTTTTCTCTTTTGGGTTGTTGCCTTTTTTTTGTTTTTTGTTTTTTTTTTTTTTGTGCTTGGTTGGGGGAAGGGGGAATGGGAGGGGGAATTTGGCCGGAGAAAGGAGGGGTTGGGATTTAGGGGTCCCGTGGCGGAGGGTTGACTTTTGTGGTTGGAGCGGGCAGGGATGGTGGCGAAGGTGGAGGTGGAGGTGGAGGTGGAGGTGGAGTTATGGTTTTCAATTTGTCAACGCTGTGATGTCAACTGGTGGGGCCACTGACATTAGAGCCATTACTGCTACTGCTCCTTATTCCTTACTTACGGACCCACAAAATCGGCCTTCTCTTTTTCTTTTATTTTTCTTTTGCCTTCGCAGTACAGACTTAGCCCGCCCTTACAGTATTTGTTTTTTGAGGGAGTAAGGGTACAAATCCACATAGCTGACCATAGTGTTACATATAAAGGGGAAAGTGACGCTACTAGTATATAACTTGTTAATGTAATACTTTGTCTTGCAGAGTAGTCAAAGAAGATCATCTGTCGCACTTTTGGGTACTTCCGATCCGATAGTTTTGACATTAAAGATTCAAAATCACTACACCGTTAACCACCACTAGGAGATGTTAAAATTTTTATAAAGATTAAAAATTATCTTAAAAAGGAAGCTTAGTCATAGTAAAGCTTTTTCAAAGAAACAATGGGGGAAACATGGAAAGTTCACTGACGATTTTTTTATTTCCTGAACACAGTCCCACACCCCTGCTATTAATTACTACTAGTATTCGTGGATGTAAAAGTTTTACAAACTAAAGCTCAATGTATACATAATGACACCTCATAAAGAGCAGCTAAAAGCCTAAAACCAGATGAAATGAATGGAGGTCCAGAAGCAATGAAGCATGGATCATCACTAAGCTCTGGATACAGCCTGCACTACTCAAACAGAACATGCCAAAAAACCCCAGGAGAATTATGGGATTAACAGGCCAAAATAATTGGCTCCTAGATGCTTCACACTTTACATATTTAATCACCACGAAAATCTGATACGGCAATACGGTAAAGAAATTAGTTCAACATAATTCTAGAAGGAAGGATTTCAGCCGGTGCCTGGTTCTTCTGGAAAAACACCCTCACGGACTACAAGTTTTACCCTGGAACGAGTAGTGAGGCTATACTTGTCCTGAGCTTCTTCAAATCCTTGGCTAAGAACATGCTGGACCCAATCCTCAACCTTCTTGTTGTCTACTAAATATGCTGCTGCAACCATCTGCATCATCACTCTGGAATCAATCTCTAGCGAACATTCTGAGTGAACAATTTTCTGAAAGCACTCACTAATATCCTTGAGTATTCTCTGAGCTGTTGCGTCGAAGTCAAATGGCTTAAAAGCCACTGTTGCATCTACTTGCCCTAAGAAATCTTCCAACCATGTCCTGGAGCTGTCCGAAATTGAATCATTCTCTGAGATTGCAGAGGAACCATCGCATATTTCACCCTCTCCAGCAGGAAAATTCAAATCTATATGTGTATTTGATGCCCTATGGGCTCGCTTTGCCATCTCCAAACTCCCACATTGTTCTACAATGTCTCTGTTACCAATGAGCTTTCTTTTGTTCATGAAGATCCGGTTAGAACTGCCTTTACTTCTTGTATCCAACATACTCGAGTTGTGGCTCATTTCATAATCACCAAGATCAAACCCAATCAACATTTGGATGGGCAAGCCCTTCACTGCTAATACATCTTCCTCAAAATAGTCAGCTTTTCCAGGATAAATGGTTTTATCACAAGTAGTCTCTGAGGTTGTCAAAAATATAGCATTGCCGATGCCAAATTCTCTTCCGTATGAATCTGAGAACCTACCGGTCTTCAGGGCCTTGGACAAGCTGCTTTGAACAAGCAAATCAGCTTTGTCAACATTTTCAAGGAGTAGAACAGAAAAAGGCTTCTTGCAGAGTTTCTCGGCAATATAGTCAACAATATTTTTTCCACGGTAAACAACATTATAATCATTCCACACTTTAAGATCAAATATAGCCTTTGAATGGATGATCTCATCTGGGGAACTTAGGTCCGCATGGATAAGATTTTCACTGCTTCCATGCAATATTTCGGCTAGTGCTATTGCAATTTCCTTCTTGGCCAGCCTATCAGGTCCGACAAAATTCAACCATATATCTCTGCGATTTGCCACATGGTGCCTTTCATTTGTTGCTCTGCAACGAGCAATTGTATGGCTAATAACTTCTACAGCTTCTTCTTGCCTACCAATCCTTTTGGCTAGTGCCGAATAAAGCTTCTTAAAATCTTTTTCATTAATTTGACCATTGTTATCAGGACAGGAACAAGATGAAGATATAATGGAATTGCTTGAGATATTTCTGCTGATAATGTCAGGATTGACAGGTAAGCAGGAGGCGAAGTTCTGCACTAGACCCATGCAGCCAGTGTTTGTAGGTTTCTCCTGTTCTCTGCCTGCACAAGAACTGCCGATCCCCAAATTCAGATCTACAGTCAATGAAGTAACGGAGGTTGGCGAAGTGACGCCATCTCGAACAGTGGAACTGGTAGAACTGAACGGAGCACTAAGACCAGGGTTCTCTATCACTTTTGAGGGGCTTTCACTTTCACAACATTTAAAAATACAGTTCATACTACTGGCCTTTGACAGAGTTGGACTGCTAAGTTTTTCTGTAGAAAATTGCCGTTCATCCCTCAACACGAATGAATTTATATTTTTGCTATCACTTTGAGTTAAAGATGTACTCGCAGGGCTGCTGGAGTCATTCTTAACTAGGCACCCCGTAACAGAAGTAATTTGAGTTCCCAATTGACCACTATTTGCCTTGGGCAATGGTTGGCTTTGGTGATGATTCAGACAGATATCGTCCCATTTGCTGTGCAGTCCTGCAATTTTGGCACTCAATAACACTTTATCATCTTTGGCCTGCACTGAAGATATGGAGACTGGTTTTCAAATGAACAAAAGTTGTGCAACAGTTAGACTTACTAAGCAGATTCTTAAAATTTGGCGTGAGAACATCTTAACTTGCTGGTATTTAACGATAGAAACTATTATACTAACTGATTAAGGACAACATCTGGAAAGATCATAATTTGTACTTTTCTTCTTTTTTTTTTTTTTTTTTCCCTTCCATTAGAAGAATTATGACTATTATTTTTTTCCTGAAGGATTAGGGTTAAGTCAGTGGACTTAAGAAATTTTGCAATGACATAGAATAGCCACACTTATCTTGCTGTGAAATCATCAAATGCCTGGAGTCAATCGATATATGCTACATTTTCCAAATCCGAATATTCTCATGACTTTGAATTCCTCAACTTTCCTCCTAGACCTTTAACCTTCCAAGTAGATTAGATGTAATGACAGTACTCACCTTTACAATGTCCAAACCACTGCGTGTGGTGAAATCAGTCGTCTGCAATGAAGAAGGTAAACTGGAAGTACAATGATCTGCAACTGAAGTAGTGAATCCTCTAGTTGAAAGAACAGCAACTTCTTCATCACACTTCTCAGTTGCAGAGGTGACAGCGGGATACATCTTGGTCCAAGCTACTTAATGAGATTTTCATCTCAGAAGGAGAAGCAAAGAAACCACCAAATGGAACAAAAGACCCCATCAAGCTGCAAGCACATCACAAGCATACAATGTAAGAATTATAGGCACATTACTCTCAGGAGTTGAAATAAAGAAACAGATGGAGATAAAATTTGTCACAAGCTGGGAAAATACAGACAAAGAGTAACCTTTCTATAAGACTTGGTATTTGGAAGAATGTCCAATTCAAAAGCTACATATTAGCACCAAAGACTGTAAATTTTCCATGTTTCAAAACCAGTTGAATGATAATGTGAGTCATTATTCAATACTAAATTCACACAGATAAATTGCATTTCTTAAGCAAAAACACATTTACAACTTTCACAGAATTCAACTCTCAATATATCAGAACTTTATACCCAAGATTGCAGAATATTGTATATTTGCAGGTATAGGACACCTTGTGAGCCTATGCAATTAACAAGACTCAGAGTACAATTTCGGATTTATGGAAGTCTAGCTCAGTAGTCACTCGGCCAAAAGAGGCTGCCTATCTAAGAAGGGAAAGTATGTACATTGGCCATTCAAAAGGGTTAGCGTTGCGAATGCATCATTAGAATAATTACTCTATACTTTCCCTGGCAGGAGAGGAAAAAATCATTGTCACAAAGCTCTGATATTACTGAGTCGTGCACCAAGAACAAGATTGTGATGCAATGTTTTTAGATGTACTAAAGCAATAGACATTCTGCAGTAGAGATCCCAAAGACAGGTTCAGTCACTGGAAAATAAAGGAATAAGGATTACAGTTAATGAATAATACAACAAACTAGAATTAGCAAATTATCGTTTTACATGCAAGACTTTTGAGTAATATAATACCTTAGTCAAACAAGTTAAATAACTTTAGTTATGGAACATCAGATGATCAAAGTGAGAGAATCCAAGGCTTAAGCATTAGAACTTAGACACCGTTTTCGCAAGCACGGCCTTCTTCAACTCAGATGACAACACGGGAAAGTCAACATGGCAAGAAATGAATTAAAGAAAGGATTGAATATTGATCCATGGCTCAAAATCCCATACATATTTCAGAGCAACAGGCAGTTACTATGAATCAATATTATAAGATAAGGTAGTAATCTCGTTAGCACATGATAATCATGCATATGTCGGAAGCTACATCCACATGTGGCAAACAAAATATATTTAAGAAAGTTATGCAGAATATAACAATCATATTAAAATTAAAAATTACTACGAAAACACATCAGAACTTAACTAGGAGTAAAGTTAAACGATCGCCAAGATACCAACTTGGTAAACGTTGCTTACCTGGATCTTGGGTATGACTCTGCAACAGAAAGTCTCAGAGTAGTAATAGGCAAAAGTTGCAGGTCCAAATCCTTGTCAACGGAGGGAAACATATTCAAAAACTTCAGATACGTCTCGTACCCCGCGGCAGCCCCAATTAACCATATTTTTCCTCCATGAATCTCCACCAACCTGGCCAATTCGCTAATTACAAACCTCACAGCATCAACTGAGGCATCATCCCTGGCCATTGCTCTCAAATCACCAATATTAACCACTACCCCAGGCTCAACACAATTTTCCATCATCCTATCAATCTCCTTGAACCTCAACTTCAACAAACCCTCTTCACACTTGCCACTAACAAACCTGAATATCTCATTCTCAACACAAATCACGCCCACGCCAGATAGCTCCACGGGCAAAATACTACCACTACTTGTTCCCCTCCTCATCTGCACCATTTCCAAGAAAGTCCTTAAAGCATCATAAGCACATGCACCCACAAGTAGAGGATTCCTCCTCCCCTTATTAACACTACTATTATCCCTCAGTACCATAACTTCTCCTATTCTCCTACAATTCTCCTCCCCATCTAAACCCCAGAAAAACCCATAAATGGAAAGCTAAAACCTCTCCTCATCCCCACCTCATTATCACCACCATCGCTTAAATTACACAAAAAAACGGGTGGACCTTTGTATCTGGAGTATCTAAACATCTGCTGATGAACTGGCCTGAGTATAGCTAGTTTAATCTCGCAACTCCTGAACCCCGACTCCCCAAAAACTCTACTCACTACTGGGTCATCAAGAATCGACAAAATCAGGTTCTGAAGCTCAACTTTCACTACTGAAATCGACGACGACGACGAAGAACCTGAAGAAGAAGACAACAACTGATTTTGCTGATAAAAATGGATATTCTCAGGCTGCCTTCTCTGGTTAGCCTGAGACCTCTTGATAGCCGCCATGAGAGAGTTTGAAATCGGAGGCTCCTCGACCCGGTTCGGGGACGAAGGCAGCCGGTCTAAAGAAACGCTGAGGCAGAGCTCCAAGGCCTTGAATTGAATACGAGTGGAGTATGCATTGTTCCGGGTACGGGAGCAAGCCTCTCGCAGAGCTGAGGAAGGAAGTGAAAGGAGTGATGATACAAGGTGGAGTGACGTCGTTTGGTTATGGCCACGGCGACGTGCCAGGGCCACTGCCTCGTCCAGAGCTTGCTCCGCCTCTTGTGTTAAGCATTGCCTGGCTGTGCCCACCGGCGTCGGCATAGCCTAATAACAGAAATAATTGAATATTAACTGCTACTAATATACTAATCCAAGATTAACTGAACACGTTAGCGGGTGTAGTACGGACTGGAATTAAATTTTCGGAAATGTTTTTATGGTTTGTGGAAGGAAATAATAAGTTTGTTCGATTATTCTACTTATGATAATATAATACTACTACTATGTGATATTTTTATGCCGGTATCAATCCAGAGCAAGGGGAGAGGCGGTTCTTTAATTATTTATTTTTGTGCGTGCTTGTGGCAGGGGCAGTGGGAGAGAGAAATATGTTTAAATGGTTGAGGTGTACTTACATGTATTATTTAATATTAAGACTATATTCTTAACCCTTTTTTCTACAAGCTCTCTTATTTCAAAAGAAAAATTTATTTTGTGACGTTTTTAATTCTTTTCTTACCGTGCTATTGTAATTTTTTAAGCTAAAATATAGGTGAATTGATTTTTAATTTTTTTTAAAATTAATTTTTGTAAAAATTAGAATTTATTGAGGATAAAACCTAAATCATCCAGCTAAGTTTATTGTTTCTTGTTTGCTGGACACTACACAAAGGAAAAATTATCTTACTTATTTTAATTGATAGAATGTTATTGGTAACAAAGTGCACCACATAATATCAATGTGGGTGGTGATTGCTGGTGGTGGTGGGGATACTGCTGCTGCTGACTGTTACTGGTGTTGGTGTTGGTGTTGGTGTTGATGGTGGTAGGGCATGATTCTGCTTCCGTGTGGTCTAAGATGGGGCCTAGTAGTAGAGCCTTGTAGCAAATTAATTAGGAAAAGGCTATAGAAAAAGATTGGATTTTGACATTTGTGTTCTCAAATCTCAATTCTGCTGGTTGTCCTTTGTAGCACCACTACAACTAGTGTTCTGAAGCCAAATAACAGGATCAGTAAAACAGAAAAATCAGATTTAGTTTAGTTGAAATTGGAAAATTCACGTATTATGTTCTTTAACCTCACGTTTGGTACACTGGAATGGTCCAGAATGGAAAGATCATTCCACTCAAAATGCATTTCCTTCCCAGAATGGACTGAAAAAATTTTTCAGTCCATTGTTTGGTAATCCAAGTCAGAATGGAATGCCTATTTCTTTTCCAACGTTTGGTATAATCATATTTAGGTGTCATAATCGAATAAAATATATATTAATTTGACTTAATTGCAGTTAATTATTTGCACTAAAATATATAATATTTTTATTTTGTTTGTTTATAATTCTATGCCTACAAAAGACTTTAATATTTTTAATTTTAAAATTCTTATATTCTTGCTAAAATTAAATCAATTATACTCTTTAATTAATTTAAAATTTTTATAATTATTAGCATTATAATTAAAAATGTGAAAAAATTAATAATGAAATACATTCACAATTTAATTTAATTAATAAAAATTTTAGTTTTTACACATTTGCATAAATTAAAAATAGTATTTTAAACATTTTTATTGCAAAAAGAAAAAAATTCTAAGCATATATTAAACTGATTATGATTTAAAAATCATAAAAAATTATCAATTGAAGTTATTAAAAGCTTAATATTTTTTAAAATTTTAAAAATAAAAATTAGTGAATGTATCCGAGGTAAAAAAAAAATTAGCAGAAAAAAAGTGTGAGGATAAAATGAACTCCTATTTTTAAGGCCTTTCCAAGATAAAGTTGGAAAGGCCTTTCCTAGATTTTGTTGAGGAATGGAATTCTAGGAAAAAGTTGGAATGGCATTCTAGGTGAGAAAGTCCTTTCCAACTTAAAATGTCCATACCAAACATGAAAATGAAATGGACAAGTTGGAAAGGCCTTTCCATTCCACCCCATTCCCGCGTACCAAACGTGGGGTAAGAGTTTGAAACTAGCGGTTCAGTTGAGATAGCAGAAAATTGGTGTGTTATGCAGTCGAATAAGGAATTGATCCCCACGACTACTTGCATTCGTAGTCTGGCCTTATTAACCGTTGTTGAAGGATTCCTAAACTTTGTGATTATTATGTCTGGCAAATGATATATTTTGCCAAGCTTGATGTTGAATAACTTGTCGCCAATATGTCGATAGTGCCGTTCCTAAAAGAAACTATTGTAATCATCTTTACTTGTCAGATGCAGTAAAAAAAAAAAATTCCTTGTTCATTTCAATCATTTAAATTAGGTAGAATTTAGTGTTTGTTCTTTCATTTAACTCGGAGGAATTAAAAAAGAAAAGCAACTTTGGTAATCAAAATTTTCAATGTTCTGCTTCTGCAGTGATACAAGTACATAAATTACGCGCTTTTTTTTTTTTTTGGTTCCCCCGGCGCCCCTCCCGCGAGGGCCCGGCCGGGGGGTTTGGAATTTGGGGCGTAAGTGATGAAGCAAGAGAAATATTTAGATAGATTCAAATATTTATGGACTCATAATTCAACGATCAAAATTAAGTTTTTAAATTTTTGTGATTTAATCTCAATCATTAAATTCACAGGTAAGGTCTATAAATCTGGTCTATCTAAATATTTTCCGACTGAAGCATGGATGAAGCTTTCAGATGGAGTCTGGAAGGAGGGGAAATGGGCAACCGGGGAAAGGAGAGATTCTAACGAAGTCCACTAACCTGGAGTGGGGTCATTTTACGCCTTTATGGTCACTTTCTGCTTTCTTGTCAAAATGGGTCTATTCTGGAGCACGAGCGTCAAGCAGGTAAAACAGTTTTTGACACTGATGTATTCATGTCATTTGCCCGTTGAGTTGAGTTGACTCACTGGGTCACCTTAGTTTTATCTCGGCAGTTTTAGTCAGGGGTTGCTGTAGGACAAATTACCTAAAGCTCGCCTTTTAAGCCCCGCAAATTTAATATCAAACTTCTGCAGCCAAAATAAACAAGAGCAATAGACTATATATTTCTGTATTTTCTAAATTTTATTCTTTCTTTCAAATTTTCCATGCATGGATTGCATGGATCTCAAATTTGCTGGCTCGTTATAGCTGCTTGTGTTTCTCTAGTTTATCTGTTTTTCCTTCGTATACCAATCCCATTGCTGATTGTATAGCAGACATGCAAAGATGATAATTGAGTGTCGGTGCCAAACATGTCCGTCACGAATTCAGGAAATGATACTTCGGTACTTAAATAACCTATATTAAATTTGTCCAATATTAAGGACGCAAATCCAGCACGTCTGCAACTTGTGATACTGGTACATTACTACAAATCTACAACTCTGCAGAGAACAAACTACCGGTTCTTATGCACATGGTATATATGTTAAACTAGACAAAATTCTCTTCAATTCTTGCAAATATTCTTCAAGTTTCACTGGTACTATATTCTTGGTCTAAACCTATGTTAACTATCATTGCGTTACACACACACTACTGCTGTTGTAGAAAGTTCTTTCAAGAATATTAGATCTTTCTCTTTTGAAGTACTTGATTCAAGAAAGCTTGGTCACCTAATCTTTTGATGAAACAAGATGACAGTTTTTATGAACCAAAAAAAAAAAAAAAAAAACTTTAACAACTCCTTCGTTTTGTACAATGTTCTTTACAAATTGGTTGGGGTCAATTTAAATAGATCTAAGAAATATCTCAGTGTAGCAACTTTGAGCTTCAAATATTTCTTGCCCATTCCTTATCTATATTCTCTTTGTAGGAGGCCTACGGTACGGCTAATTTCCTAAGGGATGAATCGAGTCCATCAACCATTCCTCATACAACCCGAGTTGTGACTTGTGAGTCAATTCTTGACTCGGACTTTCCAGGACACTTTCCAGTGGCTGTGCGAGGTCCTATCAAATTGGAAAGGTTGAATGTGACAGGGGAAGAATAAGTGAGTGAATAAGGCGTCCAACTCCAAAGCGGCGCCCACCACCACCACCGCACACATATCATTCATCATCACTTGGGAATGTGAAAGCATTTTTTAAGTGTTAGATGCGTCATCTCAAGTGGACCCTCGTACTCCCCTCCCCTCGGTTGCCGATCCCTCCCTTTCTGAAAACTTTTTGGCTTGGGATGCTTTTTGGACAAACTTGTTTTTAATATATATATATATATATAAAATATATATGTTTTTTAAAATATATATTTAATATATATATTACTTTTAAATATTCTTTAAACATATTTTTTCATTCACACTTATTTAGATTAATTAATAATAAGAGCTGTTAATCAAACTAAGCTATTCACGAATATAGCCTGGCTGTACTTGGCTCTTGAAAGTTTAGGTTTGGTTAGATCGTATAATTAATGAATTGAGTTCGAACACAAATTTAGCTCTTTCATTTATTAAATGATCACAAAATCGAACATGAGATACTTAGCTTGAGGAACACCTGGCGTTAAGTTATTATTCAAATTGACCTATTCACGAATACAACTTGACTCACCTTGTGAAAATTTGAGTTTGATTTGTCCATATAACTTAAGAAATTTGAGTTTGAACACAAATTTTGTCCCTTTTAATAAACAAGCAAGCTCGAACTCTTTCGTTTATTAAACGAGCGCGAGTTAAAACATGAAATATTCGACTTGACTCAGCTTGAATAACACATATACAGAACACTATACTAGAGAAATTTATTTTAAAAAGCGTAAAAAGTTAGTAAAATATATGAATAGATAACTGTATTAGTTAATTGAAATATAATTAATAATTTAAAACATGTTAATTCAAGTATATTGATAATGCATACAAAATTTAGAAAGAATAATTATTTTTAAATTTTAGAAAACTTATGTGAAAAAAAAAATAGCGATTGTGAAATTTTTTTTTATTCACTTCTTGAACTTTTGATTAAATTCACATAATGAGAGAGAGAGCCGGCTAGTAACCTAGCAAAAAGGTATTGGATTTGACGCGGTGCTTTGTTTTCACCTTCTTTGTTGGCTTTTGTATTCCCGTCATATACTTTTTTCATTCTGTGCACCACACAATTCTTTCCTCTCCTTTTGTCCTTACAATTCGCATACCTATATGGAAAGATCTTTCCGATCCTGTTGGAGGAAACGATGAAGACCCTCTGGGAAAACGTTGACTCCAGGACTCAAATTGTACAATTATTTTGGTTTCTACCACTCATCTCTTGACACGCCTATTTTCAAAGTTGAATTCTTGAGTCAAGGTCTTTTTCAGTGATGATTTTCGTTCTCACATTGCTTTGAATTATGAGCTTCGAATGGCCAAAGCGTACAACATGAACAGTACTAGAACAAATTTTGATTACCTCTCCATAGTGCTTTCTGTACTATCATCAAACGTGATGAAGAGAAAATAAATATTCAATAGCATGACGTGCCATGGAAATTGTAGCAAATTAAGATATTTAAAATTTTTCCTTAGGCTAGGCTATTTAGAGGGATTTTGATAGTTTCAGCTTTTCTGTTGACTAAATTTGTACAATTCATCGGGTTTCCTTAGGCTAAACTTGCTAGCATAGCACAAGTTTGTGTAACTAAAAATTTTGGACGCTATTATTCTGTTTTCTTGATCAATCCAGGAACGAATTTGGAAAGAAAGCGTGTGCACGTCTGCAGAATGAGGATATTTGAAGTGTAGGAATCAGAAATTTCGTGTAGGATGTCTGCAAAATATGATCTCTCTTGCTGCTAATAAATTTGTGGTGCATTCGAGGGCAGTCCCCATTGAACAACATGTAAAAGTTTCCGGTACGTACAAACTGTTGTTGGTTGTGGAATGGTGAAATACAGATACTAAGCACCTAATTAGCACTAATAAAGCCTAATCTAGAAATACAGGGCTCCAATCTGGAGTCATTTTCGCATCATTTTCCTCTGACATCTCAAATCCCCTAGAGGCATACATGTGGAGCCCCAAATAAGAAGAATCTTGAAGTGGAAGATCTCTTTGGGTTTAGATTTTCTCTCACGTGTTATACGAAGGAGGAAGAAGAAGTGCCTGTCAATAATTTGCTGGATATAGAATACCATTCTCTCTTGTGCTTACAATTCTGGTCCAAAAAGTATATCATTACGCACAATATCCTTTCGGCCAACACAGCCACCTAACATTTTAATTTCGCCCGTAGTTGCTTGCTTTGCCACCCAATTTGCAAGTTGCAACTTACAAGCAGTGATATAAAAAACAAAAGCTTGCAGCCCCTCAGATCTTTAAGCAATATCCCTCAGCTTTTGAGAGTTGTCACTGTCTACTTGAGCTGACTAATGTTGTGTGGTTTTCTTTGTTTCTTGGTAATTGATCTCCTACGTTAAAAGATCCTAGTTTTATTCTCTTTTCGAGGATTTTTTTTGTTTGTTTTAGTTATTTCTTATTACTTTTTCTTAAGTGCAGTTGTTATTATCTATTTTTTAGCTTTTCAAATTATCTTTAACAAGAAGGGAAACTCTAGATAGCATGCTTAATTATAACTTTTAAACCGTTCTCTTTGACAAACTTTTAGAACAATATTAATCGATTTTTTTAAAAAAAAAAATTAAAGATTATCTTATATGATTAAAGGTACAAATAATCCAATTCTGATAGGGAATATTTCCAGCTTAGGCACTTTTAGAAAACCTAAAAAGCAACAAAGAACAAATAAGAATGTGAAAATCAGGTAAAACCAGCATTTCTAAAACTAATATATACTCCTATCGTTATCAACTTGAATAGAAGATGAGCGATTGAGCATGTATACAAGTGGTATCTAGTAAGAAATGCTCCTCATTGACATTAAGAAGATCAAAAGTTAAAATAATCGTCATGAGTAGTAATGGTTTTATCAATCACTTTTGTGTCCCTGCATTATGGGTACATTAATTAAGACGAATAAGTCATGGAATTGTTTTAACGACGTTCTTTAAGGAAAGCAGAAACAAGGATAAAGAAACATATTATCACCAAAAGGGAAGATCAGTTGAGCAGTCGGGGGACCAAAAACAATATTGACATTCCTGTGTTTGATGTATTGCCACTATAATTCAGGAACTTATTCAACTACGCTTTCACTTTGCCTTTGAAAGCTGCTTGCACCATTACTGAATAAGCTTTTATCAGAAAAGGTGATGGGATTTGACTTCGATATATTTATCATCCAACACCACCACCGCCACACAAAAAAGAAAAAAAAAAAAAAAAAGAATCTCCCTGATGGGCTTCTCTTCTTTCTTAATTTAGTCAAAATTAAGTTCAATGTAATGATGTATCTTATGTAATTATACAATTTCTCTGTCCCTTAACTTACATACTGGGATTGATGTTGGGGTCAAAGAATGAGATGGGTTAGGATTTCGTGTCCGATCTCAATTTAACAAATTATCCTGGAGATAAATGCTAGTCATTTACGGCATCCACCAAGAAAAAAGTTGCCCAATTCCCCATTTTTTGTCCTCTTATTGCGTGCCTATGAGTGATCGTCATAAGGGGTCCAGAAAATTTGCTTTACTTTTTCTTTTATTTTCTTTGCTTTGATAACACACCTTTTTTCCCCCGGGTGCATTTCATATTCGATTATTCTGGAACTGAACATACTTCACTGATATATTCCCGACAACAAGAAGAATGCGGCAGCAAAAGTTCTTGCTGATATATTCTTGCTAGCGCCAAACCCACAACTCCCCAACACCCCCCCCCCCCCCCCCCCCCCAAAACAAATCAAAGTATATTTTTTTCCCATTTGATTTGTACTTTAATTTTTCTTTACAGTTTTTTTTTTTTGTGCATTTTCTATGTTATGGTCCGGAATTGTAATTCAATTTCAAGAAAAAGCTTTATGGGTATTTTCGGTATGTAGTAAAGAAAGAAAATATTAGTGAAAATTCAAAATAGACTAAGCTTCCTAATTACTTGGGCTGAACTTAAATAGCCAACGCTTGTCAAAAAGAAAAAAAAAAGTATTTTTTAATTAAAAAAGGAGTCAAAGAAAGTTGTTAATTTTATTTATGCTTAAATAAAGATGTCATAATTTGAATACAATTTTAAAGAAAATGAAAGTCAACTCATAACTTTTACCACCAAGGATATAAAAAGAAGCTAGTCTTTCCATCCCACTATCAGGTTGCATTTGGGAATTCAAAATTTTTATTTAGAAATCATGTGTACTAATAGATGATCTTTTTTGGAGATAATTACTACGTCTAGTACTCTGAGGTGATCTTAAATATATTTATTTTCAGTGTAACCGTCTAATTGATTACTAATAAGAATACACTCATGGTTACGACATTAGACATTAACATTGCCAAAATGTTATATTGTGTTTTGTGAAATATATTTTTGAAAAATAATATTGTAGTACAATTGAGAATGTGATGCATATGAAGTAAAAAGAAATTGAGAATATAAAAAAGTTGGTAAAGAAGATGTTTAGAGAATAATATAAAATATTATTTGAAAAAAATAACTATACCAACAAACCTATTTTTAGGACACTGGAAACAATTACAATGCAATAGATGTCCGTTTGTTTGGTCCTATTTTTTAGTAACATATTTTTTAAAAACTCCATGCAAATTTTCTAACTAACTTTTTATCTCAAAAATACATTTATCGAGAAAAATCTTTGAAATTGTTACAGTAATATTTTTAAAAAAAAATAACAATGATCCAGACGGGTTCACTTGCCTGTTGTGCTACGAGCTAGATAATAATACATTACCAATCATGAATTATAAGTGAATCAATTAGCTTTAGTTACTTGTCCTTTAGCGAATGTTCTCCTAACTACTTTCGGCTATCACATATCTTTTATCTGTTTATAGAGTTTTTGTCAAAGCTCAGCCGTTCTTGAAATGCGAAGTTTCGGACTACATATCTATCTAAAGGTTGCGCCTATTGAAGCCTTGCAAATTGCATCTACAGATGTTATCCTTGCTTTAATTAGTTGCTTCGTGGCACAATTTTTACCAACCCTTTTCAAATAGCTGCTTGTATTAATCCCTAATACTCCAAAACTTTGGTAAACGACAATGATAACGATTTATTGTTATTCCTGAGGAGTGAACTCGAACAGGAAAAAGATGGGTAACGATGACATCAAGAAAGAGTTATAATTGAAGGAAGAAGGGTGGGTCGGCATACTTGGGGACCAACAACAATAAACTCAAAAAAAATATATAGTTCCACCATTATTGAACTGGCGATGGTGAAGTGTCTCCACACCCATATTCAACATCCCTTTCAATTTTGTGCTAGGAAATCTTGGAGCCCCCATTGTGACGAGGTTGTCGCATCAAGAATGACGAAGATTGAACCCATTTTTTTTTATATTTCTGTGATGAATATAATTGATGCACTTGTTCTAATTCTCTAGACTTTTTCTTAATAAGTTTAATCGGCTAATTTGGATGTTCTCTTTAATTTCAAAATCTTTGCCATCAACTTTTATTTATATATTGCACCCAACGACTTATTTGTTAAAGAATAGAGTTAACCATGAAAGCCACAGAGATTAGGTGCCAAGGAAATGAAAAAAAAAATGTTTTAAATTCTAATTGCACCTCGATATGTTTTCTTCTTCTATTGTTGTAATGAGTTTAATTTATAGAGCGTCAGATGACATGCAGGTGATTGAATAGAACGAAACATATATTATAAAAAATACAGAAGGGGTTTTCTAAAAAAATCTTTGTGATTGGGAAAAATAATAGCGACGTCAACGGCAGACGGTGAAAAGGACCCCCTAAATCAGTAAATTGTTCTATGTAGTTATCTCACCTTGAAAATGTAATAATAGAAAGGTCCCGCAGGCGAAAGGATTTTTAGGGACCCCTAGACCTCAATAATTTGGACCTTGGTGCTATCCACCACTGACCACCTTACACAACTTGGAATAGAATCTCCACTAGCTAGCCCTCTAATTTTCCTATATTTGGTGCGTTCCACTGATTTGCATTTAATTTCCGCTTAAGGGATCAAGTCCTGTCTCTCTTTTCTTCAACACACACACACACACACACACACACACACATATTACTTTTTGCGATTGAAAATCGTTTTTGTTTCCTTCTTACACAGAAAAAAGAGAAGAAGAATTATTTTCCGGGGAATGCTAACTTTTATAAAAGTATTAAATTTTATTGTTCTTGCATGTATTTTTACAGATAATAATAAATAACTATAGAAAAAGATATAGTGGAGAATTCAAGTCATATCATGCCAAAGAATATGTGGGGATGAATGTGTGATGGTAAATGGGTGTGTGGCAAAGTCTAAAGCATTAACGTAATAATCAAATATCAAAAGATCCTTGTTGCTGTGGAAAAAGTTATCTCTCTCTGGCTCCCCCCCCCCCCCCCCCCCCCCCGCCGGGGGGGAGAGAAGCAAATAATGCAGAGGTGGAAAAGAAAAGGTGATGTTAAGCGGTGGCGTCTAAAGTAGTCACTTGTTTCCGCCTTGGATTTTACCATAAATAGGAATATCTGTGTTGGGTGGTGGAGAACCTAGTTCCTTACTAGCATTAGGCAATAGGCATTGGCTTTCTCCGACCATTTTCCTTTCTGTTTTTGTCCGTTTCAATCCTTTTCACTTTTAACCGCTTTCCTCTTCTTCAGAAACTACCCTCCAACTAACTAAAAGTAAGTGTATATCTGTGGAGTTAAGTTTCACGAATAAAACCAACATCAACCCATTTTTTATGCTAATGCTGATTTTGTTCGTATTTTTAAAGGCATGTGTAAGTAAATAAATCTTCTCTTTTTCTTTATCCTGGCGTCTCCTATATTAAAAGACAATAAATAATGTTGCAACTAAAATCTTCAAAAGTCATGTATCTGAGCAAAAAGCTTTCGTTATTTCAATAAAATTCTGTATTGTCTGATATACATATACAAGAAGACTTCAAACATTGTGGAAGGATAAATTTTTAATTGAACCGGTCGAATGTGGTCCGGACAAATGTATTTGTCCGACTACAACTTGAAAGTTGGCCCAATAAGTGGCTTCCAGAAATGGACTAACAAAGCTGGATGAGGAGCCCTATGTCGCACACTATGAGAGGCTAAAGGCCCAATTCTTCACAGCCAAACGCAGCCGAACAGGAAAATGGCAAGGGTTAGCCTATTGAATATCCACCTTTCATTAAACAAATTTTGGGTTAGAGGTTGCTTGGGAGAGCCCAACAACCGCACCCCCATCATCTTTCTGATAAGAGTTCAAATGTTCGATACTAGAAGTAAAAGAAAGATGAAGATGACAATCATCATATCTTAAGGGCTTCAAAGGACCAACTGTATATATGTGTATGACATATCCATCCATCCGACTCTCAGTGCTACTAGGCATTATGCCTATTCCCTGTTAAAAGACAAAAAGAATGTTTGCATCTCATAGGCAAATTACATAGTGAGAGTGGAGATTAACCCAAAATCAGTATCATTTTTCTCCATGTAATAAAGCTTGGTCTAGTCTTGCTGCTTCTTGGCAGCAAGCGTTTTCCTTTAGTGCATTTGATGTAGAAAAACAAAATAGAAGGAACATGGACCATTGCTCTTCAACACCAGACATCTCACAGGATTCTTTCAATTAAGAAAAGCACAAAAATGTAGAAGAATAAATGCTCGTGGAGGTGATTCCTGCTGCTGTTGCTAATGTCAGGTAGGTTAGGTTATGGAGTAGATATGAACTACAATCACGGGCCAGTTGGCATGGCAAATTAACTAGGTCGGTGGCATCTTACTGTCGTCCCGACAGAAAACTTGCATTTCATCCCATCTGTTGCAGATGAACTAGTTAATGATCCAGTTTTTCAGGGGCATGCAGAGCTCGTAGTTTAGATTCTGCTTTTGCTAAATTAGGCTTTGTTTCAATCAAACATTTTGTTAGAAAGTTGCTAACTTCAAGCCTTGAATTGCCCTCTTTTTTTTTTTTTAATTTGTTTTCGGGTTACACTTCTCCAAAATGTCAAATGCACAATCTTCCTTCTTCAACGCCTTTCTTGACGAGAATTATTGGAAAATTTCTTAAAATAAAAGCTTGCGGTTATACGGTAGTTAACTAATAATCTTTTATTTATGATATACATATTTTTTAGATTTTTTATTTTGTATCTTTTTAAAGATACTTTTCTAAAAAGATTTCTTTAATTTTAAATATAGCCATGCTCTAATTTGAATTTTATACAAATGATAACCTTAAAAAAAATCATCTTTATTGTATTAACAAAGAAAACTATATATCTTTGATTTTCAGTTTAATTTTTTATAAAAAAACATTGAATGTAAAAAAAATTATTAAAAATAATTTTTATAAAAAAATTTATAAAGTACTAATAAAAAATATTCAAAATCAAAAGACAAGAGAGAGAGAGAGAGAGAGGGGGGGGGGAGTATATTGGTAGTGGGTAACTCAAAAGATATGTATTTTTTTAGTGGGTGTCTTTTTGCACTTAATTATAAGGGTTAAGGGGTTTGGAAAAAATCATTAACATCCCAATTAATCACTATCATTCCCATATAGTGATACTTGTTTAGCAAACATCAACAATAGATCTCATTACTTATGATACCCATTTCCCTCCTTAATTCCCCTAAACCAAACACCTCCTAAGTTTGTCATTTAGTTGACTAACCATACGAAAATATCATTGTAGTTACCACACTAAATAATCTTTCGATTTTTGCCAAACATGCGTTTACCAATATCGATTATGGCATCGTATATTAATCATTACAACCAACAAGTTCTAGTTCATGATAAGGGTTCATAAGTGAGGGAACAAAATCATATGTGTTAATTTTTCTTATTATCTATTCTTCCATTAAATGTATGGTGCATATTCATGAGGGTAAGGCATATTTACAGCTTATAATACTATTGCAAATTAACAATTTAAAAATACAAAGTCTAATCGCATTTACTTTAAGAGGTAAGAGATCAAAATTTAATGTCATTTGATATTCATGAACACGTACATAAACTTCATTGGGGAAACATTAAGATAAAATTCAAGTGGATATAATGATTTTAGTTTCATGAAAAAGCTTTTATGGATGAGCTAATCAACAATGCTAATGCTTAGCTATCCATTATTTTGTAGTTTTTTTTTTTCCTCTCTTTTTTGGGTAAGGTATGTGGGACACATATGGCATAACATAATTGTCAAGATTCATCGCTCAATCAATATCCTAACATCTACTTCTGACTATCTTGTAGCAAAATACTACTGATTTCCTTTTTTTAGGTAGAATTAATAGAAAAGAAGAACAATATATTACCTAACTTCAAATCCCTAATGGACCCTATCCAAAAGTCTACTTGATGCTATATAATTGTATCTATCACCACCTAATTTATGGTGGCCAATCCAACCGTTTGGTGCTCTTAAATTATTTGATTGGATTGGTATTTTGACATTTCGTTGTTAATAATCCATCCTGTAATTTTACTTTTCCAATGGTTTCTTTTTTGTGTCTTCCATTATCTACTAAATATTGGTACAATATACTATCCGGACAAATTATTCCCTTATCAAATTTTGGAGATATTTGTGAAAATGTTGTTGTAATAGACAGGATTTTGAGACTGAAAGTCATAAAATCACTGCAAAATTTCTTACTATTCTAATAAAACAATATGATGAATAATAAATTAATGTTCAGAACTTGGTCTCACGTGAAACTATGGTCCATGGAAGCATCTTAGCTGCAGATGTTTCGTTACCTCTTGATCATTGGGATGCCGGATTTTAATCATTGAATTTTTTTTTAATCTCATATCCTAAATAAAAATGTGTGTAATTAATCTAATCATGCCATACGTGTAAGTAAGTATTAAAACCTGCTAGTTCATCTTGATGCTGGATCATTTGTTTATATTGGTAACTTCAATAAATCTAAATCACTAGTTCCCTCAAAAATTGGCCGTTGGCATCTTTTTGGCATCTTTTTTCTTTTTTGGCTTTTCTTTTATAAATCATATTGATGCCGTTAAAGTGAAAAATATAAAGCACCCCATATTTAAATTTCAAAATCTAAAACGCCAAAAAGAACTCATGTAACGTTAAAAATCCATTAGAGTTCTGAGCAGCCACCATAATTACATCCTTTGCTCTAGGCACATGACATGAAAAAGAAACTTTAAAAGTTAAAAAGTGAAAAAGATGGTTTGCCACACTATAGATATCCGTGGGAACAAATTAGTACTAATAATTATGGTTTTTGTTGAGGTGGGTCGTAATAATTATTCATGTCCCCAGTGAAAACCATGGTGCACCGGTAAATTGACTTGATGAATCCTAAGCACTTTTTCAACCTGTGGTAATTAAGTTTGATTGTGTTTGTTCTCTATTTTTCTCGAAGCACCAATCTTTAATAGTGCCATGATTCATCTCTAAGACTCTAACAACTTCTAAGAATATGCCGTTGGATTTTAATTATCGTATATCTCATCGTATATAATGACGTTTTGACTAAAATATTTTGGTTAATATATGCATTTCAACTTGAATATAGAATTGATGTGAATTAGGTTCAACTGATAATCATCTTTTCAAGTGAAGGCGTTGACAGGAAATCATTTTTTTTATTATACAAGCAATTGGTAGGGTATTCATCTACTCCTTAGATTTCATTCGTTAGTTGTTTCTTCAGTAAGAGTGAAGAATCAAGAAGCCAAAATGGAAATATGGAAAATATAGTACTGTAGAATTGTTACTATAGAAAGCAAAAGTAATCTGTCAAATGCTTCTGTTGCCTCTAAGATAGCCTTGCGAAGCAGGCTAATTTTAGGTGTGACTACTTCCTTTTATCATCACATGTAGCCTTGAGTAACAAAAGCTTCAAAATGTTAGCAATGTCAAGGAACGAATAATAATGAGTTGAGTGTTTAGAGTTTTATGACATCTCCTTAATATTCTGGGTTATGATTCCTCCTTCGTAGCTAAGGGTTCGAATTCCTACCACTGTCAGTAGGAGTAACAGAAGGTGCCCTAAATTAGTTATCCCCTCCCCAAGGCCCTTCGTTGCAATAGAATAGGAGTTAAAAAAAATGTAGTAATATCAAGCATACTCAAAATTAAGTACAAATGAATGCCATCCATTATTTATTCTGATTTTCTAATTTTTTCCCCGCTTTTTTTTTTTTTTTAACTTCCTTCCCCGTTTTTCATTGTCTACTTGTTCATATTCTTCAGTGGAACGCTATACCTTTCTAATTTTCTTTTTTCGAAAAATTTAAATATTGAGACTTAACGACTTTGAGCCATACAATGAATATGTGAAATGAAGGATGTATTTCTCTCACTAATATACCGGGAGATAAAATTCCGCTCCGCGTATAATGACGTAAGTACACCAATATTTAATTACTAATGGATATACTAACATAACACAGGTGTATTAGTATTAAATTACTAATGCATACGCTAGCAATGCTAATAACACGCATGTAGTGATATAGTCTAATTGATTCGTGTATTTAAAATGTCTTATTTATGAAGTTTTGACTTAATTATTTTTACAAAAATTGCTAAAAACCTTGTTAGCTATATGATAAAGACTAGATTTGCAACTTCATACCTATTCTAGCAATCACAAAATTCTATCAAATTTTCGAACTTTTAACAAAATATAAGACAACGAAGTGCAGCTTAGTTAGTAAAACACTCCACTTAGGATATATAGGCTCCGGATTTGAGTCACTAAGGAATAGGTAAAGTCTCACTACTGATTCTCTAAAGAGAAACAAAAAAACCTAAGAAAAGAAAAAAAAATAAGAATATCGAATAAGCCCAAAAGCGGGGAAAATTGATAAAAAGTGAAATGAGTACATTCTTTTGTATGTGACATAAACTTAAAAAGCCATCTAAATATTGCACTGAGAATCAAATCAACAAGGCATTTGGCTTTGCTGCCTGTGATTCTTTACTCTTCACCTATCCATTTATAGCATGGACTACTCGACTTCCTACTTTCACGAGTCAGGCCAAAATTTCAAGAATATACTAATACTAGTAATAAAGACCCAGAACAACTTCTGCATTTTTTTTTTATTGGCAGAATTACTACTATAATTCTCCCTTTTCTTTCAATCTTTTCCTCCTAATTTTTATTTCCCCCTCTGTTGCAAAGGAAAAAAAAAAAAAAAAAGAAGGAAAAACCTAGTACAAGCAGAATTAGCAACCAGAAATTAAGGGAAAAGACAACCTAGAATACATCAAAATTCCAAATGTCAATCTTAAGACTAGAGACCTTCCTGTTTCAATGCAGCGTGGGACCCACAAGACAGAACCGAAATCTCCATCGTCTCACTTTACTTTTCAAAGAAGGTTGGTACCAAGAATAAGATCGATAAATTCACAATTCCTTCTTTTCCGGCTTTCCACTCAACTCTCTAGCTTCAGTTTACAACAATTTACAGTACAAATCCCAAAAACTGATAAAATAAAAAGGAAATGTGTATTTGTAAGTAGAGGAAATAAGTATATTTTGACCCTTTTCTCCTCGCTTCTTCACACAATTCCCATGCATTCTTATTTGCATTCACACCGCCTACAAAAGAGCTACTGCTTCAGCTTGGATTGGTACTAGTAGTTGGATTAATTTTTGTACTTTTTTTTTTTTTTGAATTTGATTTTTAGTAGTAATAGAATGGCAGTTTCTGACGTTGAAGCCGTGATTGAATTCTTGAGGAAAAATGGATTTTCAGAGTCTGAATCAGCTCTTATGGAGGATGTTTGCGAGAAATCCCAACTGGGATCCTCTGATTTTCAGAGATTCTTGTTCCCTATGGTGCCTCCACCTCCCCCGGTTAAAATTCCAGCCACCACGGCTCGCCGGTTGCCCGAGGTCCCTGGTGAAGGCGATGGTGATGGTGGTGGTGATCCTCTGAGCTCTCGTTCTTCTGAAGATGAGGAGTTTGTCAGCTTGGCTTCTTCTTCCACTGAATTGTGCTCTTCAGGTAGTAATTAAAAGTTTCTTTTAGATGCTGCTATTGGTCTTTCGAATTTTCTTCTTGTGGACTTGATATAAATTTCTTATTAATTGTGCCAGCACTATAATTTAACCGTTTCTCTCTTGGTTTTTGTATGTATTGTCTGTTTTATTTGCGAATTGGGATCTTTAGGAAATTTTGTCTTTTTTGGGTAATTTAGTGTTTAAATCGATTATTAGATTGTATTATTGTTCTGGTTGTTTCCATTATTTGATTGAATAATAATTTGTCTTCAATGGTTGAAAGATAGATTGCTCCTTGTTTTTATTCTGGTTCTTTTGTTTCGTTAATGTTGGAAAGATCCTCTCCACCTCTCTCTGAAACGAGTATGTGAAACAGTTTGTCTCTTGCTCAGACAATTGTGTAATGTTGCAGTTAAAGTGAAGTATACCAAGTTGGGGAATGAAATTACACGTTTCTGCAGTCTCATCAGGAGTGCAGTTAAATTCCAAACTTGTTTAAATGGCAATCTTATCTCTCTTATGCCTTCACAACATCAATACCTTGTTAGAACTGCTCGTTCAAGTCACAGTTTTTTCTCAGTTTCTGCTTCACTATTGAGTGCAGTTAAATGTAATGTTAAATTGGTAGTGACTATTTTATAGAAGGGCTATTCTCGTGAACCTCAGCATTTTTGTCTCTGGCATTTGTATTCTGCCCATTCTTTACATTAGTATGTAAATCAGAAGTCTTATAACCTCAAACTCATTAATCTGTGACTGCAGTAGTGTTTCATAATAAATGTGATCCATTTTTCTTCCGGGAAACGGGTGTTGATCTGAAGATATAAATGGTGAATAGTTAGAGATTGCATCTGGAACTTCATGCTCTTTTCCTTTTGCAGACTTCACAAACCCATATGGAATCCATACTATCACCAGACCGAGTTCTCAAGCTTCATCTGATAGGATGTCTCAGTTTGGTACCGCACGAGATTATCACGAATTTGATATGCAAAATGACTTGTACTGGTACAAGGAGAAAGATGAAGACTATGCTATGCCACCACTATTTGGGATGTCAGATTTTGATGCTGACCCAAGTGAGGATAAGTTTGTCATGACTGTAGAGACGGGGAAACACAGGGAAAATGAGCTTAGTCTGAATCATATAACTGAAGGTTTTCAATCTGAAAGTAGCACTAATTACTATGATAAGCAATGGCCTATAAACTCAAAGGATTGTGGAGAAAATGAGGTTTTCAAAGATTATTATGATTTGGAAAGAAATATGCAAGTTGAAGAAAATTTTAAGAAGGGAGAGGAAAGTTGCCCCGGTTATCATTGTTCAGCCTCACTATGTGCTTGCTGTGGTGGAATAGGGGGAAATCCTATTGAGGATCCTGCAGATTTTGGATTTCCGAATGTTGAAGTGGCTGATGGAAATAATAATCTCTATAGGCCTAGTGGGGAACAATCTGTTGGATGTGGTGCTAACTATTCTGTTAAGAATACCTCTATGTCTAATTGGGTTGGAGAACACAAAAGTACGGATGACTTTCAAACTCAGATAATTAAGGAAGATTACTACTACCCCAGTAGAAATAGTAACTTGGAACCTGGGGACAATGAAATGGCTGGAGAAATCTTTGACCCTGATCCAACAGCTGATGAAGAGGTTGGTGCTCCTTCTGATGAGTTGCTGATGTATGAAACCAAGGAAGATGATTATGAAGTATTTAGTCTGAGAATCATACATAGGAAAAACAGGTTTGTCTATCTCTTGTTGTCTTTACTTCTAAAATTTGTCTTTTTCCTGAAATATGGATGCTGAGTGGCTATGTAAAGTGTTTCTCAATTTGGCGAATGAAGTGTTAGCCAGATATGAGACATGGCATATATAAACTTATTCAGCTAGTGCAGTTTGTACTTGCACTCCATTATAATATTCCATTAGTCAATTTTTCTAGTCATGATGTTTCCCGGTCCTGTAATGGTTATTATGAGTTTGTCCTGTGCAGGGTTGATTTCTAGCAAAAGTAGTACTCATTTGTTCTGCCATCCACAGGACTGGATTCGAAGAGAACAAGGACTTTCCCATTATTCTAAATAGTATTGTAGCTGGTAGATATTATATCACTGAGTACCTTGGTTCAGCCGCTTTCAGTAAAGTTGCTCAGGCACATGATCTTCACACTGGAATGGATGTTTGCTTGAAGATCATAAAAAACGATAAGGACTTCTTTGATCAGAGCTTAGATGAAATTAAACTTCTGAAGTTTGTAAACAAGCATGATCCGGGCGACGAGCACCATATATTGCGGCTTTATGATTACTTCTACTATCAGGTATGCATAAAAGACTGTTTTCAGTATTCTTAGAATATTGTTAGATGTATTTTGTCACTATATTCCTCAGGATTAAGCAAATAATTCTTTCTCTTTCTTTTTCTCATTTCCGTTGTGAAAAATTAGTGTATGAGTTTTCTTCTATTCTTAGACATGCATAAGAGGAAAATTTTCATTCCTATTGTAATTCTATGTTGCTTTCCAATTCAAAGAGAGCAGGTCAAATAAAAAGGTCTTCCTCTTTGAAGTTCAAGAGTCATATCTCAAAATGGTTAGACACAAGTGGTTGAGTTATTCATTCTTTTCTCAACGCAGAGAAAAAAGAAAATGACATTCAGTTGATTCTCCATGTGCCTACTTCTTTGATACTCTCATGGTTCAAACTGTTGTATTTATGGGCTTTATTTCTTTAGGGCTTAGACATGATTTAAAATCTTTGTTCCAGTCGATCTGCTTCACCTTATCTGTTTGTTTCTCTTGATATAAGTTAGATTTCCTCCAGCATATATGCTGAAAAATTATTTGGATTTTTTAAGATTATAAACAAATAACTCTGGCAAGTGATTTTTCCATAGTGTTGCACTTGTTGACCTTGTGTTTTACAGTATGATCTTTCTTTAAAAGTTGAGACTTTTTAAGTTTCCCACTTTGATGCAGCAGTTAGTGCTACATCATAATACCAAAGGAAGTAAGATAGTTAAGAACTTGATTTCTAAATGGTCTCTTGATGGACTAGATTTCTTTCAATCACCCACTGCAAGATGTAAAAAAATAATTTACTTAAATAATTTGGTTTTCTGGTCGACAGGTTAACACTAGTTAAGTTAATTAAGCTCTTCTAATGCCGAAAACAGGTTTACTAAGCCTTTTTTTTTTCTCCTCCTACTCTCACCATGAGTTGACTGTAACGTCAGTTGCTTAAATGCTTTTATTCGGTTAGGAGAATATCTTGAGTAGGTTTGTCCAGTAGATATCTTGTTCTTTTTCTTATTCTCATCATTGATAGTCTTAATTGCCTAGACTGCTGAGAACATATACAACATTTAACAGCATGAAGTCATATGCTTGTAATGAATCCTGCTGTCTTTATGTTGAAGGAAAGATTTTTAGTATTAGAGACTGCAAGTTCAGCAGGGGAATACAAAATTTGATATGCCTATTAGTTATTGACTAATTTGTTAACCTGATCTCACGTGTAAAATGCATAGCATATGTTCCAGTTCAACCGTTACATAAAATTTAAAGATCACTGCAGTCACACTTGTATAATTCCCCCTTGCTCTAACCTCAAATGAAAAAGCTATCACCTTAATATTTGATTCAACTGTACTTATAAAATCTCAAGGCTTTCTCAATGCTGTGCTTACTACTTCAACGGTGAAACTATTTTGGCTGTAAGTCATAGCACTTTAAATGAAACAATATTGATGGTTCTTATTGGTGGTCGTTACCCTTTTTACGATCACCTACAGGAGCATCTATTCATCGTGTGTGAACTTCTACGAGCAAACTTGTATGAGTTCCAGAAATTTAACCGAGAATCTGATGGCGAGCCTTATTTTACATTGAGCAGGCTGCAGGTTTGTTCTATTAGAGCTATTCTTTAAACTGATTTGACTACCAGTGAATTTTTCTTCAGATGATACAGTCTAAATTCAAGTTGCAGTTGTCCCAATATGAATATTTTTCATTTTTACAGGGCATAACTCGGCAATGTTTGGAGGCATTAGATTATTTGCATGATTTGGGAGTCATCCACTGTGATCTAAAGCCTGAAAATATTCTTATTAAAAGTTATCGAAGATGTGAGATAAAAGTCATTGATCTTGGAAGCAGTTGCTTTCTGACAGACAACTTGTCCCTATATGTGCAGTCTCGTTCTTATAGAGCTCCTGAAGTGATCCTTGGGCTTTCGTATGACCAGAAGATTGATCTTTGGTCACTTGGTTGCATACTGGCCGAGTTATATTCTGGGGAGGTATTGCTTTAATATTATTCTTTTTATGTCGTTGACTATGGTGTCTACAATGAGTGGTATTTTTAGACTGGGTCCTTCAGGGAATTCTTTTGCGCTTTATTCTGAAACTTTTAGCTTTTCTTCCTTTTGACTGAAAATTAAATAATGCATATGAACTTTATTTCCTCACAGCATAACTGTTCCCCCAGGTGCTTTTTCCCAATGAAGCATTAGCAATGTTGCTTGCACGCATGATAGCAGTACTTGGTCCTATTGACATTGACATGTTACAGAGGGGACAGGAGACACACAAATATTTTACGAAAGAATATGACCTTTACTATATAAATGAGGTTTGTTACTTGCAACATTATCTCCGTTTGCATTGTCTTGAGTTATCCTTTTATCTCAGGTTTGGATTATAGAAAGTTATAGTATCACTCAACTTTATCCATTTTTCAGTCCAGGGCTGTTAGATTTCTGCTAGTTCACTCTACACATGTAGGAAATAGAGGATTGAGGGGTGATATTGCCTCCTTATTCTTTCTGTTTCATAGGAACTTAGTGAAACATCTAATGTCCTTTTCTTTTTCACATTAGAAATTGTTCATGACAAATCTTTGAGATGTAAATATCAGACTTGTGTGCACAAGAGTAAGTAAAAATTAGTGCTTGAGGGTCCATTAATCCAAGGTCTAGAAAAAGTCTGGGTATGATGTAGCTGTACTTCTGGATGCGTAAGGTCTACTTTGACGTAAAACTTGTGACTTCTAGGGGGACAATGCAACAATTTTACTGTTGCTTTGATGTCCATTCTCAAAGGCATAGTTTAAGAAAAGAATTAAAATTATATGTAATTTGTGATTCTGAGTTTTCTTTTGTTTACCAAACAACAAGGATATAGCTCATATTCCCATCTCTTGCCAAGCTTAGGCACCTAATGAACATGATGGAGGTCAATCACTCAATGTGGAGATACCAAGTTATAAGTTTGGTTGTATGCATCGTGTTTATGTTCTATCAGTGGTCAAAATATGACACACAGATAATTTGTCATTATCAGATTGGATTACTCAAAGACACGTTGGATTTTTCTACCCATTCTAAAACTTGTTCTCACTTCTATACATGTACTGTCATAGGAGACTAATCAATTGGAGTATATAATTGCTGAGGAGTCATCATCCCTGGAGCATCACCTGCAAATTTCCGATCCTCTTTTTCTAGATTTCATAAGTAAATTGCTTGAGATCAATCCCGAAAGGAGGCCTACGGCAAAAGAAGCGTTGGATCACCCTTGGCTCTCCGAGCCCTATGATTCTATTCCCTTCTGAGCTCTCCTGAAATGGTAGGCCATTTGTGGTTTTACGTAACCAGATTGAAGCAGATCTGAGACTTGTATCTTTACTCAACACAAAAGGTTTACTTCACTTATTATGATTTGATCCGTAAATATGTTGTTGCATGTTCATTTTGTATAGGGAGTGTTGGATAGGAGCGGTTTTGTTTGGTTGCTCGAGTTTTTGGTTAGAGGTTGCATGGCATTTCTTTTGGAGAATGGGAAGGTGTTGATATTCTTTTTAGATACTACCATAACATAATAGTTTTTCGTTCCTCATATGGTCAAAGCTACAATGAATTTTGATGTCCATAATGTACCCTCTACAGCTTACAGGATTTGTTTACTATATCTTCAGCAAATAATAGTGCCCTGGGTTGAATTGCTTCGGCATTTAAATTCCTACATTTTTGTTGGATTAGTTGTGATGTTATTGTCAAGGTACTAATGGTTAAGTATCATAATTGCTGTGTCTAAAGTTCGTTCTGCAAAAAATCGTGCTGTAAATTTCATAATCATGAAGAATTAAAGCCACATTAAACAGATAGCATAGCTTGTCTTGTCAAGCTAGCACTACATGGGCACGGGAGTTTTTCTCAAATGGATCGACCTAGGGACCAACAGTCTAGATCTGAACCAGCAAGGCTCTGTGGCCGTGGATCCAATGGTTTAGTTTTGAGTTACGATTCGGTCTATGGTGAAGCTCATGGACTCGGTCCATAATAAAATCTCTTTGGGCACGGGGCTGCAATTTGGTCCTTTGTAGTTTTCTACAAGTTGGAGTTGTTATAACTATTCAGTATTTTTGTATAACTGTCCAGCATTCTAAGCATTCTAATGTAATTGTCCAGAATCGTGGTGTAACTAATTTTTCACTCAAAACTAACTCGTATTTTTGGTGTTTTTTAGTTCAAATTTTGCTCACATGGCACATATGTCAGCCACTCATTTTGTCACATTAAACCATGATCATCAACTTGTGAGAAATGAAACTTGTGAATCCCAAGTCCGCACTACATTGTCAAGTCTTCTAACTGTGCTATTAAAATTTAGTGAACTTAAAAGTGGTAAAAACGAATTTTAGGATATTTTACTGCTTTTCAAATGACAAATAAAAAAGCATTTCTTAAATAAAAAAAAAAGAAAGGAAACGAAAAAAAAAAAAAAAAAAAACAGATCAAGATACCCAATAGACCAAAAATTATCACTTGGAGAACAAAGGAGATTTTGATGGATCAAGACCAAGAATTTGGAACTAATCAAATTAGCATTACAAAATGAACAGCCATTGATGTTTATATTCTTTAATTAGGAGGGCCAACGAGGCCGACATTTTAACGACATTTTTTTTTTTTTTTTTGTAACTTTCTGATTTGGAAGTCTTGGCGGCAAACTGATTCGAGTTTGCCACCCCGAGCTGTATGTAGGGGTGTCAACGGGCCGGGTCCGGGCCGGAATTGAATGTTCCGGACCCGGACCCGTTTTTGTGTTGAGGTTTCCGGACCCGGACCCGGGACCCGACGGGTCTTGCATTTGGTTTCCCGGATCCGGGTTCGTTCGGGTCCGAGTCCATTCGGGTCCGGGTCCGGGTTTTGAAAATATAAAATATTTTTATATATTTTACAATTATTATTTATTAAGTATTGAGTATTAGAATTGTAAAATACGTATGTATGTATATTATAATTGTTATTTATTGAATATTATGTATTAAAAATTTAAAATACGTATATATAATTTATAATTATTATATATATATACGGGTTCGGGTCGGGTCCGGGTCGGAACATGACATTCCGGATTCGACCCTTTTTTTACTAAGAAAAAACGGGTCCGGGTCCGGGTCCGAGTCCGGGTAAACGGAATTTTATTCCTACCCGGACCCGGAAAAAATCAACGGGTCCGGGTCGGGTCCGGGTCTAGACCCGGACCGTTGACAGCCCTAGCTGTATGTAGGATCACCTGCCTCGTAGTTTAGTAGTGTTATTCACGGAATACATTTTCAAAATTTGCTTTAAATTTTTAAGCATTACCATCCTTGATCATATTGTGCTAAGCTTGGTAAAAAGACAACCATTACAATTTTAATTAGCAATTTTGGATTATAGCAAGGCACGTTATCTTTCTTAGCGGAAAATTATAGTTAGAAACACAAGACTACTACATGCTTATAACTTTGTAAACTAAAAATATTTTAGTTATCCTATGGGTTTGTTCTTGATATATTTTGATATTCGTAAAAACTTGCTTTACAAAATTTAAAAATTAGTTACTCCTAATCTTAATTTAAAAAATATAAAAGTAGGATAAAAAAGTATGTAAGAACATTATAAAATAAATTTTTTAATACAAAAAATTAAAAATAGATATAAAAAGCTGTCGCAAATAGGGCTACATGTTGTTATTATTGTTGTTGTTGTTTGGAAATTTTTGAGGAAGACCAATTTAAAATTAAAGTAAAATTGAGAAAAAGTTACATAGATTAGTAAAATACAAGTTAAAAATTAAAGTAAAACTGAGAAAAAAGTTACACAGATTAGTAAAATATTATACTCCTTTCGTCCCATTTTGATAGGCTTGTTTTCCTTTTTCAGTCCGTCACAAATTATAGTCTACTTTCTAATTGAAGAATGCAACTAATTTTTAACTTCTCTAAAATGCCCCTATTTAATTACTTTGTTATAAGTGAGAGTTGTATAGCAAACCGTGCATTCACATATCAAATAGAATTAATTTGACTTATGGTGTAATTTTCAATTTGTATTTAATGTAAATATTTAATGATGAATACAAGAGTATTTTAAGAACTATACATTAATTTATTCTTTCAATAAAATTAATTAATTTTTTTTAAACTGTGTAAAAAAAATTATAATCTTATCAAAACGAGACGAAGCTAGTACTGAAATGACGCGGTCAGCGGGTCAGGGGGCTGCTGAACCCAAAGCAAAAAGTCAGTTTACTGGTGCGCGTGAGGTTTCGGAATTCATTGCAGACTGAGGCAAAAGATCATAGGGATCTGCTACAATTCTACTTAGCCAGCAGGACAAAACCCTCCAACGATGGAAAGATTGTCTCTTTCTTTCTCTTCTTATTGGCGGATGCATCCCTGACTCTGTCATTTTTTGAACTTTTGGTCAGACGCCTCTTTTGTATCGCAAAGCGCGTGGGTTTAGATCCATTTCAGTTTCACTGGTTAAAATTGTAACTGTGATTTTCTTTTTCTTTAAAGGTTAGGGACTATTTCTAGTCGCATTTATATTTTTAACTCAAAATATTTAACTTGCATTTGGAGAACTTGGAAAAGCTATAGCATGCTATATGGTTTGCCAACTGACGTTCATTCTTCCCTCTTTTTTTTTCTTTTTCTCTTGAGTTAGCTTATTGTCATTTTGTTTATCATTGTGTGAACTTAACTATAAATATTATTGTTTGCCATCAAAAAACATAATTACTAATTTTATTTGGGTTAATAATTATGCAGTTATTAATGGAATGAGGCTACCATGTTCAATATCCTCATTCTCCCTTCATTTTTCTGTTTTTGGCCCTTTGATGAATATAAAAAAGCAAGAAACATATGCATGTAAAATGTTTGAAGAATGTTTGAAGAATAAAGATACGATGTGTCATTTTATTAAAATTTGTCAATAAGTAGTGAAGTACGATTCCTTTCTACATAAGATACACAAGTACATGATTCTTGAAATTCTTTAACACGCTATCTTCAAAGATAAATTACTTTTTTATTGACCCTAATTCGTTAGATCTTTTAGTTAACTCTAAAAGATAAAGTTTAGATTCACATATATATGTAATATATTTGGCAATTAAATCTAAAAGTAAGAAACTTACTAACTTTCTCCTAAATTTGCGCTTTTACTTATCCATAATTTTTAAAATTTCTGTATGCCTTGTCGTTGTCTTGAACATTCATTCCTCTCTAATAAGAAGAAAAGCATAACTTGAGTGCTACTTTGAGATAAACTCAACAATGAAAATGTTTCACTTTGTGGATTTGTCCACTAAGGTGGACAATTTTAGAAAAAGGATAAGTAAGAATGAAGAAAATGAAAAAAATCGAAAGTAATTCACACAAAATTATACACATACACAAATAAAGTTTAGAAATATTAGCTAGCATGAGATTAGTTTATAAACTAATTAACCAAAGCCTGAATAAAATTTGACGTTCGTTAATTTTTTAAATAAGGGCTTGAAAAGCACATCCTTTAAAAATTTTCATGTAAAAGAATTTAGCCATCAAAAAATTTGGCATGATAAAAACACCTCCAATCTTAAGCACGAACAAAAATTCAAAGAAGCTTCAACTATCAGCTAACTATATTTTTCAGTGCGTTTAGATTTGTATAATATAGCAAGAAAGAACACATTGGAAAATAATGTAATACCAAAACAAAATTAAAAAAAAAAAAAAAAAAACCTTCTCCGTTCGCATCTCCCGAGACTACTCCCTCCCAAACGCGTGCCAATAACTCTCCCATTTCGCCTTTCTTTTTCCCCCACCATCTCTTTCACACCACCATCACCACAGCTCCGTCGACACCCTCCCCATCCTCTGTAAAGAGAAGAAAAAAAAAAATCCCAAAAACTCCTCCGTTCACACAGAAAAAACAAAACCTCCAAAACTCCGTACACTTGAAAAAAAAAATCAGCGAGTCAATGCCATATATGATGGCGGAGCTGCCTCCAGCCGCCGATGTATACGCGCCGAGGACTATACAAGTGTGGAAAACACTATTAAACTGGCTAGCTTTCTTTTTCCAGATCTTCGTTCAGATCATAAGGGGCACGCCGTCGGTCACTCAGGTCCTGTCTTACGTCGGCTTACGTCACTCCTCTCTTCTCTCTTCTTCGTCTCCCCAGTTCAAGCCTTTACCTGTGGTTGAGTTACAGGAGCCAGACGAGGCTCCAGCTCCGCCTTCTTCTTCAACCGTTCAAATTTCCGCTGGCGCAGTCTCCGATGATGGTCATCTCGAGAAGCTTACGGTAGATTCATACTAGTTCATTTTTTGACTTGAGAGAACTCAAGTGTGTTTTTTTTAATTATTATAGAATTTTATGGGGCTTTTTTTTTTTTGAATTTTTTATTTGGGAGATTTCTGTTTGGGATTTATGGTAATTTACCTGATTCTTGTCCGAACAAAGTTGGTTACTATTACTGTTTGTTGGTATTATAACTCTGAAGAGTGAAATATATTGCTAATGAATTAGTTGAATATTTGGCAGAGTCTTAGTTAATCTTGACCTAACCATTTAATTCAGCTGACATGTTTTTCACAATCTTTATGAAGCAAAATATGCATGAATTAAAAAAGTGGTGCTTTTGGTTAAGTTTGTACAAACATTTGTGTAATAGGGGTGAAAGTAGATTCAGTTATGGAGAGCTATATCTGGGGGTAAAAGGGTTGTAGTGAAAAAACCAAAGATTGGATTCTGTGGCCGGGAAGGAATAAAACCTGAGAAGGCATGTTCTTTTTTGTTGTTTACTTTTAAGTTGCTGATCTTCTTCCTGTGCCCGCTTTTACTGCAGAGGTTTCTTTATAGTCTTCCTTTTCTCAGTAAGAGTTTCTCTGCAATTGTCACGAGATATGTGTAGGAAACTTTACAGATAGTAATGAGTGTTCCTGGGAGGAGCAAATTTGAGATACACCTGTTTTAAGTGCCAAAAGGAGATATGGATGATGCTGCATTCGTATCTGGTTTCTGTATTTTAGTTTGAGAAATTTCAATTAGCAGTTGAGATGGTTGTCATGGGAAATATATGCATATACTTGTGTAGTTGTTGGGAATGGGAGGATGTCCGGGTTGTTCTTCTTTCTGGAGACAAGAGAGGAGGACTGAACATTGAGCTTTGTTCGATTATTACACATGCAGTATTTGCACCCTATGGAGACTTGTATTTGACATGAGAGTAGATGTTAGAGGACAATTAACTCGAAATTCATGCCAGTTAAGGCCAAAGTCAGAATTTGCAGGTTATGGAGGATAAGCTTGAGCTCATTTTCATGGTATCATTGATGTTGGGGATATACCAGAATTAGCTAAGAGATATGGAAAATCCACAAGTTATTTGATTATGTTGGTAAATGCTGGTGAAGATTTGTGTGGATTGACTAGAATTTTCTTGCTTTATGAGGACCTTAGGAGTGTCGAGTTATGAACTTTTGTGGATGCAGGTAGTTCTGGATTTGGATGAAACTCTGGTCTGTGCATATGAGACATCTAGTTTGCCTTCTATAATACGTAGTCAAGCCATTGAGGCAGGGCTAAACTGGTTTGAATTGGAATGTGTATCTTCCGATAAGGTGATGATGCATATTTATTCATACTAACATCCTTCACTGCAATATATCTGAGGCGGATGTATCTCATTCTTATTTTTTTTTAAAGGAAATTGAAGGCAAGCCTAAGATCAACTATGTGACTGTATTTGAGCGTCCTGGATTACATGAATTTCTCAAACAACTGAGTGAATTTGCGAATCTTGTGCTATTTACTGCTGGCCTTGAAGGTTTGCTCAAGACAATGCAATTTCATGTAGTTTCTATGCTTCACTCCCTTTTTGTTTCCTTTGTTGACATTTTGGTTGTCAACTGGGGGGCTGTTTATTAGCAGTTCTAACGGATTACATTTATCTGTATTGTGTTAAATTAACAATATTTTGTGCTTGCACCATGCAGGCTATGCTAGACCTCTCATAGACAGAATAGATACTGAAAATAGATTTAGTCTCAGACTTTATCGACCGTCAACAATTAGCACGTAAGTACAGCAGCGATATTATTTGATGTTTATTAGTGATTATGTTTAAAATCTTTGCTCAGGGAACTTTTGCAGAGAAAGTTTCTTTATTTTATTTGGGAAATTTTCTTTATTGCCCTTGAATATGGCTGTACTTGTGATTTGTGTTGACAGCTGTATTTGTGTTTGGAAATATCAAATAATGGAAGAAGAGAGATTTTTTCCTTTTTGGGAAGCAAGAGATGAAACTTACTTGAGGGAAAAAATTTTCAAGAAGAAAGAAATAACTGAATCTAAGAACAAGTTTCTGGTGATATAATGGTATAGCCACTGTCTAATGATCATGAATCTGAATTTTGATGTTATCTTACAGTGCCAACATTATCATATGCATCATGTATATGACTAAATTGACCCAGTGTGAGAGTCCTCATCTATATTTTGCTTGATGATATAATGACTTAAGTAGTTTTACCAAAAAATGGAAAAAGAAAAGAATATTATTGGCTTGTGAAATTTCATTTATGATTTAGTGCAAGTATTCAATCAACAATAAAATGCTTTAATTGATGTGAGGAGCAATTGTTAGTACAGTCAGGATATGGATAAATATATGAATCTTGATGTTGCAGGGAATATCGGGAGCATGTCAAGGACTTGTCATGCATATCAAAGAATTTTTGTCGAATGGTTATTGTTGATAACAACCCATTCAGTTTCTTGCTGCAACCACTGAATGGTATTCCATGCATTCCATTTTCAGCAGGTCAACCGCGTGATGACCAGGTACCATTGATCACAGTAAATTGATAAAAGCTTTTGTGCAAATACATCCACGTGGTTGAGCCAAAGTACTAATTTATATCTGCACATGCTCATCAGCTTTTGGAAGTTATCCTTCCACTTCTCAAGCACCTTTCTCAGCAGAAGGATGTAAGACCAGTGCTGTATGAAAGGTTTCATATGCCTGAATGGTTTCAAAAACATGGGATTCCTGCTTCTGAGTGGGCAAACTATGAAGGGTTTGTCAACAAGTGAAATCGTATATTATTCCTGGATGCACCTGGGAAGATATTCTATTTAGAAAGCCAGTGTCTCTTCCTATGAAGAGTGAATTTTTGTATAGTATCATTTCGTGCACAGAAGCAGCTTCAAAGTTTCATAGCCACTTCACAGAGATGTCTTCAGTGGATGATGCACATATTGCCGTCTGTAAACTCAGATTCTTGTGCTACTTTGTTTATAACTTTCAATCCAAATGGAATCTAATGTATTTCTCATACGTTTTAAACTGTATTCTAGCCAATAATTATTTGCATTTTAACAAAATTCTTCTGTACAAAATCTATCATTTGATGCTACTTTTGACTTGAAGAGTTGTTTATTTGTTACTCACATTGTGACATTCGAACCAGATTTATGGATCAGGTCATGCTAGTCTCGTTGCATGCTTACTATTTGTACATATGTAATGCGTCGCTTCTTTCTGCTTGCTAAAGCGCACGTACCAATAGAAGATGCACTTAACGGATTTTGGCATTGCCCATTTCTCCGCTTTCTGGGCGAGGTCAAATACGAGTTAACGTGATGTTGGATGCAATTTATTTATTTTTTACCCTGAATAAAGATGAACAGAGATAAGTTCTTCCTTGTCTTCAGTGAATTGCGAAATGATGACAGCAATTCGATCTAAAGTGAAGTTTTAGGACACGGAGAAACTGGTTCTCTTTAATCGCACGGCTTCAATGCTTTTAAATTTACCAGAAAGCTTCAGTTTTCCACGCCCAACACTTTTGTGTCATTTAACAAACAGAGCATGTACTACTATTCAGCAACAAAGTATCCCAGCATGACCTGGCGATCCCAAGTACAGCGAGCCTGGCTATTAGGCTTTAGGTTTCTAATTAACAATAACAACTAAGGATAAGGAATTGCAAAGAATCGGACATCATGATTATGTCTTAACCAAAGACTATTGCAAAATGGTTTATTTAACTTTTTTGCAGCAACCCATGTTCCTTCTAAAAAGCACTTAATATTCAGCTAGAGTCGACAGCATGGACCTATGCATTGTTCAAGAACCAAGATTCTTCTCTCTTAAAACGGCTTTTGTTTTAGTATTAATCATGTTTGGTTGGACTCTAACACAGCGCTGGCCTGTTTTGCGAAGTCGGCAAATTAACAAGACATACCACATTTCTGTGCAAGAAGCTGAAGTTTCTTTGATCTTTAAAGGTTGTAACATCCCAGATTTCAAAATTTTTTTTTTTTCAAGTTCAAAATGAGTAACTTCATGCATTATCATTAGATTAGGTTCCCCAAAAATCATGGTACAGCTGCAATGACTTGTTGATGTTGTTGAAGGGTACACACAGAAGGAACTCTTCGTGGGAAGTTGATCTCTTATGTGAACCAGCAAGGCATCGAAAACCTACAATCTTAATGATAGTTATGGTGGTTAGCACCAAATTTTGTACTAATAAAAGCCCAATTTGACTGCCCTTCAAGAAGATTCAGTTATAAAAAGGCGCAAATGATTGTAGAAAGTGGTATAACTAAACAAGCAGTGATAATTGCTATAAAGTTCAATCTGTCCTGTAGTAACTGGAAATTAGCACCAAAAACCTTGATACCTTTTCTTTTATTTTTTATTACTACTCGTTATTGGGCATTGAAAAACAAGTAGTTCAGCATTGAAAAATATAGAATTTTTTTTTGACTGGTCTAAGAAGGCAAAAAATAAATAAAACAGAAAGTATGAAAAAAGAAGCAAAAAAAACTCCAAGTGATACACTGTTTGCCTTTACGGATAAGAACTTAATTATTTTCTCATTCAATGCATTTAAATAACCGAAAAGAAGAAAAAGAAGTAGACAGAAAAGAGTCATATCCAACTGCTCCAACAACTCAAGTTGCATGCTTCAACTTGAAAGAGTTGTATTCCAGCAAGAAAGCATACAGAATTTGACTCCAGACGTACATAATTTACATATTATAAACGCCTTTGTTCTGATAAAACATTGAAGTATGTAATAAGCATAAACTGACTGACTTTTATTATTATTATTATTATTGTTGTTATTTTGTGTGTACTAGACTACTAGTTCCAAATTCACAGTATATCCAAACCAGTAAAATTCTTTGCAAAGTACTGCTTTTATTCAACTGTACTATTTATGCTGTTGCCCCTGAGGCACGTTTGACTCATAAAATTTGTGTTTGGATTTTATAACTTGGGAACTTATCGTGGATGGAATCATGGAAACAGAGAGAAGTCAGTCTTAATGTCGAACAATACCAGAGACAAGTAAAGGCCGTCTTCAAAGTTAGAAGTGCCAAAGGCACTGGGGAAGTTATGTCTTCCTTAAGTCTTGATTTTGCCCAAAAGTATACCAAGTGGCAAATGAAGAACCACAAGAATTAAGGAAAGACTTTTCTTGCATGGATGTCAGCCAACGAGTTTCAGTCATGAAATTGAAAAGCAGAGGATATGACTTGTGAATAGTTACATAGAACCTCATGAGTTCTAGATCAAATTTCCTTTTTTCATCTAAAATTTTGAAAAGCAAAAGGATTTTTCATTTAAATTTTTTTTAAATAATCCAAAGTTATCCACGAGTTCTTGTGTATAATCAAAATGTGAAGGAACAAGAATCTTTCTTGTGACTCCCATGTTGAATTGATTTTTCAGCATCATTAGAGTCTCTTCCGAACGCTTTCTAACTGGTATATATATTTACGGATTAATAATAAGAAAATTCTTGTGCTGATCTTTCAAGTCCCGAGTCATTAGATTCAATTTCGATTGGTCGCCCGTGCTTCTCATTTTCTCTTGGAGAAACATTCCAAGAAAACTCTTTTATTGGTTGTTTCCATTTTCCATCGACAAGATCAAAGCAAGTAAACGTAGCCCACTTGCTTGCTGGATTTTCCCAGAAACCCCAGCATACTATTTCTTTTTGTATTTTTCAGCTGTCCCTCTCAAACTTTTCTTGACCCTATTCTTTTCCCCATTACAGCAACATTTTTCTATGGTTTGTTGTCAACCATTTGGGGGGTGGATTCAATGTTGAATGAGTATGCAAAATGTCCATCTTCACAGCGTGTATTTTTCTGTTTAGAAATCAAAATTAGAACAACATTTAAGCTAATGAGATATAGTATTAAAAATTTACATTTAACAACATACTTGTAACTGATGGAATTTGTCAAATTCAACCGTTAAAAATCATATTTGGTAAAAAGATGCACCATATTAACCTGGATTGTGGGAAGCTCAAAACAGTGAAGCATCTCTCATTCTTCTCATTTTTCCATCTGTATTCTTGTTTAGCATCCACAAAGCTAATGTTATTAAATCATTATTGCGAAGACAAAGCTCATGGTATTTGAATTTGACCGCTAGAATCCTTCATTTGAATTTCAATTCCATATAACAGCCAAAATTTATGAATTAACTTAAGCACATTATTAATCATAAATCTTCCAATAAGGTAATAACAATCGCGCCTTAAAATTTTGCTCTGGCTAATTTTTTTTTTTTTTTTTTCCTATGAAACTACATAGTAAGTAAGAATGTGAAGCCAAGAAAGTATCCAAATATACAGTACTACAACAAGAAAGCAAATGACAAACAACACTCGTGTGTAACGTTGACCAGAAACTACTGACCCCCACCTACGTGGAAGTCCCTATGTAGTCACGGCTTCTTACATGAATTTCAGCAAGATGGACCCACATGACACGTGTCAGAATCGTAAAGCCAGTGGATATTTTTCTCGTAAAAAGTGAAAAACCAGCTCGACCTTTTTATTTCCCTTGGAACGTTTCTTCAGTTGAACAAAGAATCCCTTAAGTTAGAAACACTTCGTCAGATAAATGTATAGATACTGCGAAAATTCTATGCATGTACAATTCTTTCCTTCCTCTCTTTAGACCTCCGAGTCCCATTCTCTCTCTACAAAGAAAAAAAAAATGAGAGGGGACTTGACAACCTTAACTGCAATTTAAATGACTCCTCCACCCACCGCCCCCGCAGCCGCCGTCGCCATCATCATTACTGTTACATTCCTAACCCGACCACCCTCGGCCTATGCACTCGGCGGCCCCGCCACCACGGTGGCCATCAGCTACGGCTCATCCACCACCATCTGTAGCTTGCTCGCGGACCAACCAGCCCAGCAAATTCAATGCTGGAGGAACGGTCAGAATTTCTCATCCATCTTCGCCGCCACCGTCTCCTTCGACTCCATTGCCGGCGGTCTCGACATCGTCTGCGCTATCATCTCCGGGGGATCCAGCCTCCTCTGCTGGGATACTCCTAGCTTCACCCCCAAGAGGCTCTACCTCAGCTCTTCAACTTTGTTAACAAGCGTTACAATTGCCGATACTCAAATTTGCGCCTTAACAAACGGCACCAGAAATGTGAATTGTTGGCGTGGCGAGTCTTATTCGGCGACGTGGAATTTTAGCTCAATTTCATCTGGGTTGGGCTTTTCTTGTGGAGTTGTTGAAAATACTAGTAGGGTTGCTTGTTGGGGTAGTAATAGAAGTACTAATATTTTAGCTTCGGAGATAGAATCTGAGTTTGCAAATATATCAATGGCTAATATTTTTGTAGGTGGAAGACATGCTTGTGGGATAAATACAAGTGGGATTGTGATTTGCAAAGGGAATAACGATAATGGTCAGTTGAATGTGCCATCTAATTTTGGGCACGAGTATAACGGGCTTTCTCTTGGTGCAAATCATACTTGTGCAACTAGAAGATTAAATCGTACAGTTGTTTGTTGGGGTGGAAATGGGGAATTTTCTAGCAATGTTACTGAGAGTATTTCGTTTGAGTCCATTGTTGCAGGGTTGGATTTTACTTGTGGATTAGTTACAAGTAATTTTTCGGTGATTTGTTGGGGCCCTGGATGGCCTAATAGCTTGTATCCTGCAGGTACAGCGCTTCCTTTGCAAAGGACTCTTCCGGGGCCGTGTGTTCAGAGTAATTGTAAATGTGGTATATATCCTCAATCTCAAATACTCTGCTCTGGTAATGGTGATATTTGTAGGTCTTGTGATATTGAAAATTTATCTCCACCAGCTTCACCTCCGTCACAACCATCAGGCCCATCACCAGCACCAGCACCACCCCTAGTTGGTCCATCACCCTCCTCGCCGTCTGAAGGGCTGAGGAGGGGTTTGTTGGCCTTTGCCATCGTCGGATCAGTTGGGGGTTTTGCTGGGATTTGCACTGTAATTTATTGTTTGTGGACTGGAGTTTGTTTTGGGAAAAAGAAAATTCATAATTCAGTACAACCTACTATTACTGGAACTAATGCTCCGCAGCAATCAAATAGTGGTCCACCTTCAAGATCATCCACTCTTAGGCGGCAAGGATCACGGTTCATGGGGCGACAAAGGAGCGGTACTTCATCAAAGCACACGGATAGGGCAGAGGAGTTTCTGTTCCAAGACCTTGCTGCTGCCACCAATGACTTCTCTCTGGAGAACAAGATTGGTGCTGGGAGCTTTGGTGTTGTGTACAAAGGTAAATTACTTGATGGGCGTGAGGTAGCAATTAAAAGGAGCGATACAGGGTCCAAGGGCAAAGAAATTTCAAGAGAAAGAGAGCGCATTTGAATCAGAATTAGCATTCTTGTCACGCCTTCATCACAAGCACTTGGTTAGGACTGGTTGGTTATTGTGAGGAGAGGGATGAGAGGCTTTTGGTTTATGAGTATATGAAGAATGGAGCACTTTATGATCATTTACACGACAAGAACAATGTGGAGAAGAGCAGCAGTGTAGTGAATTCTTGGAAAATGAGGATCAAGATTTCGCTAGATGCTGCTCGTGGCATTGAGTACCTTCACAACTATGCCGTTCCGCCTATAATTCATAGAGATATCAAGACCTCTAACATTTTGCTTGATGCGAAATTGGAATGCTAGAGTTTCTGATTTTGGATTATCATTGATGGGTCCAGAATCTGAACTCGACTTTAGGCCGATGCAAGGCAGCTGGTACAGTAGGGTACATTGATCCAGAATACTATGGTCTAAACGTGTTAACAGCAAAGAGTGATGTCTATGGTCTTGGAGTGGTATTATTAGAACTTTTGACAGGGAACAGGGCTATTTTTAAGGCAGGTGAAAATGATGGTGCACCAATGAGTGTGGTGGATTATGCAGTACCGGCAATTATGGCCGGCGAAATGACCAAGATTTTGGACCCAAGGGTTGGGCCACCGGAGCTCAATGAAACAGAGGCAGTGGAGCTGGTGGCATACACAGCAATGCATTGTGTGAATCTGGAAGGCAAAGACCGGCCAACCATGACTGATATCGTTGCTAATCTGGAACGAGCATTGGCTCTATGCGACGATAGCCATGGCAGCATATCAAGTGGTCCAATTTCCATTGTTTCAGAATGACTTCAAACAACTCTAGATCACAAATTTTCATTTTTCTATTTATTCTTAGATTTTGTCATTAGTAATTTTCTTGGGCTAGTTGATGTGGGGGTTCTTTTTTTTTTTTTTCGGTTTGTAAAGGATAGGACATTATTTCTAACATGAGAGATGATAAACATTGGATTTGTGAACGCTGACAACCAAATAGAAAGTACAAGATTCGCAATAATCTTCATGGAACAGCTACTTTCTATTTACTTAATCTTTTTCATCAGTTGAGTCGCTTATGTAAAAGTGTTACCATGAATTGAATGCTTAGGTTGCAGTAGTGGATCGTGGACTTGGTCATTGTTGGGGTTCTTCTTTATCTCATGGGTATAAAATTTTACATGCATTTCACGGGTACTTTTTGAATATGACACCATACTAATACTAATACCAATGAATAAGTAATGGAATGATAATACAGATAAGAGATTGTGGTTGGTGGCTGGTGCAGCTTGTACTTGACTAGCTAGCTGTTAATCCCACCGTAACAAAAGTGGTCCAAGGCTTTTGGAGTTTTGCAGGTCAGTTTCCCACATCTAAAACTTGCACGTTGGGCCAGTTTACTTGGTTTCTGAGGGTTGACTTTGAAATTTCCATTAAAAGCGGTCAATTAAAATCAGGTAGTCGCTCCAGATAGTGACACATGTAGGGTCCAGATACTGCTCTCCAGCATCCTAAGGTGGACCCAGCATCAGTTATGGTCGGTGATATTGCCAGAGCACTTATTTTTTTGCCAGAGCAAATTTACTCTAAAACCCCAAAATACCCTCACATTATTGTGGTACTCTTTGAAAACCCTGTTGTACCTCCTTTCTCCTCTCGCCTGGCTCCATTCACACGCCCCTAATTCCCCTTCATTCCTGGCCATATTATGCCACTTCTGGCAAGATCAATATTTCAATCTTTTGAACTGTTCTTTTTTCACCTTTTTCCATTTTGTTTTCTTTATTTTTATTTATTATTCCTTTCAATTTTATACCAACTTCATCAATCCAATCCACAAAAAATCTTCACTAAGATTGAGAAGACATTGCGCATAACCATCCACAAAAATTTCATTTGAGAATGGCCATTGCATTTTTAACCATCTACAACAATTGCAACTGCAATTTTTGAAAAAAAAAAAAAACTTCTTTAATGAGATTTGAATAAGCTTTAGCATTCTAAGATTGAAATTGGACAAAAATTACTAACAAATTTAAAATGTAAACCCACTTTAATCAATTTTACTATGAAACAGCCACAAAGTTTGTTGAATAAAAAATTAGTTTTGCCTCCAGGTTTTATTCTTCTAGCTGAAATCACTACGTCTTCAATTTGACTTCCTGAGTTTCTTTTGAAAAAACCAAATTCCGTCTTCAATTTCCCAATTTCAATTGCGATCGTGCGTTTCCGTAAATTGACGGGAACATCTTTTTGTTTTCTTTAATCTTGCAGTTCTTTAGTTTAGCTTTGATTTGGTTTTATGCTTGAGTTTTTATTTTTCAAATAATAATTTCAGAGCATTCACAGATTATTAATACCAAAAAAATCCTTTTATATCACTGCAAACAATATAAGTCCTAAATCTGATGCACAACGAACAGATTAAAACAAAGGAATTCAAGTGGCCCAAGGATGGAAAAGGGAACTAGAGAGTTTGGGAAGTGTATAAAGTGCAGAGAGCAGGAAATGGACATAGTTGGAGAGAGGGGGCAGATAAAAGTTTTTTTTTTTTTTTTTTGACTGGTGAGGGCATTTTAGAGTTTTAGAACAAACTTGCTCTGGCAGGAAAATAAGGGCTCTGGCAATATCATCAGCCATCAGTTATTGATTCAGCCCCAGACGGACATTTAGCTGTGCCTTATTAAAGTGAATTAGCTGTGGTGCCAGCCTGTAAAGTACAACAAATTACTCATTTCTCAGTTTTTAATTAATAGAACATTTTGCTTATTGTTCATTAATAAAATAAGTAATACATGACATCTATGTGGGTATTTTTTTTTTTTTTTTTGTTCTTATGTTCATCTAACAATTCAGTATTACTTAAACAAAAGTATGAAATCTATCTTGAAAATGATAACGTAACGTTGATGAATTATTCAATACATTCAGATGCAAAATTTTTTGAATTGTTGGCATTGAAGTTAGAAAAATAAATGGTTGACGGTTGGAAACATGATGAGAGGGGTGGCTGCCGACCGGCTTCCTATTCAATTGCTTCCAGTCTGCCGTTCAAAAAAATTCCTTCAATTTATTACTTGATTCCTTAGATGATATTGTGCCCGTGTGAGTAAATAGCATTTTTATATCCACTGTGGAGTACGGGGGGTTGTTTACGGAAGGATCCGAAGAAGAACTGTGAGAAATTCACACGACTAACTAAAGTCCATTACGAATTTAATAGTACGGTCAGCTATCATGTTAACGTGAGAGACACAAGATAATCTCGTACCATTCCCAGTGTAACTGGAGTTCATGATGATCCACATGATAGTGGTTTTTGTCAAAGTGAACATCTTCAATTGCCTGTGTCTCAGCTTCATGGACATCAATTAAGGCCACAACTTTACTTGACATAACAACCTTTGTTAGTTTTGTATCCAATTCTTTGACTGGGGTTTTTGTTTGCTGACCTTTTGAGTTGGAATGGCGTTGAGGAACTAAATAAGATAAGGTTTAGAGTGTGAAAGAAAAATTTCTCCATCTCAAGCAAGCCTCAAGTCGATAAAAATTTCGTCTGTCAGAGACCTTGGGGTCAAGCTTACCGTTACTCGAAACGTGAAGAATTTCCGGATGGTTTTCTTAGCAATAATTTGGAACATGGGGATGTTGGCAATAAGTTAATATGGATACAAATTCACAATCATATGATAGGGATTGGAGGATTGAAGATGTTGAAATAAGAGGGTGCTAGTGAACTAAAAAAGTTGATCCAACTTAATGAAGTTTGTTTTATCATTTTAATTCAAGTTTGAAATTGCTTCCAAGAAACCAAGCTTTGTTGCACTGATTCTCAGCTATCACTGCTATGTATAATTCTGAAACGAGGTAAACAATTGTCAGTCTTGGCCAAAACATTTGGTTACATTAATTAAACAAGATCTTCTTTTTTTTTTCTTGACTTAATGACATTATTCAGACATACCCGCTCTTGTAATATACAATATCAGACTGAATAATGAAGACTGATGATAACCAAGCTTGCTAGAACGTGATATATGAACACACTCATTTTCGTCACAGGCATTCATATCAGAAAACCATTCCATCATGGCCATCGATTCACGGGCTCGTCATAGAAATTTGTTCAAGGGCTCCAATATTCTAATACAAGGAATCAAGCAAAAATCAAATGAAGAAACCATGTCATGTGTAACACGGCAAAGAAAAAAGTGGGGCTCATTCAGGCAGGCAAAACATTCTATATTCCATTTCCGACGTGAACCAATTTCTTTAACCCAACCATTTTCCTTTCACAATTTGCCAAATCCAAAATATTGAAGATGAAAATGAAAGGCAATAATTAAACACATATTCCCCAGAAACCAAAAAGAACGTTCAAGTCATTCTCCGACCAAACACTAATAGGAGGACAAATGGAAGAATATAAGGAGAATCCTACTTGGTTGTACAGTTGCACTTTCCCATGGGTGCGTTTACTAGAATTGAAACATTAATGATGCATACCGCCCTCTAACCTAACCTTTTAATTATCTATATTCATATCACATGTCGGCAACTGGAATGCTAGTTTGCTGGAGACCACGCCAAGCACGCGCTTCTTTTCAAGCAACTACGCACCCACCCGTGTGCCTCTTTATTCTGAAGACAGATAACTTAGATAGACAGCCGCCCCCGGTTTATTGTATCATCCCGACTAAATTTAACCGTACAAGAAACTGACAATCTTTTGTAAAATATTACTACTAGGTATAAATTCCATCTCTACAACAACAATTTCGTTATTGACTGGGGTAATTTGACATGATTAATGTGGTTAACAAAGTTAATATACATAATACATTGAGCTTCTTCATGTAACCTCATAAATAAAAGAACAAAGAAACTAATACCTGAATCCAAAATTCTGAAACTTTCTCTAGTATATGCTAGTTGAGTCATAAGATGTATCTTATTAAATCATGGAACAGAAAAATGAATGCTCTGAAGATTGAATCAACTCTTGCCGTATACTAATCTCTAATCTTGACAATTGAAAGTACCATACTTACTGTTACTAAATCAGATTCAAGGGTATCTTCTTCTTTGCCGTTGTATTTCAACTTCATTCATCCAATCTGAGAGCCACAAAAGACCACGGTAGCCAAAGTATGCTAATGCAACCAAAGTTACCAAAATGATAATCCACAAAAGCAGCTTCCGTATGGTGGCAACAATTATCTGTCCAGTAACAGCAGGATTCACCCTTGTAAGATAATTTAGACTATTGTAATAAACAAATGCAAGTACCTCTTTACCACTCAAAATATAGCAGACCTGCAGTCTCGAAACTTTGGCGTCTTCCTGCACCCGTTCTCGCCGCCTCTTTCGTTTGGCTACAGATTTTTCAACGTCTGGCTCCTTTCTCTGCGGAAGCAGAAGAAAATAGAAGTTAGCTATATTGTGTTAGGCACATGCATTCCTGGCACGGCCATTACTTGTAACTACATATGCAGTATTAACCACTTAGGTATCAAACTCAATAAGAGAATGAATTTCCAAGATATAGAACTGTAAGCTCCAGTCTAGATGATTATTTTTTGGGGTAGTTTTTAAGAAATAGTACTGTAACAACTTTAAAGATTCTTCTCGATAAATGTGTTTGTGAGATAAAAAGTTGATTGAAAAACGCGTTTGAAGTTTCTGAAAAACATTTTTTAAGTTTCTAAAAAACATGTTTTTAAAAAACACAGACGTAATTTCAGCATCTACAACAAGGTCCATGGATCCACCAAATTGGGCCTTTTGATGGTGATCCAAAATCCTCAACCCAAACGGTGTTATGTTATTTGTAGTGTTGATCCATGAGTTTCATGATGATTTTTGGTGAATAAATCTCCCAAAAGTTGAACAAACAATCTTCAACTTTTTTTGAAATGTTGAGACTTTGTTTCTTCGATTTCAATCACCTTTGAATTCTCTCGAGAGTTTTTCTTTCTTTTTTTTTCTTTTCTTTTTCTTTTTCTTTTTTTTTTTTTGGAAATTTACTCTTTCATGGTTTTGTTATTTGTGGTCGTACAAAACTTGCTAATTTATCAACACGAATAGAGTAACTACAAGCACAAGATAATTCATGTTACCATAATACTTTGTAGTCGGAATTACCTCTGGCAATTTGGATTTTCGAAGTTGTAACTCTGACTCAGCGATCTTCATTCTACTCCTGCAATCCGGACTACAAGGGAGAAGTCCAAGTCCTAATTGACTTTTAGGTACATCTTTGGTATCAGACCCGGCAATTCTGTATGCTTCTTGCACGTCTTGGCACAACCATTCCTTTTTCAAGGTCTGGCATCCGCAACGAACAATAACCTTATGCAAGGAAGATTAAAGGTTAAATTCAAACTCTGCTAAAGAGTCTCAAACCAAAATCATTGAATATAGAAGAGGAAACAAGGGCATAAGAACATGCAAAATAGAAAAGAGTATACTAAGCACACTCCAACTGTAAACTAGTTTATTGTATTACAGAACTGTAAACAAACTCAACTTTGAGACCATATTTTCATGTTTTCAGAATAAGAATTCAAAACAAAACTAGGAACGAGATTTCACTAGTCATCCTCTCAATATATAAAAAGCTACATATGGGAAGAAAAATTTACGAAAGCAAAGGAACAATGATTGTTCATCCATGTAATATTGTATACCTTTTTGGAGCACTTGTCAGGTGATGGACATTGACCAGGATGACAAATCTCTGGACACAGATGTGTGCAATTTGGTAGCTTTCTGTTGCACCATAATCAAAACATTAACATTAGTTCATGAACTTAAGGTTTCATCTGCATACCTTTCCCAAATCTCAAACAAAAAAATTTGATTTTTAAAAAAAAATTAGATGCACTAATAATGCCTAAGGAATATTGCACATCGACACATTCCCGACATAAAAATAAACTAGAACGGAATTCTTTATACATTATATACATAGTCCACAGGAAGAGAATCAAAATGACAGACAACCTGCAGTTATCGACACTTAGAATGATGACAATCCTCCAAGGTGCAGCAACATTTCACTGTATGACTAAATTGTAGCATAGTACTGAGGTTTTTGGTGAGATCGAAATGTATCTTCACCTTTAACGCCGTTCAGTTGTTTTCACACAATACCACTACATCTACCAATCAAATGTAGCTCAAAATATTGCTTTTTCATGCCAAGCAACTTTGGTATATAGTAAACTCACAACCTACGTTACATTTCTCCTTGCCAACGCACATCTTTTTATTTCCTGTTCGTTGTGCTCAAAGAGTTCATCATAACTCCACTAATGAATAACAACTCATTATGAGAAAAGAAGTCATTTATTCTGAAGGAAATGAAGGAGTCAGCTGCTTCTTGTCACCTAATGCAATTATTTTCTTCTTTTCTTGACCTACCTATTATAAGAAGATGGAACTATAGCCTTCTACAACTTCATATAAACCAATCGATCCATTAGTTTCCGATAAGTGGTTGATTTTCCTTGCACATACTAAAAGCACACTTACAGAATTTTACCCAGAAACGCTAGTACCTTTTTGTCAAATATTCTCATCCAGAATAGAAGAACTCACAGGAAGGATGGGATTATGAAATCCCCGAACAAAGATTAAAAAATATATCACTAAAAGAAAATGTTTCACTGATGATGTTTAAACTTAAACAACGTCTTTCACCAAAATGGTAATAAATTTTGGGTGTAAATATTCCATATTTTTCATATTTATGAAATTCCACATAGCATAAATTGAATGATTTCCATCATAATTCATCAATTATCATCTCAAAGTATATCAATAGCCATACATAATTGGTTGGGCAAAGAGGTTGTATGACCAAAAACAAGTTAAATAGGAAATCCACTTCTAAATGGACGGAGTGTGTTAATCACCAGTCACTATAGCCCTTTGTCCACTTCTTTCTTGAGGGGACATTCTGAAGCATTCTTGGAAGAAAGGAAAAGAGAAACTCAATTTCAGTTAACATTTTCCCATGTCCATACTGAAATATCTTTAAAAAAATATAAGGAAAGAAGAAAACATAAAAGACACTTAGAGCTGGACCCATGGTTCTTTGGGCTGCAATTTACATTTAGGGTGCATTTCGACAGGGATAATAAAGTCTACTATATGCCATATGAGAAAGCCCAAATAGGAAATCTAGATAAATTACCTATGACATGGTCCTCCACATGAACGAATAGCCATTTGTTCCCTTTCATCCAAACTGTTATAATAAATGCACTCAAAAGCATGAACCATGGCACCACAGTGACATGAACGCTTTATTAGTGAACTACAAGGAGGGCATTCTCCAGGATGACAAGCCGAGGGGCAAGGATGTGAACAAGGAGGAGTTCTCTCCTGAATTATGGTTCACAAGTCAAAAATAGAGATACTGAATAGTCACATTACATGTTGCCATCAAATTATCAATGTGATGGCAGTAGTACAATTGCACCAGAAATTTAACGAAGATAAGCAAAGGAAGGACTATAATTGAAAATCTTACCTTCTGGCAAGGAAGATCACACTCTTCACAGGCCTCAGCCAGTACAGGCCCATAAGATTTTGAACTACTATTCAAGGCATGGCATATTTTAGTACAGTAATGATTGCCACAGGAAAGAAGACTGCCACATAAATTGTCACATGAAAAGTCTGCTGGATTTGAGCAGATCATCTGAAAGGTGGAAGATAAAGTGGGTCAAGACTTCTCAACGAAAGTCGACATATGTTACATCAAAGAGGTAACAACAAGGAATGCCCCATTTGTCCTACCATTCACACAGACACGCACATACACACACGTACATGCATGTGGAGGAGACAAAAAATGCAGAGTGAAATAAAGTACACATAAGATCCATACGAACCATCCTCTCTGCTCCTACGTGATTGCCAACACATGACCTCCATACAAGTTCAGGACAAGGGGGGCACAGTCTGCCAGGAGTATGTTCAGTCTCATGATTTGACTTCTTTTTCTTTGGTTTCAGTGTAAATTCTGGAAGGGCAGGAGGTCTAGGGCCATGGCACCTTTAAAGAGCAATATCAGTAAAAGTTCATTGTACTTTGAGAAAATTCTGACGAGAAGAAAAGCGAAAAGACAAACTTTAGTAGAACTGAAACCTTAGCTTGCACTTATGACCACAAGAATACTCTTCATCACAGATCAAACGACAAGGAGGGCAAGGCTCCATAGTGACACTTGTGTGGCTGGAAAAGTGTAAAAATGATTAAAAAGTTAAAACTAGGTCCAAAATAAACACACACACACACGAGTGTGCATGCACAAAAAAAAAAAGGAGGTTCAGAAAACCAGTACAAAAATTTTCAATTCAGAAGAAACGAATACACGAACAATATGGCAAGCGACGCATTTGCTACAATGGTTCCAAATTTACTAACAACATAGTTATCAATTACAAACCTTGCTGATTAACCTGTGCCTGCACAGAGGAGCAATACGACATCGTTTGGGACATTTAGGAGGTTTTTGCTCGGTCTCTGTGCCACATGGAACCTAATATGAAGTTCAAAGAAAGTTATTAATGAATGTAAATCAAGAGGTTTACTAGTATGCATAATGCATGCTATTGTGCATCATCCCAGAAGGAAAATGAGATGTTACAAGTAAAAGGCCTTCATATTCAAAATATATTGCTTTATAACAACATTAGTACTTTTAAAACGTTTCCAAAACCCAAAACTTAAAAGTATACCACTTGAGAAAGAAAAAGTTTAACTTTTCTCATAATTCTTGTGCCTCAGCAAGCACTGCATCCAGTATTCTCCTAATCCACAAACATGCAATGTAATGTATATTTTATAGACAATAAGGACGTGATACTGCTTCATCGTGTGGTGTGACATCAAACTTACATAAATAATTAGTTGAATTTTCAGCAATAAGCAAAATTTGTAAAGATTCGAGTCAATTACGAAGCATTATAAACTCAATTAATCACCTCAAAATGTGTTTCCCCACAAGAACATGAAATTGTCACCATCAGTGGACAAGGAGCACAGGCACCTCTACAGAAAAAAAATGAACACCATTCATTAATTGTAACGCAAGTATGGGCCAATAAAAGATCTAGGTTACATTAGTAAGTATTTCATAATTCTGCTAATAGAAATGAAACTCGCAAGTAACTATGTGTCACAACTACTAGGCTTATTGTCTACAACTAGTTAATCCTGTTAAAAGAATTTTGTGCATTACTTGTTTAAAAATCATTCAGCTAGTATGCCAATATAAAATGCTTTAGTTAAGTAAAAGAAATATCATTTGCAACCATTTTTTGCATAAAATTATGGTCCTCCAAACACCCTATTGTTACAAGAGAGAAGGATCGATCATCTATTGGGAAAGTAACTTTTATAGGAATTTGAAAATGTGATTTCTCAAAAATATGTTACACAAGTCCTTAAACTTAATAAAATGACAATTCAGTGGGACATTCTAAACTTCAATAACTGTACATAGCAGCTACACGGCAGAAAATGAAGTACAGGAGATATGAAAATTTCTGCAGCACATAATTTACCAAGGAGTGATATTTCAAGCAATTAATGTAATCTACTAGATGGTACGATACCTATGGCATGGAGCAGGGCATTTGTGGTTCCTACACCGTAGCCTCCTGTCACAAGTCTGCTATTCCAATGGTCACAAACATTTGCAGACAAATTTTAACTTCAAAGGATCACATAAACATAACAGAAACTCTTCACACACCTCAGAACAAGGTGGGCAGTCTCCATCACAACAGCGTCGCTTGCATGCATGACGACCACAATCCCGCACTTTCTGGCACTTCCTTTCGCATGTTAAACCTTGATAACAAGGAATCTGTTCTAAAATCAATTTACCAATCTCAATTCCAACTTCATTAAACAATAAAGAAATGCAAACTTTTTCTCATTTTATTAATGATTCTGTAAATTACCTGTTTCCTTAAGCTCCCACACCTGCAGGACTTGGTTACAACTATCCTGCAAGTCTCAATGCAAGGCCCACGGTGACATCTTTCCGGGCACCAATGGTGTCCGCAGCTCAACAGCTTATCACAAGTCGCTCCACAGAGAGGCACAGTAACATCACAAGCCATCCCTTCATACACTCTCCTCCCACAAGGACATGTCCTTTTCCCCTGAAGTGGACACTCCCCACAATCACCCTTATGACAACCTCTCTCACAAACATGCTTTCCACAACCAAGCAACTTCTGGCATGGATTTTTGCACCTAAAAATCCTCTCACAACACTCTCTTTCCATCTCCACCTTCCCACATTGGCACTTATAAGCCCCTTTTTCACGACACATTGGACAGTCCCCATCATGGCATATTTCACCACACCTATGACTTCCACAAGCCAATGTCTTTCCACAAACACCATTACACGAAAATTCCTTAAACCCACAACGTCTCACATCCTCCCTACCCCCACAATAACACTTAGTTTTGACCAATTTCGGACACGAGGGGCACGGCCCCGGGTGACACAACAACAAGCACAGGTGCCCGCAATTGTATTTCAACGGCCGACCGCAAATTTCACCACAAGAATGAGGTAAAACCCAGGGATCATGAGGTGGATTTTCGAGTTTTCCACAAAAACAATAGTAATATTTGGGGGTTTGGGATTTGGGGTACTCGATCCGGCATTTGGGACAATGCCAGCGGAGGGTGTCATCGTTGAGAGTGGCGGCGCGTGATACTGCCCTTGCAGCAGCAAGATTAGATGATTGTTGGGCCCAGGATTGGATACAGAGGAGGTGGAAGACCGCGAAGCAGCGGGAGAAGCAGGACCAGGTGGGATCGGTGGGTTTGATGCGTTCGAGGCATATCAGGCATGAGAGAGCGCCAGAGCGAGAGGAGGTTAGGAAAGATTGGATCTTGATCAGGTCTTGATGTTGAGGAGAGGATTGGTGGCCGGTGAGTTCGAGGTAAGATTTAAAGATGGTGGAGGAGAGATCAGTGTGTTGTTGATGGTGGTGGGAAGTGGTGCCGGAGTCGGAATCCGAGTCGGAGGACGGTGGAGAAAGTGGCGGGAGGAGAGTGGTGTTGGAAGTCATTTTGGGGCTTCCAATTTTGTGAAAACTAGGATGATTTTTACATTCAACAGATGTCATAATCTTATATATATACCTTCTTGCTAGCCTAGAAAAATTTCACATAACGATCCTGTGTTTGTTTGGTGATGTTTTTTAAAAATATATTTTTGAAAATTTTGAAATATATTTTTTAATTAATTTTTTATTTTATAAATATATTTATCGAAAAAAATCAAAATAAATATAATAATATTTTTTAAAAAACATAAAATAAACCCTTCTTGCCGAATATTTAATAAAAATCTTATCAAAATCAACTGATGTTTATGAAAGCTGAACCAATAGTGATGGAAGCATATGCTATAAGAGAGGCCTTACTTAAAGCCCTGCAGGAAAATTGGACAGCCCTGTTGGTCATTTCAGATTGTCAAGTGCTGATTCAAAAGATTAATTCTGGAAGTGATGATCTGTCAGAAGCAGGCTCAATTGTGGATGACATTAGAACTCTAAAAAAATCATTTTGGCGTTGCTTCCTTTTGTTTTGTAAAAAGAGAGAGTAATCGTTGTAGTCATGAGTTAGCAAAATTTGCTACAAATCTCCTAAATGAATCTAGGTGGGAGGAAAACTTCCCTAGTGTGGATTATGAAATCTGCACAAGAAGATCTTTTGGCAGTTGCCAATAATTATTGTACCTGATTATATGTAATGCTCTTTGGAATGAATATAATGAAAGTGATGTTTTGACAAAAAAAAAAAAAGATTTTTTTTTACGCTAGTATAAAATTCATTCTAAACAAAATCTTTTTAGTTTATGGGAAAATTTTACAACGTCCTATACTTTTGTAATTGGCTATGCAGTATTAATATATATATATATATATATATATATATATATACACATTATAAATGAGGCATGTGCTTCACACGTTAAATAATTTTTTAATAATTGATATAATAAAAGGCTAAAAAAATAGTAATTTTGGTTTTTGTGTTTTTCAAAGTCGTGTCTAAAAACTATGTGAGATTCAAGTTAATTATATCGTTAAAAACCAAAATGATAACCACTATTATTAAAAGTATTACAATACTATTAACTTTACTTTAATAGTCTCACATTTATCTTTTCTTAACGTCACATATTATTTTCTTTTCTAAAAGAATTTGAATAGAACATATGAATATCTCTAATAGCATTTGGCATAATGTTAGTTTCTTTAAAACATCCTTGTGAAAGAATTTATGAAATTTAAAAAAAAATTAAATTACTATCATATAAAAGGTAACATGTTATTATATAAAAGATAGTAATTATGCTTGAAATCCCTAAACTTTTGATAAGTTGACTAATAAATTTGCATATCTCTATTATATCTATGAAATATCAAATGAGACTTCGATATAATTGTACCATAATTACTATTTCTAAATGACTTATTTTAAAATTTTTTGATACTTTTACTAATTTTAAATTTGTCTATTATGATTTCTATTTTTAACAAATCTAAGATGTATATAAGAATGATGATAATTCTGTCCTTTGAGGATCTCAAATAAGTACAATTTACAAAGACACTTATAAGTCTTGTGATTCTAACTTTAAAATAATGAATTATTTCAAAGGTAGCACTTGTTGCATACAAATATAATGCTGCTATTGTGCAAATTAAGTTACATCATCTGTTTTGATTGATTATGAAATAAAAGTATACAATTGTTTTTTAAACATATAATTTGCAATCCTGTGACGACTTATCTTATTTAGTTAGGCATTTTTTTTACTATTTCAATTCTATTTTTATCATAATTTTTATCTTGTTTACCATAATTGGTAATATTCTTCTTTTTCCTCTATACTTTACCCATAAAAAAATTGTAAACCTAAACATTCTAAAATATATATTATGTTTTATTTTCTTTACCCAAAATAAACATAATTATATAATAAAACTCTCTAATGTACACCATGCACTTGAAAATTAATATGATTTTGTTTTGTACTTTTTACATATATATTAAAAAGCAAATAGTCCAATTCTTTCTTTCATATATATTTTTTAGTGACAGGGCTTAGATACTGTATTTTCATAAATAATAAAATTTATGCGGTATGATATCTCTGAATGATACACTTCCAATTTATTTATAATAAAGTCTTCTTAAGTATACGTTCCTTAAATTTGTCTCATTTTAATGATCTTAAGCAATTGATATATAGATTTTATGAAATTCTAATTTTATGAATTAATATTATTGAATATTTGGCCTTTTCATAGACACTGACCTAACTAATCACTCAATAGAATCAATTAATATTACACGTCAGACTCAAAAATTTATGTAATAAATATATAAATTTTCAATGTCAATTAAAATATAATATATTATGAGAATAATGAGTTTTGAAATTTGCTAATAATTATAGCCTCAAAGGAGTTGCAAAATCTTATATTTAATAGCTTGTGTAAAAATTAATACCTTTGAAGGTATCGAACTTCTTACCTCCATTTTCTATCAGTTTGACTTTTCCTTTTTCTTCTCCTTACTATAAGAGTCCAAAAAATAAGATATGGCTTGATTTTGTGTTATATGAAATTTTAAAGCTACAAAAAAAAAATTGTAATGCATAAACTCATATTTATGGCATTCTTTTATTTAGAAACTTTTTTAAATTAACTTCACTTTTTGAATAAGTAACTGCTTAGAGCTTACTAAACTAGCACCCTAACGCATTCGTTAGCTAAACATATATATTTTTCTTTGGTCAAATCGTTTTGTAATGAATTAATTACTTTGTATAGTATCAAAGTATAAGTATTTTAATATTAATAAGAGTTTGAACACTAATTAAATTTCGCATTAAAAAGTGATAAATATTTGTCCAACTATCTCAATTGAGTTGTTAAGAGCGCTGATTTGATTCAAAATAGCACATTCAAAATCTCAGGTTATATTAAAGAAAAAAATCATATATTTTTACATAAGGAAGTTTTAATGATTAAAGATGTCATGCAACCTTATTATGCATTGTGACATTTTTGCAAGAATGAGGTTTACATTTTTAAAATTTCAATTCTTGGTGACCCTTTATAGTGGAAGTAGATTCTTAGAATTTAGTTCTAAGTCTTTGAAACTTTGGCTTAGTTAATTTTTCATAATACTTTTAGGTTTTAAAGTAATTTTCTTAGGGTTCTTTGTGTTTAGGTTTCTAAGAGTATTTTTTATGTTAATGCAATAATGTAATTACAAAATAGAAAAATAAGGAAATTTCTCAAACAGTAAATATTGTAATCAAATAATTCACCTAAATTCTAAATCTAACTATTTTGTGCACGTCTTTTGTATTCAACTTAGGTATTGTCCAAGTTTTTTCAATCAATATTAATTTTAAAAAAACTTTCTTGCCTCTCGGTCCATATTATATGTTATTTTACTATTTTTGTAAGGACAGCGTAATAATAGTTAGTTTTTCATATTGAATTTAATGTGTTAAAGTTGTTATTTTTTAATTTTATAAATGAAATCATAGTAAAAAAGGCAACAAAGTAACAGTGTTAAATGAATTCAAGGTACAATAGTGCAATTTTTTTTTATATTTTCAGTTTTAGTTAGGATCTAGAAAAATGAGATTGGCATTTTATATTTCTTTGAAAACAAATCTTTTTTTTTTCTATAAACTCATGTTGCTTAATGCATGATAGAGTGATTTCATTTTTAATTTTATGATTTTAAATTTAATTTACTAACTACTACATCTTTTTAAATTTAAATTTTAACGAGATTCAAAAGTTCAAAATTTTGATTAACTAATTTTGTATTATGATTTTCAAGTTGGTGTAGTGAATTAAACATAATATTTTTCATTTTCCCTCCTACTATGCTATATACTTTCATGACATTTTAAAGTAAGCTAATACAACATCCATTTTTAATAATATGTGAGCTAATTAGTTCAAGCTAATAATTTAATTGAATTTACTATATAATGTCTAAGAACAATTTTTGAATAAAAATTTCAAAATTAAGATATTATTTTTATTTTAATATGAAAAATAAATTAAACAATGCCTAATCAATAAATTATCCATTAAATTAAAAAGAAAAGGCTAGATAGGAAATTTTAAATGTTCCTTTCTTTTATTTTTTATTAATTTCTATTTAATAAGGTGTAGTTTTCTCTATCTAATTTTAGACTCGCATTGTGTAATTTGTATTCTTTTTAATTTATGAATGAAAAGTTGGATTTTTGTGTGTGAATTTGAAAGTCAAGATGTGTCAAGTTTAGTCATTTACATGTAAATAATGAACGAGATAAACATAAAAATAATTTCATAAAAAAGAAGAAGAAAAGTTTCCATATTCTAACCCACTGCATACCTGGTTGGCTCCTACTCCTACAACTTTTAAAAATTATGAATCAACCACGGTATAATTATTACTAAATATAATATTCTTTTAGACAATGTAAACTTTTTTATTACAGTAATGATTTTTAAATTGATGCTAAATAGGTAGTTTTCCAATTTTGCATTAAATTCTTTTTTAATTTTATTTTTGAGGAGGACTTTTATTCCTTTTCTATATATTTTGTGCATTTTTTATTAATTTAAAATAAATTAAACTTATCGTGAAAGACTTAAAAAATTATTGAAGAAATGTTGAGTTTCATTAGAACCTTATTAATCTAAGTATTTATGTTTTGATAAATGTCCATTCTTAATGTGATTAGACTAAAAAATAAGGCCTTTTTGAAAACTACAGTTAAAACTTAAAATTAAATAAATAAAAATTAAATTTAAAAATATAAAATTTTTAAAAATATAAAATTATAAATATTTGAATATTGATTTCTCTTTCTATGTTTTGGTTATTTATTTATTTATTTATTTATTTTTGTTGAATGACTTTTTTGTTTTAATTTTGTTGTAGATTTTGAAATTTAAATTTATATACAAATTAATTAAAAGAAGAAAATATAAATTTTTATACTAACATATAAGTATGTATTTTTGTAGGATCTAATTTAAATTTGAACTTATAAAAGGTTTGAATTTGAACTTGTAAAAGGTTTGAAAGACTTTTAAAGAGGTTGAGTTTGATTAGGATTTAATTAATCCACCTTTTGTAGTTCCATTAATATCCTTTTTTGTAATATAACTACAACTTAAAAAATGAGGGTATTTTAGGAAATATATTACTTGTTAAATTACTTAAGGTCCTACATGCTTTTATATAGATATAGATATATGTATATATATCCTTTCTTTTAAGGTACGTTGGCATTGTAGAATTCTACGCGTATATATTGAACACGAATTTGAAAATAATTTTCATTTGTAACAAGTTCATAATCCATATTAAATGTGTCAACAATAGACGGGTGAGATTGGACTATGTTGACCAAATTTGAAACTACAAAAACGATGTGATTTTGGAATAAAAAGTAGTTATAAATTTTCACTGACTATTTACATTTATTCACTGCCTAAATTTGAAGCCACAAAATGACGTCCTCTCAGAGTGAGAAGTGATTACAAATTTTTACTGACTAGTTACACTTGACTAGTTATATTTATTCACTGATCACTTACTCCATCTGAAATTTGTTAAAAAATGGCACGGAGCAACTTGCGACGCCCCTTGCTCTATTGAACACTTGATTGGCGTCTTTTCCAAGGTCTTGCTTTTCCTGAAATTTTTTAGGTATACACAGAACCGGCAAGATAAGTACTGATGGTGAGAACCCTGATGATAAAATGAAATCACACAGACAATTTTGCTGTTGGAACTATGATGGATGAGCGGCATTGCTGTGCTACATGTATAAGATTTAGGGCTTTTCCCTTCTCTTTCTTTTGGCACAAGACCTACCACCTCTCCTTGTCCAAAAGTGTAGAAGCCACAAACATGCAGTAAATGTGTTTCTTCGTGAGAAAGAAATAGTTTCCAACCGATTTTACGATGAATCACAATGCTGTTGGAAGGAGGGAGTAGGCGGAGGCAAGGCAACACAGATGCATAAAACTGTTTTGCAGTATCAACTAACGTATAACAAAGTCTGTAAATTATTGACATCTGCTCCATAAGAAGGTAAAAAGGGAAATGTTGATACAGACGAGACTCTGCCAGCTTATTGATGGTTTCTGACTTTTGAGAATATACAAAATTACGAATACATACAAACAGGCATTGGTTGAAAACAATCTTTTATTGCATTGCACAAAAGTGCCCAACCAATCGAAAAGGACAAAGATCTTATGGCTAATACAAACAGGTATATACCAAAGACACGGGAGCAAAATCAAAAACCAGAGACTTGCCTTTCAAAAAAAAAAAAACCAGAGACTTGCCATTCCATCACATAAACTCAAATCGCATCAGAAGCTTTACAGAGTTGTATTTCTCCCCTTTTTGATTATGAAGAGGAACTGCTCGGATGCCTTCTCTTAGTTCTGAAACGGGTAAGCATGTTTGTCCTCCAAAGTCGTCCTTGTCAGACATATCATACTCATGAACTTCAATTCGAAGCAGAGCTAGTTCTGGAACTGTTAGTGGAAACTCAAACTGCTCATCCCAGGTAGGTATCCAATTGTCCTCAAGTGTCTTTGTTTTCTTCATTACGGTATCAGCAGGAACTCCAGCAATCCCTACCTGCATGAAGATAAATTTCAACCCGCTCAGACATCAATAATGCAGTCCATGAGAGTGAAGTATGCAACAGAAGGTGGTTGACGAATACAGCTAATAATTTTCATTATTCTCATGTACTCCTTAGTCTTTACCTTCTTTCTATTCTTTTGAACAATTTCCTATACTTTATGACCTATACTTTATGACCTATACTCAACAACTATGGTAACAAAAATATCTGATGTCATTAAAAATCTAGTGAAGAAACTAACTAATCAATACTGACAACTCCTTAAACAAAGATAACAAAGCAAAAGGCTATTGTTACAACAATTGTTGTTCAGTGTAAGGGCTGAAGCAAAATGCCTTTTAAACAAAAAATGATTCTTGTAACAGTTACAGAAGGAGAAGAATTCAGCAGGAGTTTTACCAAAAGGTGGAGCTACACGAACTCAGTCCTTACCTTTGTGTAGAAATCAGGAGGGGAATATGTGTCAAAGTGTGTATGACGGAAGTCATAATACCATCCTTCACCCATAAACACGGTCACCTGTCCAATAGTAAGGGAACAAGGTCAAATTTGAGTGAACAAGTCCATTCATGTAGACTATATAGTTGGAAATTGGAACACTCATCTCACCTTCAAAGTAGTTTTAACTGGTAATTTAGCTTTAGGATCAAAAACCTCATTAGCATTCTTTAATAAGATATCTGGTTTTCTAACATATCCACAGCCACCGTTGGCCCTGAACATTCCACGCATTACCCAAAGTGATCGTCCATAACCCTGTTGCAGAAACTTGTTACAGAGAATTTCTGAAATGGGCTTGGGCCTACTTAGTATAAATTAAAATCAAGATGCCAACAAATTTACATAGTAATAATATCGCAATAAAATATACCAATCAAGAAAGCATGATAACCTGCATGTTTAGTGCGACCATCTGTGCCCCATGCATCCATCCAATTAGGGGATTGTAATTAGATGAATCAAAACGTATTCCTTTGGGGTAAACTCTCAACAAGTTTTGCTGAGTAAATCTGAAGGCAGGAATTACAAAAACCTGGACAACTTAGTATGATAAATGATCACTTAAATTCAGATGCAAGGTCAAGAATTGAGGCCAAAAGAGCAGGTAATATGTAGAATGTGACTACTGCAGCACCAGTGCATTAAGATCTCTGGATGAAACAGTACGATGTACTGGAGCTAGATGATCAGACTACATGCCATTTCTATGCCACCTTGTTAAAGAAGACAAAATTATAAGCTGAATACATGTGCATCTGAGCACGCAGCAAGAACTTCTTGATTTAATTATGACGATCTAAATTGCTTTTGATGACATCTCTCAGGGATTAATTTTTTATCCTCTTCCCATGCTAGGAAAAACTCTAGAAAAATCTCGCACAAATACTAAAGAAGCATGCACTGGTTTTACGTTGTAGACTAAGCAACATGATCATGTCTAAACATAACTGGTACCTTATAATTTCTTTTGCATGAGTTACAGCAGCCTTCTCAAGTTCTAGCTCACTTAAACTAAGGCGTCTCACTTTGTTAGGGTCAAGCCTCAGCCAATCATCCAGTCCACCCTTTCCCTTTCCAGCATGAATAGCAATCATACATTTATATTCTGGGACTGCCATTTGCTGAGAATTACGAGCTACTTCATCGTCCTCACTGTCCTCATCAGCTTCTTCTTCATTGAGATCATCCTGCAACAAACAGTTTAGGTGGCATGTTTTAATCCAAAACAATAAATGCACTTGAACTGAAATCTTAATTAGTATTTAAGTAATCAGAATATTCAGTCAGACCTTATCTTCAGTCCTAGATGTAATACTTGAGAATTCTCTTCCCCAAGGACCTGCTTCAGCTGATCGTTTTCCATCCTTCTGTTCATTCTGTTCTCCACTAGGGTCTTTTGCCTCTAAGTACTCTTTGGGTGGTTTAGTTGATATCATAACCCGTTTTTTCAAGGATTCTGGAGAGGGAAACTCTTTTAGACCTTCTGGTCCAGGGCAGAACAGCATTTCTCCAAATGTTTCATTAATCATCTAGGATTTTTCAACATAGCAATAGTTAGCAATACAGCAATAAAAGCAGTTACTATCCCATAGAAAAAGCTAATATGCACCTCAGCTACTTTAGCTTGAAGATCTGGAGTAAGATGATCTTCTAGTGTGATAACAACAGGATACTCAGATGCAGAGAAGGCATACTCTTTAATAGACCTCAAGCATTTGATGAGTTGAACAGGAGTTGTCAGCGTCCTGTACAAGAAGATAGAATTCTTAGGAAAAACAAAGTCAAACGAATACATGATTGATAATTATCCAACATGCAAATGCACAAAATGGAAACCATTCAGCACCTTAAAGAAACCAAGCTCCCTAAGGTCCTTAATCCATGGTACATGCAAGAACACGATATAGATGCAAAAAGAAACATGTATATCACATTAAAACTTTCACGAATCAGTTGAGTACCAAAAGAAACTCCAGCACACGTTTCCATATCCGAAAAAAGCTTGGCCTTTTTTCGTCCAAGATGAAAACAAATACCATTTGTTAACGCTCTCATTTTCTTAACCCCTCTAGCAACTTACTACCAAGAAGTAACACCACTACCAGTGCAGAAATTTTACACGGAAAGCAATGTTGATAAGTATGACCGCCATGGGTTATTGATGAAGAAAGATCATTAGTGCTTAGGATACGCTATTTAGCAACAACCCACATCCAACTTGCAACTAATTACAAGTACAACTCAAAGCATCAGTAAACAAATAAACTAATTTTCTTAGATAAAATTCAGTACCTTCCATGCAGGACATTTACATCATCTTTTGTCGAATTAGGCCATATATCCAATTCAATTACTCTAACACCATTCTTGAGTGCATCAATTATAGGGACATCACTGCAGTCACTGCTTAGCTGATTCCCAGTCAAATAAGAATTATGGCCAGTAAAAATATAGTAATGAGACAATGGATCGTTCATATCATGATGAACCTGTTTAAAAAGAAAAAAAAAATCCATCTCATAACCAGCAAAAAGAATACAACTCTGCTCATTAAACAAGATCATAAATAGGAAAAAAATCAAATTAAATACCCCGCGATTAGGATCAATAGGAGGATTAATATCTCCGAAAAGATACTTAAAAAACCCTTCAAGATTGAGACCCCTGCGATGGAAAATGTTGAGGTGCTTGAGCTCATGGAGGCTATGGATGATGGCTTGAGCATCCTCTACACTTGCATTTTCTTGCTTTTGGATATCAACCAGAAAACGGCGGAGGTTGTCAACGCTCATGACCCCGTTTTCAGAATACTCATCGAATAAGGACTTGACATCAGCCGGGGCCTCTGCAGAAGCCAGCCTGAATCTTCGCTGGCAACAAAAGCAAACTCTGTATGTTTGTTTAGACATAGGATTGGATTGGAAATTGGATTGAACTGAAAGAACTGGAAGAGGAATTGAGATGAATGTAGTTTGATGAATGGTTTGTGGGGATTGAGGATCTTATTTCTTAGGTGCAAGTTTCGTTTACAAATATGATTGAGGATTGCTTTCCGGGAAGGCGTTGTAATGATTTTATGGATAGCATAGCAATATCCAGAAGGTCTGGAGGTTGAAACGTGGGACCCACTACGTCTCCTTCTCAACCTCATTGGTCCAGCCTTGATGGTGAGCTGTGAGGTCACTGTTTTTCTTTTTGTTTCCATACCAGCCGTCAAATGATTGCCACACCGACTATTGGATCAATGAACCCTCCCGTACTACCTCCCTGTAAATTGGGTTTGGGACTCCTACTAATTAGCCGAATTAAACCCAATTACAAAACTAATCATCAACAAGGGAGTTTCAATTAAACAGCCCATTTAGGTGTAGTTCCGTCCTCCCTTACTGAAGGTAATTTTTTTTTTGTTTTTGTTTTCTTATTTAGTTCAAAATTTTGTTTCTAACTTCTAAATTTATTTATCTTTTGCAGGGAGTCGTTGCTACTTTATCTTTTGTAAGCTACTATAGAATACTGATGAAATTTTCGCGTATTTTGGCATTTTAATCATGTGATGATTTGTCGAGCCATGTTGCTATTATATGTTGATGAAATTTTCGAGTATTTCGGCCTTTCCATTATCTGATGTTTTGCCGCTCTTTCCTTTTCCGAAAGATTACGGAAATGTTGATGGAAATTTGGTAACTAATCTCATGTGCAATGTGTTTATGAAGTTGTAACTCACTGAAATTCAGGAAGAATCCAGTTACCTCGCACTGCCTCCCATTAGTAGAGGAATGTCCTTTGGTGTTTCGCTCATGTGTTTACATGACAAAGGCAATTTAGATAGAAAAGAAACAAAAAATAAAAAAAGGAAAAATAAAAAAGTTGTCACTTGTTCTTGGAATTGCAGCACTCCACTGTACAAAAGATTTGGGCGCGCAAAACAAACTCTACTACAAGTACAACATTAAGGATGGAAGAAGCAAATCACGGGCTTCAAGGATGCAATATTATACAAACTGAAACCGCATAAGGAGCCTTACGGATCTAAGTTTCTCTCCTTTCTTGTCATAAATTGGAACTGCTCGGATCCCTGGTCTCAACTCTGAAACAGGCAAGCATGTCTGTCCCCCAAAATCATCCTTCTCTGACATGTCATGCTCACGAATTTCAATCCGAAGCAATGCTAGCTCAGGAACTGTCAAAGGGAATGTGAAATCCTCATCCCAAATCGGTCCCCAGTCATCCTCTATTATCCTTGTCTTTTTCTTGGCCTCATCTGCAGGCACTCCGACTATATGGACCTGCCATTTATGAGGATACCAAGATGATTGTTGAGTTAGTTTACTACTCTACGATGGAAGTGTGAAATCCTAGGCTTATCCTATTGAACAAGCTATAAACAGTAAGGAGGAAATGAAAAGAACAACAAGAACAGAAAAAGATGAAGGTGTCAAAAGAAGAAGCAGATTGCAACAATAAATCAGTTCAACCACTTATTACGTTGATACTAAGCTCAAAATGAAAAGTTACTAGTCAGGAGTTCCATTTTAAATTTCTAATTAACTATCACAACAAATCAGAGATATTAAATCTTTTTTATTAAGTAATATTAAATCTCTCTGTAAGAATAACTCATACTGACCTTTGTGTAGAAGTCTGGTGGTGAATATGAATCAAAATGTGTATGACTGAAATCTAAGCGCCATCCATCACTTAAATACACGTTTACCTGTCAAAGAAATGATTATACTTCGATTATGTCATCAAGCATTTGGAAATTGCAGTAGCCACTGTAACAATTACTCACCTTTAAAGTTTTCTTTACTGGCAATTTTACTTTAGGATCAAATAGCTCATTTCTTGGTCCTCTTTTCATGAGAAAGTGAGGCTTTTTCACGTAACCGCAACCTCCATTAGATCTAAACAAACCATGCATCAACCAAAGTGATTTTCCATACCCCTGTTACATAGAGAAATGCTTTTGTCAGGATAACAGGAAAAATAATTTTACCAAACCCTCGTTAAAAAGCCTCTAATTAAGATGAAAAATGCCAAAACAAACAGGGTAATCATGATTAATCTGTGATGATTTATTGCTTGTGTATTATTTCTATGATGCATTTCACCATTGATGCAACAGACTGCTTGTCTTCCATGAACTGCTTGTCCATGCTGACATGTGAGCATGGAGCAGTGTTCATATGCTGTATTACATTTATATGCACTCTTCTTGGATCACTACTTACAGCGAAGATGTGGATTTCTGGAAAAGCAAGATAGTTTAATTTGATTCAATGCCAGATATTGGAATGTTTAGGATAAAGATAATGAACAAGCGCACACCCAAGATCAGACCATTATTTCAAGATTTTTCTAGGCACACAAGTTTCCGACACTGACCTGCATATTAAATGCAAGCATTTGAGCTCCATGCGTCCAGCCAACTAAAGGATGAAAATTTGATGAGTTTACTCTCGTTCCCTTTGGATACACCCTCAGAATATTCTTCTGTGTGAACCTGGAATTTAAAACTGAATTCAGCTAACATGGGTGGTAAACTGTTAAGAACACCAAACAGATCTAGCAATCTTCAACTTTTGCAAGGTTACTTGACTTTGGTGAATACCTCACAACATCAGTTCCATGCGAAGATGCGGCCTTTTCAAGTGCTTGTTCAGTCATACTAAGACGGTTAACTTTATCAAGCCCAGTAACTAATGCATGCCTCAACCCATGTTTTGCCTTCCCAGCATGAATGGCAATGAGGCGCTTGTACTCGGGTGCTACCAACTGAGATGATTTTTGGTTTTGAATGTCTCCATCTTCATCATCCAGCTTGCTATCGAACTGAAATTAGAAAGCAATACAAATAGAAGGTGAAAAAAATAGTAATATTCAACGGATGATGAAAATAATTTTATGTATTTTACCTTCCCAGCATGTAAAGCAATGAGACGCTTGTACTCAGGCGGTGCTATCTGAGATGATTTTTGGTGCTGAATGCCTCCTCGATCATCATCCGAATCACTATCATACTGAAATTAGAAAGAAATACACACAGAAGATGAAAAATTGGTAACATACAACAAATGATGCAAATGATTTTATGCATATTACCTTGGGATTACTTTCTGATTCAGTTCCATGCTCCACTGTCTCCTTCATAAAATAATCCTCTTCAGATGAATCCTTTTCCACGGGTGAAAAAATTTCTCCTTCTTTCTGATTCCTTAATTCAAGGTACTCTTTCGGTGGTTTAGTTGAAAGAATTATACGATGCTTCAATGCTTCTGGTGAGGGAAATTCTTCTAAGCATCCTGACTCTGGATAATACAGCATTTCTCCAAAAATTTGGACGACCATCTGGAAGCAGACAGCTAATTAGTTGCAACATGGAAGTTTACACGTTCAAGAAACAAAAGAAGAAATAGCCAGAAAATCCAACCTCTGCGACTTTAGCCTGAAGGTGAGGAGTGAGGTGATCCTCCAGAGTAATTATAACAGGGTAGGGAGATTTGATAAAAGCATGTTCTTTAATAGACTTCAAGCACTTAATAAGTGGCACTGGGGTGGTCAGTGTCCTGAAAGCGATCAAAATTGAAATTGCTTATATTGCCATTTCCCATAAGAGAAAATATAAAAATTCCCTGAAAATAGACGCAACAGAGTTGTAAAGTAATATATATCGAACAAATCATTTCCAGCACAAAAATGTTAATGTGGACAACTAGAGCGAAATATTTGACAAGAATAGCCCATCTTTGTTCTCTTTGCATAAGAAAATGAAGCCAACTCTGGTAGGAAGAAACCAATTCGAATATCTAAGCTCACTCCTTCATACCCCTCTCTGTTTTTCTTCTATACATAGACATGTCAAACTCATGCAACACCCATCCACAGAGAAAAGGAAACAAAAAAGCAACACTTTTTAAAACTAAAGAAAAGAAAAGAAAGAGCTTGCAGGAACACTTTTTCTTTTTAATCCTAATGTCTAAATTCCAAACAAAAATGACTGCAAATTGAAAACGAGTCTGAGATCATACCCTACCTTCCATGAAGAACATGAACATTATCTTTTGCAGAATTAGGCCACAGGTCTAGTTCTATTCCCCTGACACCTCTTTCCAGGGCTTTTATGATTGGGATTTCACTACAGTCACTGCTCAATTGGTTTCCAGTTAGGTAGGAATTGTGACCTGTATATATGAAATAATGTTGCAATGGAGCTGTCATATCATGATGTACCTGGAATCATAAAAAAACTGTCAATGCAAATCATCCAAGCTTGTAACATGTGATGATGATATCTCCTTGAAAATCATTCCAGCTAACACTAGCTGAATAACAATGCATTTATCATACAAAGGATGACAGACTAGATGAAATTGTAGGCAATGTTGACATAGTGATGCTTAAACTGTAAAAATTTCCACAATATACAAAGCATGATAGCATGGTCCAGCTACAGAACGGAAAGGTGGAATCAAGTGGCCTTTCTCAAATAGGATCTCTGAAATGCATTTAACTCTTATTGAAATGTTAGTTCCAGTATTTCCTGTTAAACTATCTACTTTTCCTCATTTCCTCTAAACCAGTCAACCTCTTGAAAGATCTGAGACATGACAAAAAAGAGCCTTGTGATGCCATGAGATATCTTTATATTAGCATGATAGTTTACAAGTGACGCCATGCATAAAATACTAACTAGTAAAAGAAAAGATATTTCTACATTGACGTTGTCCTGCCATCACAATGATTCAGAGCAACAGCTATGAAAATAATGCTGAAATTTGACAGGTTATGTCCCTTGTTCAGTTGGAAAACCATAACTAACTCAGTCCTCTCCTCCGTTGATTCTTTGTCTTAGGTGTTATACGTCTCTTCAAGGTAAATTTGTAACAAGGCAGTATTTCTCATATAAATCCACTAGTGATGAGCCATGGAAACTTGCAATCAGAAAACAAACTATTTTAGCATAATTTTTGAAAGTGTTGACCATATTTAGCTTAGATACTTAGGCAGATCAGCAATGCAGTCAGTCAATCTTGCATCATTAGAAAGGAAACTGTAACCATCTAATTACATACTCTAAAGCACCATATGAGAACATTCTCCTTTCGAGTTTTACCTATGAGAAAAAATTATTTCACACTAGTCAGGGTTGCATAACTGTCTATCTCCATTTACTTGACATGTAAACTCATCCAATCCTAGTTCCGGTTGTCATGATTAAGGTTTAAAATTTTTTCTAGATATATTAGAGTAATTGAGGAACAGATTGTCAGAAGTAACTCAAATTAGCAGTCTTAAATAGCCAAGAACATTTTGCATTAAGCTCCAACAACAGCCACTCTCCTTTATAATCATTTCCTTGACAATCATACACTTATCTCCTTTAAGTAATCACCCCTTCCAAAAATTGAAGAGCACTTCGCTTAAACCAGATCCTCAACCACACAGATTTATGCACCAATTTAAGTAGGAATTAAAATTAATTCCTGCACTAACAGCGTAGATTCATGACACATAACCTTTACGTGATTTTAAATTTTACTTTTGGTATATGTTGCTTACATCTAAACTAGTTCTAAAAATTACATTGCAAGTATAAGAAAGATTATCTTAAGCATGCATCCAAACACATATGACCCCAAAATCCCCGAAAAAGGGAAAAAAATAAAAAGAAACGGGGAGAAGAAGGGAATGATAAAAGAGGAAAATTGGGAAGAATAGGAAATGACCTGAGTTTTAATGGGGCCATTAAGATCATCCTGGAATAAGAAATAAAAGAAATCGTCAAGGGCAAGGCCCCGGCGAGTATACTTGGTCAAATGCCGGCGGCGCTGGAGGACCTGGTGCATCAGCCTCTCTGCATCGGCCACAGTGCAGCCATCCTCACCCTGGAATTCCACCAGGAACCTAGCAAACTGGTCGGCTGTCATGTGGGTTCCGCCCTCGGAGTACTTGTGAAAGGCATTCATCACGTCCGGCGGTGCCTCCGTCTCGCTCGTCTTAAACTTCCGGTTAAAACATCCAAACATCTTGTAATAATTATAACTCCCCATTTTCTTTTCTTCTTCCTTTTTTGTTTTTTTTTAATTTTGGGTCAGTTTCAACAACAGCGTTTGGAGATGAAGACTTTGTAACTGTATATGTGCTAATTTCTAATTTCAGAAATGTTTATGATGATATAATCGCTGCTGATGGATTGGGGGTTGAATTGAATGATTATTGGACCCAACAGTCAATGTTGTTAAATTGAATTGTTGTTTTCCAAGGAAAGAGAGAGAAGACGAATGAGAAAATAGCAATGAAATTCCCAGAAAACCAAAGGTGGAAAGGAAGACGTTGTTTGGATTGGTTGAAGAGAAGAGAGAGCTAAATAAAAGGATATTATGAAGCTGGATCATTGTCCGACGCGTTCTTTACATCAGTTAAGACGACTCCTACCTAGTACGACCACAACTAAACAATTAACAAGATTCACACGCCTTGACGATTCACTACTTCGTTTCACTCGTCGCATGAATTTGTCCATTTTTTTTTCCTTTTATTTTTTCTGATTTAGGAAAATTATTTGATCTTCCAATCGTTGCCGCCGTTTTCTTGTTCCCTTCGAAGAAAGGAAATTTACTTTAATTAAGTGAGTAGCACAACTTAAAACTACCTTATTTTTATTTTTAAAAAAATACCTTTTTTTTTTTTGTCTTTTATGGTTTTTGGCTTTTTTCTATACGGTTCTTTTTTGGTATAATCCGTTTGGATACCATTATTTGAGTATTGTTTGAGAATTATTTGAAAACTTTTTTCTAAATGTGTGTGGACAGGTAAAAATTATTTGGAAATTTTTTAACAAAAGTTAGCAATTTTCCTTTTCATTTTTTGAATTTTGAATGAAATTTTCTCTCTCAACAAAATTCTTACTTTATCAGACGTTAGTATTGAACGCTAGAAGCATCCGATGCCAATGCTCAGTACTTCATTACAATTCTATTACTATTGTAAATGAAACTCAAAATATTCGTCACAGTTTTTTCTATTTTTCTAAACAAAAATTGTTGAAAAAAATACTAATAATTGTATAAAACGTGAAATAAATTATTAGAAAATTATAAACATTTCAAATAATTTTTTTTCAAAAAAAAATTAAAATTTAAACACTTCTATCTATTTTAACAATAGTCAACAAAATTTGACCAAATTTTTTCACATTTAAAAAAAGTCAACAAAAAATACTTTTGAAATCTTTTTTTCAAATAATGGGATCAAACGGAGCCTCTTACTCTTTAAACTATTGTTCCTTTTTCAACTTTGAGAATAATATATGTCACGTGTGAAGTCCACTACCAATCTCTTTAATTGAATTTGTTTGAGAAGAAAGTCTCCTAGTAATCCACAATGGAAAGAATATTTTGAAGGTTTGTGTAGCTAACCAAGAAAATTAAGAGAAATTAGTAACAACAATTTTGTAAATACATAATGAAAAATGTTATGTTGACGAAGAATTTAAAAAATCATTAAAAAAAAGTAATTTTAATTTTTTTTTGACAATTATACTAACGAGGAGTTATCAAAGCATTGTATAAATAATCATAAAATTCTAGAAGATAGTACTAATCGGGTATTAATGTGGCATTGTAATCAACTAGTGAATCTGAAAACTTGGTCCATGGAGTAGTTAAGTAATTGTCAAGAAGTGATGTTTGCTTGAATAAACTATCAAATTTCTTTCATTTTAAAAGTTTCAATTTCCTACAATACAATATCTGGTGTAAATCCTCAAATTATGTTTTCTAATATCCAAATTAACAGGAATGTATTTATTGCAAACAAAGAAAGAAAATTCCTCGACCTAAACAAATTGGTTGACAATTTTTTTGGGGAATGGAGGAGTAATAGGCTTTGGGCCGCTCCAAGTGGTGGGACTCTGGACGTAGACGAATTCATTGCTCATTGATTAAAATAAGTACCATAGCAATTGACTTTTGGATTGGGTAAAGGAATTAGATTTATCCCTTCTCCATGAAATTTTGACAAAAATAAAATAAAATAAATACCATACTAATCAACTTAATTCCTATGGGTGAAACTGAACATGTAAAGTGTCTGACAAACCAGGTAGAACGCTCACGGCCCATGGCCCAAGGCCCAAATACCTTTTCTTTGTCTTCCTCTGGTGGCCCATTTATTGGTGTTTTTAGCTTTTCTTTTCTTTTCTTTTCTTTTTTTTTTTGGAGACCTGGTCTTAGTAATATTATAATAAAAAAAAAATTTGTTTGCATAATTATTTTTAAGGATATTTTTTCAAAAATATTATTATAGCAATTTTATTTTTAAATATTTTACAAATAAATGTATACTTGAGATAAAAAAATTATTTAAAAATGTGTTCAAAATTTTCTAAAAACATGTTCTTTAAAAACAGTGCCAAACAAATACAAAATTTCCTTAAATGTATTCCACTCTTTGGTTTAGCATTATCTCTTTTATTTTTATCTAGTATTTGATGGAGAAGCTGACTAAAAAAAAAATTAATTTTGAATAAACTTGTTCTTAGGAAATCTTGATAGTGTGCCCTGACATCAACTAGACTTGCCAGGACCCTTCCCGCTTGTTATACTATATATCTTGTACAAGCGATGTACAAGGTTTTCAAAATTCTATGGCAGTTAAATATCATGTCTAAATTGAAATTCTTTAGCTAGAGGCTACTTCATAACATTTATTCTACCATGTCAGCCCTTTTGAAGAGAGGAGTAGTGCTTTCACCTCTATGCTTTCGTTGTGGTGAACATGAGGAAACCATGGAGCACTTATTTATGGAGTGTGAAACTACCCATTTGATTTGGCATTGCTCACCACTTGGTTTAAAATTTGGTCGTGAACATCCTTTAAGTTTTTCTAATTGGATTGGTTTGAGCAGGCCCTAGATCATGATGCGATTATACTACTCCTTGTATTCCTATGGCAAATATGGCTGGCAAGGAATACCTTTATTTGGCCAGATGCTCAATTTGACCCAATACAGGTAACTCATCAGTCACTCACCATGTATCATGATTTGCAATCTTCTTTATCATTATTTAATAATGATATGACACACAAGATAGCCAAGAATTACCATCATAAGGTTGTGAATTCAGTGCAATTTTCAGTAGCAAATCGGGTGTATCAATCATATCAAAATCAACCAATTATGCAGTTATCAATCTCTCCAAAGATAATATTGGTTGATGGTGCTTTTGATCCGCATGCAACAATTTTTACAATCGCGGTCGTTGTGATTAATGAGATGGGCATTCAAGTTATGAAGAAGCCATGAAAGTTTATGCAACCTCAGCTTTTTAGACAGAAGTCTTAGCTTGTCTTACAGCATTGAAAATGGCTTTATCTCAAAGTGTTCCTTGTGTATATATTTTAACGGACTGCCTCCTTCTAGTCTGATGGACCCAAATCAAATAGACAAATAAAACCCATAGAAAATTAGACAAGAAACACAAAGAAAATAATGGAGGAAATTGTTTCTTGAATTAAAACGATAAAGAGAGCCGCAGTAAAAAAAACGTCTGAAGAAGAACCGCGCCAACTAAAAACTGCAGACCTAAAACCAGTTCTAATAGAATGGGCAATAATCACATGCACGCACTCCACATAGACCCAAGTATTATAACCAAATAAATAATGACACATGGCTCTATTTAAAATAAATAATATGCTTGGTTTATCTTCCTACATAACCTCCCTTAAACCAAGTTCTTCAAACGTAGACATGCCCAACATTTTCTTCAACCTCAAGAATGTGTCTGTCTTCAAAGCCTTCGTGAAAATATCTGCTACTTGCTCCTTAGTTCTGCAATAATCAATCTCAATCTCCCTATCACGAATCAACTCACGTATGAAGTGATACTTAATATCAATGTGTTTACTACACCCATGAAGAACTGAATTTTTGGACAACTCAATTGCTGACTTACTATCACAAAAAATTTTCGTCGGATCATTTTGCTTGTGTTGTAGAACACCAAGCATCCTCCTCAACCACAATGCCTGAGTAGCACTGTTAGTTGCAGCAATATACTCCGCCTCTGCAGTAGACAAAACTATCACCTGTTGCTTTTTAGAATTTCAAGAAAAAAGTCCTGAGCCGGTAAAAAATGCATAACCTGAAGTACTTTTTCTTTCAACTGTATCACCAGCCCAATCACTGTTTGTGTATCCAAAAAAGTTCAACAAGATCACTACACGAATAAAAGATGCCATCTTCCTGAGTACCTTTGATGTACCTCAAGATCCTCTTTGCAACTTGCAAGTGTGATTGACGTGAATTTTTCATAAACCTGCTTATCAAACCAACACCAAAATTGATATCTGACATCGTAGAAGTCAAATATCTCAAACTCCTTACCAAACTCTTGAAGTAGGTAAGATCTACATATCCACCAGTGCCCTCCTTGGTTAACTTCAATTTTTCTTCAGCAGGCGTCAAAATTGACTTAACTCTGTCCATCTTGAATTTCTTCAAAATATCACCTGCGTATTTCTTTTGAGAAATAAAAATACCATAGTCAGATTGAAAAACTTCAATACCAAGAAAATAAGACATCAAACCAATGTCTGTCATCTCAAACTGCTTGATCATGACCTTCCTGAATTCAACAATCATCTTAAGATTATTGCCTGTAAAAATTAAATCATCTACATATAGGCACACAATCAATACATCACCACGAGCAGAAGATTTAACATATAAAGTATACTCATATAAACATCTCAAAAATCCACGAGAAATAAAATAAGAATCAATTCTCGTATACCAGGCTCTTGGGGCTTGTTTTAAACCATACAAAGCCCTCTTCAACTTATACATCTTATCTTCTTTGCCTCTTTTGATATACCCTGCAGGCTGTTCAACATAGGCCTGCCTCCTCTTCAAGTACTCCATTCAAAAAAGTAGACTTAACATTCATTTGATGAATTTTCCATTTATTTTGGGCAGCAAGGAAAATTATTAAACGAACAGTGTCAAGTCAGCAACAGGTGCAAATACTTCAAAATAGTCAATTCCTGACTTCTGCTTGTATTCCTTAGCAACTAACCTTGTTTTGAATTTCTCCACTTCTCTATTGGGCTTATACTTCCTCTTGAAGACCCACTTCACTCCAATAACCTTCTTATCAGTAGGAAGAGTAGTAAACTCCCATATATTATTTTTTTCAATGGCATGAATTTCTTCATCCATTACTTTTACCCAACGATCATCTTGGACAGCCTCTTCATAAATAACAAGGTCACAATCTGCAAACAAAGCAAAATTAACAATTTCCTCATCAGAAGCAATATTATCAGGAGTAACAACATAATATTGCAAACGAGCAGGCAACTGTCTGTGGCGGTGTGGACGGCTCATTAACTCAGTTTATGAGCCTTGAGTAACAGACACTTGTTGAAAATTAATATCTTCATCCTCTCTATCAAATTTTAAAGTCAAATCTGCATCTTTGGGATCCTCCTTACTCCAGTCCCAAATACCTCTCTCGTCAAAAATCACATCCCTACTTATAATTATTTTTCTTGAAATAAGATTAAATAATTTATAAGTTCGGAACATTTCATTGTAACCAATAAATACATATTTTTCTCTTTTATCATCAAGTTTCTTTCTCAACTGATTAGGAACATGTGAATAAGCAATACACCCAAATACTTTGAGATGACCAACAAATGGTCTCCTACCACTCCAAGTTTCTTCAGGAGTACTATCAGTTAGGCTTCTTGTGGGGCACCTGTTTAACAGATAAATAGCACAAGCCACTGCCTCTGCCCAAAAGGATTTTGGCATATTTTTCAATTTCAACATACATCTCACCATATTCATAATTGTTTTATTTTTTCTCTCTGCCACCCCATTTTGTTATGGAGTGTATCTCACTGTCAACTGATGGCGAATACCATTTTTCTCAAGAAAATCATCACAGGCAATATATTTTAGACCTCGATCTGTTCTCAAAATTTTTATTTGAAAGTTACTTTGCTTCTCAACAAAAATTTTGAATTTTTTAAATGTCTCACAAGCATTAGATTTTTCTTTCAAAAAATAAACCCAAACTTTCCTACTGAAATCATCAATAAATGTAATAAAATACCTGCAACCACCATTAGAAGGAACCTCCACAGTACACAAGTCTGAATGGATGATCTCTAATAGTTTTCTTGCTCTCCATGATTTACCTGGCTCAAAAGCTTCTCTGTGCTTCTTGTCCAAAACACACATATCACACACTCTGCCAGGACAACTGATACTAGGCAACCTACGAAACTATCTTTTTGTTAGCCAAAAATCTCAAACTGTCAAAATTTAAATGACCAAACCGCATATGCCACAACCAATTATCACCATCAATCACAATATTCAAACAAGAAAAATATTCACTATTCAAATTTAATGGAAATAAACGGTTTGGAGTCATTGTCACCTTAGTAATTATACCAACTCTCTCATAAAAAATCGTACAAATACCTTGTTTAATACGAATGTCATAATTCTTCTCTGACAATTGCCCCATACTCAACAAATTATGATTCAACTCAAGCACATAAAACACATCAGAAATAAAATTGATAGATCCATTTTTCAAGCTAATGGGGATTTTTCTTTTACCAAACACTGGTAGTACAGTGCTATTCCCAAATTTTACTTTACCTTTGATAGATTCATCAAACTCAAAAAATAATTTTTTTTCCCACACATATGATTACTACATCCAGTGTCTAAGAACCATTTATTTTTATCAACAACTCCATCATTATTGCAAGCCAATAATAAAGTCTCCGAATTTTGATTATTATTCTGAGCTTGATTTTCAACAACATTAGCCTGAAAATTACTATTAGATCTACATTTAAATCTTCTATGCCCAAATTTTTCACAGTTATAACACTGAATTCTCTGGCCATCATTATTTTGGCTAAAATTATATCTATTATCATAATTATAACCATCACCTCTACCTCTACCAGGGCCATCTCTAAAATTAAAATTGTTACCTCTACCACCACGTTGAGAATTCCATCTGCCTCTACCTCTATTGTTAGCCTGACCTCTATCTCTGTTGTTGTAGCCACGACTTCTGTTGCCATTGTCCTGATTTCTCTGTTGAAAATTTCCTTGCTCCTTGGGTTCATCCTTTGCTTTCAAATTTAACTGTATCTGTAGGGCATTCTCTACGGTATCCGGGGTGTGCTCCATCTTCCCATTAATTCTCTGTTCATGTAGAATTAACGAGCCTTGCAATTATTTAATTTTCAATTCTGACAAATCTTTGGTCTCTTTAATTACTGTCACCACGTGATCAAACTTCATAGGTAAAGTGTTAAGAACTTTCTCAACAAATACCCCATTATAAAGTTGATAATTATTGAGTGCCATCTCGTTCTTGATCTCTGACAGATGGAAAAAATATGATTCAATTGATTCAGATTTTTCCATTGTTGCAAGTTCAAACTTCCTCTTTAGCATCATCAAATTACTTTGTTGAACCCGATCTACTCCTTTGAATGTTTTCTCCAAAATATCTCAAGCCTCCTTCGTCGTATCTGCAGTAGCAATTTTTCTAAAAATTGATTTATCAATTCCTTGATGAATTTTTGACAGCGCCATGTTATCCCTCTTTGTCTCTTGTGCATCAGCGTCTTCACCAATCTCTTCTTCTACGTATTGATTTAACCAGTATGCCTTTAGATGGGTTAACATCTGTTTCCTCCAAAAATTATACTCATCCCTATTTTTCAATTTTAGAATTGAACAAGTAATATTTGTTGGTGCCATGGCTCTGATACCACTTTGATAGACCCAAATCAAATAGATGAATAAAACCCATAGGAAATTAGACAATAAACACAAAGAAAATAATGGAGGAAATTGTTTCTTGAATTAAAATGATAAAGAGAGCCGCAGTAAAAAAAAGTCTGTAGAAGAATCGCGTCAACTAAAAACTGCAGGCCTAAAACTAGTTCTAATAGAATGGGCAATAATCACATGCACACACTCCACATAGACCCAACTATTATAACCAAATAAATAATGACACATGGCTCTATCTAAAATAAATAATATGCTTGGTTTATCTTTCTACATAGTCCAATGTTTGAGAAATTCTAATCTTATTCCTTAATCTTTATATATATATATATATATATATATATATATATATATATTCGAGGATGTCAAGTTACTAGCCTCTTATTTCTCTCTATGTACTATTACTAAAGTAGATAAGAATAGTGTTAAGTTAGCTCATAATTTGACTGTACAATTCAACAATATATAAGTTTTCTAGTGTTAATATATGTTTCATATGTGCTTTCAAAAAAAAAAAAAATCATGCTCTATTAGCATTGGTTTCAAAAAGCAAGACCTGCTGTCAACAAGTTTACATAACAATTTAAGGTGTGGAATATCTGAATAGTTGTTTTTTGGAGTGTTTTTTAAAACTAATTACTGTAGCAGTTTTAAATTTTTTCTTGATAAATGTGTGTGAGATAAAGAAGTGGTTAAAAAATGTGTTTTAAGTTTCTAAAAAACATATTTTAAAAAATACCAACAAACAAATACAACAACTAGGCAGGCCAATTTATAACCATTTAACATGCTTTGGCCATTTCTTTTTGACCAACTTAGAGCCTTGTCTTTGAACAATTTTGCAAAACCATTTTGGCTTTCCAGTGTAGAAAATAAGGCAACCACTGATCACTCCAGTCACCATTCCGCAACCATACCCAATCAATACTGCGCTCCATGTAAATCCACAGAAGAATTCCTCATTATCTTCTTCAGCCTGGGATGGTGGTTGCAACTGCTGCTGCGGCAACTTGTTGGCATTACAACTTTTTGACAATGGAAATCCACATAATTCACTGTTTCCCATGTATGAATTATTTTCAAATGTATTAAACTGCTTCCCTCGAGGGATGCTACCAGCAAGATGGTTGCGAGAGAGATTTAGTACTGAAAGAAATGTCAAAGCTGTAAGTTGTTCGGGAATCTCTCCCTCAAGTTGGTTCGAGGACAGGTCTAATGATTCAAGGATAGTCAAATTTCCAAGCACCTGCGGGATTTGACCTGCAAGGTTGTTGTGAGAAAGGTTTAGCCCTCGAAGTGAAGTGAGATCATCAACAACATCAGGAATCTGCCCTTCGAATTTGTTGCTTGAAAGATCTATAGTTGTGAAAATGGTGAGAATTCTTACAAGCTTGATTTCAATCCCTTTGATTACCACCACAGCAGAATCTTGGTAAAAAATATCTCCAAGGTACTTCAACCACCTAGTACCATTTATTGTCTTCATACCATTAAGTTGGCTGAAAATCCTGGCTGGTAGAACACCAGTGAATTCATTCTGAGAAAGATCAAGAATTCGTAGTGCGGAGAATGACCTGAGTTGAGCTCTAGGTGTGCTTACAGGGCCTCCCAGATTGTTGGATCTCAAGCTTAGAACCTGCAAGTGTGGAAGATTTCCCAACCACCAAGGGAATGTACCATTTAAGAAGTTATTTCCAATATCAATAACTTCTAATTCTTGACAATTGGACAGCGACCGTGGCACTGCGCCTACTAATCGATTGTCGCGCAAATTCAGACTTCTCAGCTTGCTGCCAACTGAAAAGGTTGATGGAATATTCCCATGAAAGCGATTCTTGTGCATATCTAACACGGAAAGCTCCATGCTTATGTTCCACAAACATAAAGGAATTACGCCACTCAAGTTGTTGTTTGACAGATCAAGAATCACGAGTGAACTTAATGTGCAAATTGATGAAGGGATAGCTCCAGTGAGATTATTATCTGAAATCATGAAGATACTAGTAGTGACAGGTGGAATGAGCAGCGGCCCTTGTAGTAAGCTGGAGCGAAGATCTAGATAAACGAGATTCTGGAATGGAAGTTGGCGCACATCAGGTTAGAAAATTGTTGGAGAGATTTAGGTAGTACAAATGTTGGCTCCAATTAAACCATTTCTGATGGGAAAATATTTGCCCGCGAAGCATGTTTTTGGAAAGATCTAGCCTATATAGATTATTTGCTGGCATCAAGAAATCCAAATCTTTTATTCCACAAGAGGACAACAACAGATATGCAAGAGATTGAGGCAAGGAAGAATTCATTCCATCAGTAGCCAACGAAAGGTTATTGTGAGAAAGATCAAGAGTTTCAAGCTGGTTGCAGTTTGAAAACATGCTAGCATCCAGAAGACCGCTGAAATTGTTTGATGAAAGATCGAGCAAAGTCAGGTTCACAAGTTTTGAAATTGATTTTGGAACAGGACCATACATCTTATTACCACTCAGATAAATTCGTTGAAGTGGCTGATATTGGAAATCATAGAGTTGGCCAGTAAGCTGGTTAAATTCCAGGTCTAAATATATCATTGAGGGAAGGCTAAATACCCAAGAGGGTGCTGCACCGGTCAACAAATTGCTACCTAAGTTGAGCAAAACCAGGCTCTGTAATCCAGTAATGTTGGAGGGTATTGAACCTGTAAGTGAATTGTTTGTCAAATCCAAACCCTTAAGTTGTGTCAAGTTGGTCACTGAGGAAGGAAAGCTACCAGTGAAATAGTTATTGCTTAGTGATAAGTCATGCAGATTGTTAAAGCTGCTAAAAAAATTGGGCAATTGTCCTCCAAGACTATTAGTTGAAAGGTCTAAGCGAATGAGTTGCTCAAGATTTCCAAGTCTTGGTGGTACCTCGCCACTAAAATTGTTGCCAAAAAGGAGCAAATAATTCATTTGTGTGAGATTCCCAAGAGATTCTGGTATAGGACCCCAGAAGTTGCAGAATGAAAGATCTAAGTAGTTTAAGGATTTCAAATGGCCTATGGATTCAGATAATTCTCCAGAAAAAGCAGTGCCAGACAGATCTAGGTAACTCAGTGCACTACTGCTGTTCCATTTTACATCTGACAAATAACTAGAGAGGTCAGAATTGCTAAACAATTCAAGTCTTAGCAAGTTTGGTAGTTGAAAAATATCTGCTGGACATCTACCATACAAATTTGTGCTCCCAAGCTTGAGAGCTGTTAGAGAAGCTGACAGATTACTGGGAATTACTGAAGCAATATCTACACCTGTAAGCAAAACTTCCCTTAACTGGGTTAAATTTTGAAGGAGCAACTTAAAAACAGGCGGTTGAATTCTTATATGTTGGGAAGGCTGCGACAGATCAAGTGAGATTAGATTGGACAGTCTCAAGAATTGTGATGGAAGTTGACCTGAAAATCCAGAGCTGGAGAGGTTGAGGTGTGTCAAACTTGCTAGCCCACCAAACTTGTTTGAAATCAATGACGAAGAGAAATCATTGTAAGCAAGGTTGAGCCTTTGCAGTTGAGAAAGTTGGAAGAGGCTGCTGTTGGACTTGATTACCCCTTGAAGTTGGCTGCAACTAAGATCAAGGCCGATAACTTCACCGCTTAGGGCATTACATGTCACTCCATCCCATTTACAGCAATCAATGCTTCTGTTCCAAGATATAGTCTTCGGATAAGAAGGCTCACCATTGGAATCACAATTTAAGGAAGCTGTGTCATCTATGTTAACGCTTTGCTTCAGTTGCAACAAGAACCGACTGTGGTCGCTGCGGCATAAATGGCCTGTGTTGATGGGAGATGAAGAAACCGCAATATTAAAGAGCCAGACAACAAAAATAAATTGAATAAGTTTTCCCATTGCCCTAAGTCAATGGCTTTCCCTGAAAAATGAGCTAAAATCCTGAGCTACCCAACATTGTTCATATTCTCAACATGCAATAATGCTGCTGTACTGGTGCTGCCATAATTGTTCTGCTGTTTGCTGGTTGTATTATTACTTAGCCTGAAGATAGCTTTTATAGAGAAAAATCCAGTAATGACCGCAAATTACATCAAGATGAATACGAACTTAAATTATGTTATATTACTTAATTGTCAGGATAAGATGTTGCTTCAAAGTTTTGACCTTCAAATTATAGGTATTGCTGGTAAGTAATTCAAGAGTGACAAAGACAACAGATCTGCCCAAAATTGTCTGTTTGTTATTGCTACTAGTAATTATCATAATTATAGGTAGTATTAATCTTCTTCTCATTACCTCAAATGAGGGACAGTTAAAAATTCTGTAATATCGACCATATGAATTTAAAAAACATTATTAATTTGCTATAATTTAGCTATCACATGTCAGATTTGAGCCATTATTACTCCATGTCTGAAAATGTTGACCGGTACTGATTCAGTTCCCGCTGACATCGAATGAATTGCCTTATTACGCACTCCGCATTTATTGTTCGATATCAATGCCTACCCAAACCAGTGGTGCAACAATCACCACCACGCCAACGCCGCCGCTGCGATCACCATCGCATTTGTTACCTTTGACAAACGTTTTAGAGATCTATATAATGGAGTTTCATCACATTTGTTGCCTTTGACTTTAATGATTTAGAGATTTATATGATGGAGTTTCATCCTTATGTAAAAGAGTTCTAAAAATAAGATAAAAATAAAATAAAGCAAAATGGTCAATCCACTCCAAAGTGATTCTTTGAATTCCATTTCAAAGAAAGAAAAATTGTGTGCAAGAAACATTTGTTGGATTACATTTAATTGTATTTGAAAAAAAAATGATTACATGGACAAATGATTTGACTTGACCTTGTTGCTAGGTGAGAATTTAAATTATGTTTGATGAGAAAAAAAGGTTATCATACTCATCCTAGCGGAGCATTTGATTTTAAATGCTCTCTTCTTAACCATTGATCAAGTTAGATGCTAATGAATTGAGAAAGATAATAGTTCACAGGACTTCTTCGAGGTCCAAGTTACGTCTCATTATGTCCTTTATTCAACCTTCTTCTTAATTCTTACACATGAAAGTGAAACAGATATTTCTTGAGCCCATTTTTAAAGACACATAGGAGTTATTATGTATATATTCCTTCCAAACTAACAAATCATAAATATTAGATTAATTTACTCTCAGTCTTGACTCAACCTTAGACAAGATCTCTGTAGACCTGCCATCCCCGCATTATTTGCTGGAACAACTTTGAACGTCTTTTATACTCTCTCTCTCTCTCTCTCTCTCTCTCTCTCTCTCTCTCTCTCTCTCTCTAGGGATGGACCAAACTTATCCAGCTAATCAACAAAGAACGTCCTCCTATTCGGCGAAGATTTGAATTGTTGGTGGTGGTCAACCCAAAGAAACAATACAATAATTCTGCTTATGAAACGACGTTATCCAGAACCAACTGCATATTGCACGTCAAAGAAAAACCCGTGACACTAAGCTTAGGTAATTGATAGTACAAGTTGACAACATTGCGGCACATCGAAACCCTTTGCCGTGTGTTTGCAATTCCAAAATTTGATTAGCTAATTCCGAAAAGACATAACTCATCTTGAAAGCATCTCTTGGACGCCAAATTTCAATTTTTAAAATAGATTAGCCCTATTTGGTACACTTTTAGTTCTTCCTTCGCATGTTGGAGGTCCTCAGCCCATCTATATTTGGTATGAATGCACCTTTCTTCTTCCAATAAAATGTTCTTAAAATTTTCCTAAACATCTTCAGAAGAAACGGTAGGGCAAACTCGGGCAAAGTTGGACAAACTCAGTGACAGTGAGAGTAACAATTAGTGGCTAACCACGATAAACTCAGTTCTAGTGTCATAAAGGACACAATTTCACCTTGTACTGAGTATGTAACTGCGATCATTCCTGCATTGGTTACCACCTAACGGAACAAAGCAAATCCCATAAAATTGGTTCATTCGTCGGTGAAAAGTATTTCCTTTATCTTCCAAACCAACAAATTTTCCTCAGCACAGCATTTACCCTTCAATACATTCAAGCCCCTGTATTATACATACGTCAAACTCCTGAATGTGATGACCATCATTAGTCCAATAACGAACCTGTGCTACATAACATCCTATACAATTCATCATTTATCAACTAGAATAACCTCACCTTAGATTTTTCGGGTTTGCAGCAGCACACTATCACCCACATTTACTTCCCTGGAAAATTTACCAATTTTTTTCCCTTGAGATCTCCTGTATCCATCCTTCCTTACTGGGAATTTCCAATATTTAGCACTCCACACACTCCAGTTTGTGCCAATTTCACTTCATTGTACGGCAGATAAAACCACTGAAGAGCTTCAGTTAATATAGCTCGACGATAACTATGTTTTAAACTGTGTATCACGCACAACAATATTTGACAAGCAAGATCCAAACTTCGAACCAATACTATGGTTAAAATATTAAACAAAAAAAATGCAGAATGCTGATTGACCAATTATAATTGCACTACATGGATTTCAAATCCTCTGCTACCTCCTAACTGCCAGGTCAACAAATAATGAGTAAAGGAATCAAACTTTTGAAGTCCAAAGAGACCCATATAGATTATATGTATAACCAGTACAATACCAGAGTAGTATATGAAAGGCCGCTTTACATAAATTAGACCAATCTCTATACAAAATTTCCAGTAGTTTCCTTTTCATGAGAGAGGAGAGTCAGGGACTGCATTATTACCAGGAACTGAAAGTTCTGAAAATTAGATTAACACCCTAATTTACCAGAAACCTCCTACCCAGTTGTTACAGCCACAAAATCTGCCAAGTAAAACCTGGTGTCAATAATATTATGCTGAAACTCTTCCACTAGAAAAAGGAAAACAACTCTTTTTGTATAGTGAGCAGAATAAACAAGATCTTATATAATTCATATCAGAAAATGATATCTGATTTACCAATGGTTACTTGAAATCAAAACACAACACGTGTAGGTAACAACCCTTACCTTCCAATATTGCCAGCACAAACTTCATTTAGCTGCTTCTGAGTTTCTTCCAAATCTCTGTACAAGAAGTAACACAAACCAAAGAGATTCAAAAAACCTCTCAATATATCCACAAATGTATATTGACAAGTTAGCAATGTGGACAAGTAAATCCATAAAACAAAACACACATTCTACTAGTTCCACCATAAAAGAATTCCAGACTATTTCCATATAACTTCACGAATGAAATCTAAGTCCATTAATGTATGCTGCAATAAGTGGAAGACTATCTTATCTAATCTCATGGCTGGTAATGGAAACCTCTATTGACAGAGTGAAACCCAAAGTTTTTCCCAGTCAAAAGCAAAACGATTGTCTGAGATGGTTCATACGTGCACAGCCAATGCTCACGAACAAAATGTATTATGCATCTTGGCAAGCAGGACAAATGCCAAATTAAAATATGATTTAGGAAGTACCAGTGGGCTAAAGAAGCAAGAAATAGACCTTCTAAGAATTTTGCTATCAAGTAAGCAAACAGGAAGTATCTTGAAAAAAGTAAACAAACAATCCAATTTAAAAATGACCAATCATATAAACTGAACTCGCGCATTAAACAACAAACAAACAACTAAGAGTAAAAGCCAATAGACAGATGGAAAGCTATGCAAAATCGTGAATTTGGACAATCACTTCCATGTAGTGACTTACTTTCACGATTGTCCTTATTTTGTGCATATCATGTGCATTGTAAGTTAAGAAATGCCGCTTGACTATCGACCAAAAGAAGTTAAATAGAATTAAAACTAAATAATAGCACAGCATAATTTCATTTGATTAATCTTTTTACCTTTTCACTTTAGAAAGTTCTTCTCTCAGTAGCTCCACCTCCTTAGCACAGGGACACCCAGCAGCGCAGGCACCTTGCTTCCAGCCAGGTGGTGGGATCCAGAAAGGATCACCAACACCAGCCTTCTTCCGGACATTGACCAAATCAGCGCTCTCTAGCCAATACATTATCACCCCATCAGCATTGTAACAACGTTGGAAACGAGAAGTTCCATCAGGTGCAACCTTTCCTGGTATGTCCTTGAGAAGGTGATCCAACAGTCCAGTGTTACCAATTTCCTTCTGAGCCTCCTTCCTTAAAGCAGCTCGGTATATTGGTTTTTCAGCCACAGCTTCCTTCTCCTTCAAAATGTTTAAAATAACCCTCTTTCCAGTCTCGAAGCTTCACATATCCTCTTCCAATCAGTGTCAGAATAAAAATATAGATAAAAAGGAACAGTAAAAATTGAATGCTTGTAACATTAACAAGAACACGGCATAAATAGATAACATGAAACTTAGAACTAAGATTTTCTCATTTACCTTTCATTGGACCACCATTTGTATTTCTTTTCTTTGTGAAAATCTTCAGCTACAGCTTCTTCACTCACATTCTCTTCTTTAACTACATTCTCCACTTTAATCACCTGCTTCTCCACTTCCTCAACCTTTTCTTCCATTTTCCCACCACCAAACTTCATCATAGAAGATGAAGAGCATGGAGACTTCACCGTAACCTCTTCAAGTTCAAGCTTAGGAAGTACAGGAGCCTTAACCAACCAGAAGTCCTTAACTTCTTCCAAGTTACCTAACTGAGAGATTTTAACCTCCCTAAAAAGCACCCTTTGAGCAAGCTTCAGTCCCATAATAAAGCCCATATCAAGCTTAGGGTTAGAGCCAGGTGTTTCTTCACTGAAGCAATTCTCAATAGACTTCTTGCTTGGGAACGAAATTGTGACCTTCAATTTACTCTTGTCACTCACCTGGGATGTCCAAAAGTCACTCAAATATTATACTTTCTCTAATTTTACGACTAGCCCAAAAACAATTAAGGGGTAACAAAAGCAAAACCCTAAAATAAAAAAAAAGATAATCAAAAAAGGATATCTTACCATAGCAATTGAAACAGACCTCAACCAAGGAGGAGTTCTAGGAGGTAAATTATCATGAAAAATTCTGTAAAATCTCCCCACTGCAACATTCAGTTGTTTAGTTGCTCTTCCTCTCGTTGTCGGAACCATCAAAAACAACTGAAAAAACAAGGTTTAAATTCCTTGTAGCAAGAAACCAAAAACCCAAAATTTATATGCACAGATAAAAGATAATTTACCCTCAGAAAGAAAAATAATAGAAAAACAAAAGAAGGGCCAACGAAAAAAAGAAGAATGCTTGCCTTTATGGGTAGTTGAGTGTTGAGAAGGAGGAGAAGAGAAGCGGTTCAAGATTAAGAGGAGAGTTGAGCGGCACCGACACGTAGGAACCTGAGCGATGTACGGCTACTATACCAAGTTGTTTACTAGTCTGTCCGACCGACCGACCGTCCGTCCAACGTAGGATTGACTTCGTGTATTTATTTATTTTTTTTTCAGAGAAAGGAAGCCGCTGCTGCTGTTAACTGAAGTGGAGAGAGGGTTTTGAGAAAATCGAGATGGCGAACTCAACTGCCGAAGAGATGCGGGTCGGACTACACAACACATACGGGCCCCCCCACCTTTGGTTTTGTTTTCTAGTGACCTTTATATATTTTCGGTGGAAATATTGGAAAAGGATTTTTTTATGGGGGTAGAAGTAGAATATTTTACAAGTTCTGATAAATTGACAATAACTATTATTGAATTTTTAGATTTGCTTTGTCAAGAGAATGAGAAAAGTTGTTTTAGATTTTATGGAACATTGAATTCAAAGACTAGTATTCTTTCTGAAAATTGTTATCTATGATCTAAGTATTTTCTTAAGTCTATTTATGTTGACCATTTTATGAGCTTTTTTAGATGGTAAACTATTTTAAGATATCTAAAAGAGAAGACGGGACATAACAGAATTGTGATTAGTTATTGTCATGATAAGGATACAATTTACTATAAAAATATTGAAAAGATTCCCGAAAGAATAAAAAATAGAAATTGAAGTTTATCTTGTTAATTGTTATTGAATAAGATAAGATTTGCACAAGACTTTTAAAGTTGGTATCGGAATATATGGAAAACAAATTTTATGCGTACAAAAGTTTCAAATGCAAATATTTTAGAAGTAAGCCTTTAATCAAAGTATTTTAGAAATAAGCCATAAAATTCAAAGATGTGGAACTTTGAAGAGGAATGTGATGGAAAAGAAAGGGGAGATATAGGAAGGGTTAGGTTTTTTTTTTTTTCTTTTTCTTTTTATGACTCTCATGATGTGCGTGATTCCATCTATATTTTGATAGCATAAACGATTGGAAACAATATTGGATGTTTAAGACATTTTAGGGTGTAAAAATGTCTTAAATTAAAATTTGGGGTGCAATGTATAAATCAATTAAAAATTTAAAACTAATTAAAGAAAACATTAAATTTTCTAAACAACGTTCATTATTAAAATAAAGTAGGACGGATAAGATAAGTTAGAATACCAGAGAATCTTACTATAAGCCGGCTGGTAAATTAATGTGAATTTTTTGTCAACGATTTGATTTGTCAAGTTTACCCTCATCTACATAATCGTTCATTATCCAACTAAACATTAGAGTTCAAGGTGTTTTAAGAGTTTTACCATAAGAATCTTACTATATACAAGCGGGATGGAGAACTTAGTGTGATTTTTTTGTTATTATTTGATTTTGTTAAAGTTTGTCCCCATCTTCATATTAGCTATTTAATAGATAATGACTAATTTATGCTGTCATGCCGTAAAATTTATATTTCACCACTAGCAATCTTATTTTTACTGTTTTACTATAATAATTTGTGAAATGCATAGTCGTACATCCAATTGCTATGTGTTCGCAAGGCGTATACCAAGGACTAGTTGATATAATTTTCAGGGTGCAAAATATAATTAATCCCCCAAAAAATTAATTCCTAAAGAACTTAACCAAAAATTAACATAATTTTAAGAACTAAATTGGAGACTGAAAAGGCATTCTTTTTTTTTTTTTTAGCTTTGGGTTGCGAAATCACGGAGTCTTCAAGCTTCTTCCTTACTATCCTTCCTCCTACATGTAGCTCAGGATTGAAGGGATTGGCCCAAGACAATAGCATATCTTGGTGGCAAAATCGAATTTAATCCCACAAATTATAGATAAAGATGGGCTTAAACACTAGCAGACCTTTCCCTCTCTTCTTCTCTAGGATCATACCCTCCACAATAAAAAGTGGAAACAATTTTTTTATTATTATTATTTTGTAAAAAATCGAATAGAGAGTTGAGATACTTGCGAGTGTACTATCAATATGGACTATTAATCCCTTCGAACCATCACACTCATCGTTTAGCTCCAGACGCTCTCCAGAGAGTAGTGGTTTTACAGGTATATAATAGAGGATAAAAATAAAATCCTAAAACTGTATGGAAACACGTGTGCACAGAGCCAAACATGTTTGAGCTGTTTTTGTGTTTTCCCGCTTAAGTGTATCATGATGCTTTCATCTATAAACACCAGAAAATAGGGAGAATACTTGTTTTGGTGAAATATTTACAAGGTAGGTTCTTTTTTTTTTTTTTTTTTTTAAAGAAATTTTTAATGGGAATAAACATATTTCCGTAAAAACGTCAAGATACAAGGAATTACACTAGTGTTTTACCTTGACAAGAAATTCATTTGAAATTGTGCCTCATTCTCAATTGGCTTCGTATACTTTTGTTTATTTTTTGTATCATTATCTTCCGAAGGATTCTGTTGATTTTTATTCTGGAATCATAAACTTCATTTTACTGACCTTCTACATCTTCATACCCACCTTTTTTATCCATCCGATTTATTGCTCTCCTCTGCCAGTGGAGTAACGAATTATCAAACGGATAAAAGCATGAACTGAGAGAATAAGCAATTTTGCCGGGTACAGTTACACATTCTAGCCATAAGCAGCAATTTGCAACAGCAAAAAAGTTTTTCCTATTTCCCTCTGCTTTCTCAGCTTCAAACCTTTTATGATGCATATATTTCGCTTAGACTCTGGTGAACAACTCCAGCGCAATGACTTTCGACGCACAATAAACCCCTTCATCAACCTAGTCCCATTGAATTTCCCGGTGGAAAGTCCACTCAGATGGATTCAATGTGGTTTTCCCATCACAAGCCACGAGGTCATACGGTGAGTCCTCTGCAAACTCAGTGGGCATGGATTTCCAGTGTAGACATGGCATCCATTCAGCTTCCTTCAACACCTTGAGTATCTCTTCCACTACAATTTTACTCCCCTCTGCAGATAGGTGAACACCATCCCTAGAAGAAAATAATGCACATAAAATACATGTTACTGTGGAACGTTCTGTAAAGATAATTGTATCAATTGCATTATATTTCTTGATTGCCACATTGCCATTTTTTTCCGCAAATCATTTGCAAGTGCAAAGTTATTTGTCGATTCACACTAGCAGTGCCAATTCGTACCGAATTTTTGTTTCATCTCTCTAAAGCTTATCCTTGTTTCTTTGGGTTGCAAGTACGAAAACCAAGCCAAGTTGTTTCCTGTACGGAACCAAAGCATGCATCTACAGTATATGTAGCGTCTGCGTGTATGCGCTGACTTGCTTATCACTGAGAAAAGAACTTACAAGAAAATTCCCTCTTTAAACTTCTGTGCCTAACAGTATGTAAACCAATTAACGACCAAGTGCAGACGAAGAAAGCCAATACTCAAATTCGTTTTGTTTTTATAGACATCCAAGCAGCTGAAACTGTATGCCTTTTGCAGTCAAAAGCCTAAGTCAACTTCTCAACTTTCAACTAGGGGTGGACAAAAATAACCAGAAAATCGAAAAACTGCAATACCTAGTTCATTCCAAATCGAAAAATGAGGGTGCCGAATCGAATTCTAAAAACGGTTAGGTTAACCGAACCTTGTTTACAAAAGTAGTTCCGGTTTCGGGTATCAATTTTTAAAAACCGCAAGTTAACTAAACCGGTCCACATCTATGTCTTAGAGGTTAATATTTATGAATATTATAGAGAAATAAGAAGTATTAAATCAGTTTCATTTTCAAGTTTAAGTTAACTCAAAAACTTAAATATCATATTAGATTGTCTTCCAATTTAATTTTTTAATTGTATTTTATTTTTTGTTTTTATACTTCGATTATCATATATATTCTTGATAGTAAATAAAAAAAATACTTTCATACAATACGAAATATGGAAATAACACAAATATTTTTTACTCGTATTGTGAAAAATTCTGATTTCTAACTTTTTTTAATTTTAAAAAGAGCAGATGCAAGAGTTTGAAATTGTATAAGTAGTTTTTTTTGTTTGAAAAATTATTTATGTTGTAATATTTTTTATCTATTTTGTTAAATTAACTTAATACCATACGGTTCTGGTTACCCGCGGTACCCGACCATCTTTAGCTGGGTAACCGCTAAGTGGTTAACCGACTAATGAGGGTCGGATACGGTTAGCAAATTAGGCGAACCACTATAAGCGGTTCCAGTTATTATATTAGATGAATAGACCGGTTAACCGGTCCATACCCACCCCTACTTTCAACTAAAATCTCCATAACGTGCACAAGATACGACTAAGAATTAGAAGCTTCTGGACAGGATAATGAAATAGCATGCCCCTTGCATTAAAGTTTCATATTTATTTGATATTTGTAGAGGACAAAATTGAACTAGTCGAACACTATCTCAAGTTGTTTCAACTACATTTGTAACAAAATAAGCTTGAAGAAATAGAAGGTAAAGAATGTATAGCAATGAAACTTACGTAAAGCAAGCAGTAAGCCAATCGTCTCGTTTCTGAATAGCAGTCCAAAGATCAACAACCTTTATGCCCATATCTTGGCATAACTCTATACAGGCTTCTGAATAGCTTCGGCACAAGTCATTTGTTCGAACTAGTTCACTAAATACAGAACTGTTTGGAAAGAAGAAAAGGATGATACGACTAGTTATGGAAATTTGAAGAAAATAAACAACTTAGGAGTATAGCAGTGAAATTAATGACAAGGGAAAAAAACTAAGAGATTGACATCAAGTTACCTTGTGTTTTCACGAACTTTGGCCTCATTGACTGGAGGACAACTGAGGAAGATTAAACGAGTTGAGTCGGAAAGGCTCTGACTTTTAGATTCCATGTTAGCTTTGAGATTTAAACAAACTTGAAGCGGTAAACAAAAAAGATGACAAAAAGAAAATTAAAAATTAGGCATAAGGCAAATTTAGACTTGCTTAAGTAATATTTGTCCTCTCATAAAGCTATATCATCAAGTTTGCTATTTTATATCAGAAAATTTAGATCTGCTTAAGTAACCTTTGCTTCTCATGAGTACCATAGGAAATTAAAAGACAAAATCAAGGGTCGTCTTTCAATTGACAATAGACAAAATCAAGGGTCATCTTTCAATTGACAATAGAATCCCAAATGTTTTCCTCATGTACCCGATGGCAAATGGAGTTTATTGGCTCACCTTAATCCCCATGGGAAATATCTGACTCATTGACACAAGCAAGGAACATTTCAAAAATGGAGAATCCATTTTGCTGTTCTTAACCAAAATAGCTTTTTCTGTTAAAGTATATGTCGAATATATTGTATCTCGATAGATCTGTAATAGGGTTTGCCCATGTACACTTGCTAGTAAGTGGTAAAATCTAATATCTTTTGTAACTCTTACATCTCTGAATTGATGTTAAGGATATCTTCATTTCACAAATAAGGTACCTTGAGGTGCGTCGCAATTTTTCTCATATTCTCAACGTACTCTGGAAGTGGTACATGGGGACCCAGTCCAGATGAGTGAGGTCCCATTGAATCATTGCCACCAAAGTAGACAATCACCAATGAAGGCTGAACAGCAGCATCCTGCAAAAGCCAAATACAACTATCAAAGCCCTCATAGAATCACACTGACCTGAAAAACTAAGTTGTCAACCCTGTAAGCTGACCAATCGTTATCAGAAATACGAATTTAAGTACTACACTTGAAGTGAAAGTTGAAGATGATATCTGAATTAGTGACTTAGAAAGGACAATCCCACAGAGGTCTAACACAAATATGACTTGCCAACGCATCCAAAGGGCTAGAATGACTAGCATTGATTGAAAATACTGGATCTAATACAGTCCCAGTACATGTTTGAATAGTTCTCCACACCATGAAAATTTTTTGATTCCCAGACAGAAAAAATAGTGCGAAGTAAGCAACATGCATGATGTTCAACATCATAATCTGCAGAAGCTTTAACTGCCGGTGAATGCACAAAATACCTTGGGAAAAACTTGATCAAGGACCCGTACAGCACGTCGTGAGTTCCACCCAAAGTATCCACGCAATAGAATGTCTGCCTGCAGGTGACCAAAATAGAAAAGGAGACCAAAATAAGAGGGGGAAAAGAAAAACCATCTCCACTAAGGAAGTAGATTAAGCATAAATCAATGCACGTTAATTATCTACTTGTACCTCATCGTATCACACAAATCAATATTTATTAACAAAATATTACCTATAGAAATTATACACTAAACTAAAGCATGGAGCTAAAGTATGACTCCAAACAAGGCCAAAATGCGTTGTGAAATGGAGAGCAGGGTAACAAACATAAGGTATAGATGTAGAATATGTAAGTCTTGTGCAAAATTGACCCAGTCCAGCGTTTACACACAATTTAGCACAATTTTGCTATTTAGAAAGCCAAAAAAGAGGAGGATGGAAGGGGAGGTGGGTGGATGAAACGTGATTATCTTAAATCATAAGCTGAAAAGTTAGAATAAAGTATACTTTGCGAGCGTAAATATCAGCGAGGATGGCTCCCCAACCGCCATTGCTGAAGCCGAACTGCACAATCGAGGATCCAAAGAGAACAAACTGCTGCCTCTGTGGTCCCACCATCTCCTCCTCCTCCTCTTTCTTCTTCTCTTTTGTTGCGTGAAAAATATGCCGGAAATGAACTCAGCCCAAAACAAAAAGACGGGGTTGCTTGGTTTTCTGCTTATTTTCAGACTGTTATTAGAAAGAGAGAAACTTCTGCACTGGAAATAAGTAGTATATTGGTTTTGGTTTTAACTGGCGAATTTTAAGTAAAAAAGGAATGCAACCAGAATGAAATGCTATTGAATGAAAGGTAGAAGTCGTAAACCAGAATGAAATGCTATTGAATGAAAGGTAGAAGTCGTAACAAACGGCGTGATGACGAGGGGGCCTTAAATATCAACAATGTGGACCGTGGACGTACCGGCATTAATGATGGTAGGAGGAACACCGCCAACCAACCTACCCACCCCTCTTCTCTGCTCTTCGGGGATAAATTCATAAACCAGTGGAGTTACTACCTATATTTTTACTACTGCTATCTTCGCGCATGTATCTAACCTACCTAATTGATTGGTAAGCGGGTGTCACATTCCACCGTCCAGATTAAAATGGAACGTGCTGAGGGAACAATGGTTTGAAGATGGACAAAGGATACAACCATTTTGAAGTGGTCACGACAGCATCATTTTCGTTTTCACTTGATAATGGGATTTTATCCTTCAACAATCTCCTCGTAATTTAAGAAACAAAAAATGAACATGTTGATACACCAATTATTATTGGAACTTCATGATATCTTCTTTAACCGATGATACGTGATTCTTTTTCGAGTGTAATTACTCATTAATACCTAGTAGATGGTTTAGCTACACCATTCAATCAAACCTTCCATTTAATCATGCTTCTGAAAGGAGGAAGAACAACCATATTCTACTTGAATACCAAGAACGAAACAAGTTGGCTATCGTTCACATTGAGAATTAACTTATTATACTCTTATTGATATTATCAGTGGCCAAAAAAATGTCAATACAAATATTTGTCACTTGAATTGCACCCCTTTTGGGGATTCTACAACCAAAGCTAGTGCCAACCAATGCAGTGATCTGTGGTATAATTCATTAACCTGAAAAGAATAACTATGACAAATTGAGAAAAGGAAAAACAATTTCATCAAGGTAAGCCCGAATTCCTAGTTTAAGTGGGAACTGTGAAGCGACTAAACATTTAAATGTACGGGCATCACCCTTAGAAAGAATATCATGATTTTTCACAAATTGAATATTATAGTTGAACTGCTCTTCACAAAGTCAACGCTCTCCGCAATTGCAAAAGCCACAATGCTACATGCATTCCAAAAAGCCGAGCTTCTAAGAAAATCTTCTCCAACCAGACGTCAATTCGAGATAGAATTGACCTCTTCTGCCACAACATAGACTCAATAACTGCCTCGGAGGAAACTCTTCCAACAATTAAAAATGATTCAAGAGAAGATCCTTGCATCTGTCCAAGAAGCATATGTGAATGAGAAAAGATAATCATGTCGAAATTACCGTGTCAAAAGAGTTCACTGTCAAAAAGAGTTGTAACTCAAGGTGCTTCATGCAGCCAAAAGTTGATGAAAACAATTAGAGAACCTAAATTCCTTTTCCTTTTTTTTTTTTTTGAGGGGGGGAGGGGGGGGGGGGGGGGGGGGAAGGGGAAGGAAGGTGAGGGCAGGGGTGTTGTGAAAACAATCAACCTGACGAGTAAGCAACAAAGGAGGTTGGAAACACAACACTACTGCTCATGGAAACTCCTAAGGCCTTATCGTTAGCATGATGCTGAGATATACTCTTAATCAATGATCCTTCCAAAGGAAACCCTATTGCAAAGATTCCAACACTTTCTTCTCCCTTTTCTGGGATAACCTAGTTCCCTGATGCATTTTAGTAATCTATACATCCGCTATGGGGGAGGAGGAAAAAAAACTGTGGGGATAACAGTCAAGTCTTTGGCAAATTTCATAAACCAGCCATGTGAAGAGCAACAGAGCTGAAGATTTGGATACACAGAAAGAAAGATGATGTGACTAGATGACATTAGAAAAGTCAGCTAACGTGCAAGTAAATTCTAAAGTTGAAAGTTGGCTTGTCATTGATGGTGAAAGAAATTAAGCTTGCATAATTTTTCGCAATTAAAAGCACATGTAAGAAGAAATAGTTTGCCCTGAGATGTTAAATGTCAAGATCAGTGAATCAAGGTTCTCTAAGTTGCCACTCATTAATCAAAAAAATAAATGCAGCATAAGATGAGTGAGAAATTAGAGAGGAAATACACTAACTTTCAAGATTACAAACAGAATCTTTGGAGATTTAAACAGCAGGATGCAGATAGGATAGCTCATCACATAGTATTCAAACAGTTAAAAGGTTTCGTACCAGTGAATTACTAACTGCTCGTAAGCAGTCGTTCGTTTTCAACATCAAAAGAATAACACGAGGCAACCTCCTCAGGAGTTCTGTTATTTGAGGAAAATATTGAGAAGCATACATCTGGAAAAGAAATAGCTATGTCAATAAACTGCAAAGAGTGCGCGTTATCCTTGTCTAGATTAAGAATTAAGATTATTGCAAGACACTGATGATGAAAATGTGAAGGAAACTCTTTTAGTTGATTGAGATACAGTCTTATTCACTTTGAAATACTACCTATTACTATTTTTACATAAATCACATAGTAAATTTTGTCTCAATGTGTACTGGAGGGTGGAGAAGAGAGAGAGAGAGTTCTACCACATCTTTGAGACAGCTTTAGCTCCATGAGATATAGATCTCAAGTAAGTTACACTCAGTAAAGTTGAATTATTCAGTTTCCAAACATCTTTTTTTGGAAGCTGGAAGCGTGAAAGATAAGGTTGAGAATCAAACCCTAGTTCTAAGACAAAGAAAATAGAACTTTATAAGCTTAATCTGCTGGGCGAATTCCAATTCTCACTATGCATAGAGGGTATCAACTTGTATTGAAAACAAACATTTATAAACTATACCATGTTATTCAGGACTCATGCTGAAGTGTTTCATACTTCCAGCTTTGGCAGAACTTTTTAGGTTTAAGAACACAACAAAAAGATATAATCAAACTTCCTGAAATATCACAAACTTCAAAGTTTGCAGAAAGAAAATGCATAAATAACCCCATGATTATTAAACTTTGCAAATAGCATATGTATGATTGTTACTATCATCAAGAAGTAATCACCTGGAGTTCAGAACGATCAGTCCCAGTGACTACCAGATGGTCAACAGCAGGATCAACAACTCTGTTCCAAGGTCTCATTGTAAGTATCCCTGCAAATAATGCGTAAAGGTCCTCTCCAGCACCCAATTTCACACTATTTTCTTTTATTGCTTTAGCATCAGAAAAAATCAACCCCTGTAGTCATATTGCCAGGTTAAAGTAAATGTCAAGTCAAACAAACAACCAGGTATACTACTGAAATACAAAAATTATTTTGGAACTGCAAAGAACCTTCCAGAGAGAAGCATAATTGATTCTTATGGAGTCATCAAGATCCTTGTACAGGCCGTGATCCAGCAATACCAACTGAGGCTTTTTCTTGCCTGCAGAAGAAAATTCAGGGGAATGGTAAAGATTCTTAAAAATTTTAAAAGACAAGAGAAAAACTAGAAAGTACAAGAAGTTTGCAATAAGAATGTCTGTGCACACAGTTTGAACCATGAGATAAGACAAGATATAAAATGTGTATAGTTTTGGATGTTAAATTTAAATCTTATTCAGAGTGTTGTGAATAATAAAGAGACATCTTGTGAATATGGTGCTCAAATAGCAATGCATGGCTTTTTCTTAGGCCATACAAACTACTAGTAACTTCTTTTCCTCAATCTATTGTTTCCTAAAGAGGAACTTTAAGTCATAGACACAAGCATGATTCATAAAATCCACCCAATAACAGCTCAGAGTCTCCAATTTCCCAATGGAAACTTCAATATCATATGATCTGATAACCCTTTTTTTCAACGAACCATGACAATCTAGAAGCAACATCCTCAAAAGATCGATTGAGCATATGTTAAGCCTCTAGACATATGATGGACAGATTATTAGGTCAATCAACCAAGTTAAAAACTCCTATGTTGGTGAATAATGAAAATTTTGAAAACAGAATCCTTGCTTCACACGGCTTCACAACTTGATCAAAATGAGGTACACAAGTAAAAAGTGGTCATTGTAAATGTAATGAGGAATGGCTCACCAAATATGCTCACATTGCCAGATGGCAAAGGGCGAACTAGTACATTGGCAGCATGTGGATCACAATGTACAAAGCCATGCTTAAACATCATTTCTGCAAAAGCTTGACTAACCTGCATAGAATGAAATGATGACAGCTCAAAATGAAAAAGTATCTGCGGTTCAGAGGAAAGTAGAAATTGAGAACCTCTCATACAAAAACAGTCACATCTTTAACTTTTACAAGATGCCAACTTTTAGTGGTGGAAGTTTGGAAAGGGCACATCTGGTTCAAAGATTGTAATATTCATAAAAGGAAAAACAGCCTGACATTTGATACAGGAGTAGGCAAAAATCACAGCTAAAATCATAATATTCTTTTAAAGCATCTCATACTATGAAATGATGTACTGCTATATTTGAACATCCACTGGATAGTATTAAGTTCCAACAGGTGCAGAAGATGCAGAACTTATTAATTGTTGTTACTACGGAAGTCAGGGAGGAATATTTTGTTATATTATATTCTTTTGTCCTTCTTTTGCAGAAAAGATAATGAAATTTGAAGATCATGAGCTTACTAGCTTTGCAACATCCCTAGGCTGAATTCCAAGTTTTTGTATAGTCTTCAAATCATTAACTTGTGCACCCTCAATAAACTCCATAGTCAATAATCTTGAGGTACTTAGATCCCAATGAACTCTAGGAGCATATATGTAGCGTGCAATTTGAGGCGATAACTTCCTGAAGTTATCCATACACTTTACACTGTTTTTGGCCTCAACCAAGAAATCCAGTTCCTAAGAGCCACCAACATAACATGTCACAATGTTACATATATCCATAGCTCATATAAGAATTAAACTGGAAATACAAATTGCAGACATGAAAAATTAGGAACAAAATTATAGTCTTATAAGATTCAAAGAAGCCATTAGTCAAGCAGAATGATGAGACAGAAACTAAATGCAAAACCTAATTACAATAGAAGGCAGATGATGGGCGAAAGAGAATTATAAAGCTCGCCCAAATGCCCAAACAAGAATATGGAAGTAAGGCAAACTAATCCTTTGTGTTTTCCTTCCCAGTGAAGTACATGAACTGAATTACATGACCAGGTATCATATTGCTTGATTCTTATGTATGACATAAAGGGGGGGATGAAGTAATGGCCACATGATCTCACAAAAGTTCTGCACATCACACTCAGGAAATGCTAAATCTATCACCTTGAACCAAAAATATAACTCTGCTTGATATAGAATAGCAAACAGATCAGCTTTAAGTGCCATCCTGGGACATGAGGGATTCAGAAATACATAATATAACATAAAGATCATTGGCATACAGTCTACATCTGATCTACTTCTGACTGAAAATCAAGCAAAAGATTGGAATGTCCAACTTTTTTTGGGAAGTAAAAAACCAATATACAACATATGCCTGACTAATTGCTTCTCTAGTAGTCAGTCAATTTCTTCTCTAGATGCAAACATTTCATTCGACCTCTTATTAAAAGATCACCTTCAGAGAAGATTATATTTTAAATAAAATCTTAAAATTCTCTTGAATGCTTCCTCGACATCAAACATGATAAATATAGCCTCTGATCATGATAGGCTCACTAATGATGGTACCAATGTTTTACAACAGCCATTCATCTAACCAACCAAAGGTAAGAGGTCCCCCTGATTATGTATTTAGCAACAATAATGACTTTCAAACAGCCAAGCAAACACCATGGATCAACTTTATCCATAATACCAGCTATTAAGTTGAAAAGATATTAGATTCAACAACAAAAGTTAAACCAAGTTTCTTTAACTCGGACCAACCTACAGTCAAGAGGCAGGTACTTGGTGGTGAAAAGAGACATAAAAGTAATGTATAATAAAATCTGCAATTAAAAGGAATGCATTTTAAAAACAGTGCCTAATACAAGTCAAAGCTGAGACACTAACAAGAATAAGAAAAATGGGAAAAGGCAGAATGCAGCAGTAATAGCATATAGATTTGACAAAACTTTAGCAACTAGCCTTTGGCAAAGACTCGTGTATTTCGTCAACCAACCACCTACACAAAAGTTCAGAAATTTTTAATAAGAACCAAGTATTGTCTGAAAAAATTATTGCAAGTTTTAAAAAGTTTGAATTTCACTTCAATTTATTAGAAATATCAAACACGTATTATCATGCTTATGGAGATGTGGCTGAGAACAGATATGGAGAAGCAAGCATGCTCATACACTTATTTATAAATGCCAAACATCATTATTTTGTGACAAAAATTAGCTTTTTATATCGTGAAACCAAGAACAAATTGAGCTTAGAGAAACTTTCCGAACCTGTAATCAAAAGAAGGAAACAACCGATGCAATGTGTTTACGATTAAGTCCACGGTTGCAGTGTCTGCTGCAGCAGTATCTGTCATGTGAGTATGTTGAACCTGGATAACATGCATAATAGGTTAATGAAAGAAATGTTTGCTCATAAAACTTAAAATATGAAAATCTAAGATGTCACTAACTTAGGATCACATGTTCCATACCTTGACAGCAACTTTTTGCCCATCACGTGTACGTGCAACATGAACTTGTGCAAGAGAAGCACTTGCTACCGGAACAGGATCAAATTCCTCAAAAAGCTGTATACAAGAGTGCTTCACTCAGATCTGATGATGAGGCAATTAGGCTCTTGATAGCTAAGTTTTATACAACTAATCCATTTCATCCTCATATACATTAAGCTAAACATTTTATGGTGTTAAAGCTACAAGAAAGAACAAGGACATACCTCTTCAGGAGTCCCTCCAAGCTCTTTCTTAACTACTTTGCGCACTTGATCATATGTAGAAACTGGGCATTTATTTAACATGGACTCCCTCATTATGTGAACATACTCTTCAGGTACTAAGTACTCCTAAATAAGGGAAAAAATTAGATCCTGAAGAAGGAAAACAAAGCAAAATAAAATTTCCAAATAACAGTTTCTCCTGGAATAACAATATTTGATTAAAATATACAAAGGTTCAAACGAATTCGCCATAATCACCAAAAAGGGACTCATCAAAATGACATACCAGTTGACTAATATGTTGTCCAAGCTTGATATATACCCCACCATTTCTAAAACAAAGTTCTTGAAGTCTACGGGCACCCCTGATGTGAACTTCATGTTTAACTCTTGCCCTTTCAGGGCTGCCCTCGGGTAATCCCCAGAGTGAATATTTATAATCTAACATCCACATAACAAAATAGAAATCCATTAATTACATACATAGCAAACTTTTCATATTTGCAACAATCTCATAATCAACTCAACAGCCACCACCAATTGGACACCACGTATGAATGAAAGATGACAACATAAATTACAACCTCAAGCCAATGCATCAGCAACTTTTTTGTTCATCTTAATTAGGAAAAAAAAATCTAGTTCATGAAATCGAAAAAGTATATCCCTGAAATACAATCGAAATGCGAGTAAAATTTAGAAGAAAAATTACCGACCGAAAGCTATAGTGGCGGCGGTGACCGAGTCGCGGAACAGGCGGAAGGGGACGGCGGTGGAGAGCTTGAGTGCGCTCGCCGGATCGTCGGAACTCATAATCAAAGCGGCTCCAGCTCCGCCTCCCGCGGCTGTGGCCGCCAACAACAGCTTCGTTCTGGCACGCCACACCGATCTCGCCGCCATTTTTTTTTTTTTTTCCTCGTCGTTTACTTTTTTTTTTTTTTAACTGCTTTTATTGGGCTTCGGGTTTTCTAGTGAGAACTCCGAGACCAAAGGATAGAATAACGCGAAACTTGCTCTCTATTGCACATCTTACGACAGCCCGCAAGTCTTGGATCGGGCCCTCTGCGCTAAGATCGGCCCAGATGCGTTGCTCATGGGTGGCATCGACATGGGGTGCACCATGCTTAAAATTTTCCAAAAAAAAAATTTAAAATTTACGATTCAGATCAAGCTTATATTAGATGTACAAAATATTTTTAAAGATGTATGAAGATTATTTGTTTTTCTTTTTATGCCATATCTATATGACAGTTCCTTTTTTTCAATTTCTTGTTTTGCCTTTGGTTTGACTTTTGTTTTTCTGTTTTCACGTATAAAAATTGATGAATTATCCTTAGCCCTTTGGTTTGACTTTTGTTTGTTTGTAGCTATGTTTCTAAAAGTTGGCTGTTTGAGCCAGCCATACTTTTTGCAAATTCGACCTGTTGTTTCATAATTGTCAAAGAAAAATAATGTGAGTTCATCGTTGTCCAGATTAAAAAAGAATTGTTAATTCCATAATTTTCTCTCTCATAATGGAGCACGATTAGGGCACCATAACAGTAGTGAGTAAACAACTCAAATTACGATAGCATATCCTTATTGTACCTCATTTTAGATATATTTCCAACAACTTGGTTTGGTGATGGTGGGAGAGTAAATGGTGAGAAAGAGAGAAATATGGAAAATTTTGACCACCCTTTATGAGGGTAGTTTGAATATTTATATAAAATTTGCTTTAACAAGAGAATTTTTATTTTGACAATATTGCTGGTCTCATTTTAGATATATTTTGAACGACTCGAAATCGCGAGAACAAAAACCCACCGGAAGTGCCACCTAAATTTCCCACATCATCTCGTTGCATTGCGACTTAGTAGGGATGCCTATATGCAATATTCAGTGCGCTTGAACTTAGAATCAAGAAGAAAATCAATTTCATAGAGAACACACATTAGTAACATAATTAAGAATTCATATGATAGTTTGTAAGATTTGTAGTTCGAAAGAAAAAAATATATAATACTGTATTATTCAGTCATTTTCATTTTCGGGCTTGGTAGATAGAAAAGACAAGATTCTAAAAAATTTTAATCCGTTGCCAAAATAGTAGTAGACACATCATTAGCTATGTGTAAGCAGATCCTCTCCACATCCAAAATAATGTAGAACAAGGTAACTTACAATCGATCAATTGAAACTGAAACAACCTCAAGAAGTTGCCACATTGATCGAGTGTGGGAACTAAGTTACAAAATGTCGGCCAGGATGTGGGGGCAAGAGGAGCTTAAAAATTTAAAGTGGCTCAATCTTATCTATCTCGAAGCTCAAAAAATGCACAAGTACATCCGATGATTCGGATGACGACCTACAACGTTTCGTGTGCGTGGCCGCCTCCGCGTGTGAAGCGTGTACGTGGATGAAGAAAGCCACAGGGGCTTTCCGGCCTTGGGCTATATGTCCCTCCCTTCGCTGACAAGAAAAGGATCCTATATCGGATGATGGTGATGGACATTATGTTCATTGTGTTTAATTCGATATTCAATCGTGTAAAGAACATAATTGATTTGTCTCCTCCTGGTATCTCCATGGCTAATATCTCAATCAATTCGAAAGAAGGCCAAGATTACTTATGAAATGGACTGAAATACAGTGTGATGTGATCCTGGGAGTGAGGATTTGTACATGTAGGCGGTAGCACAAATGGACAATTCCAAAAAGGGTTAATAACACTTTGCCACCCTGAACTTAGGGGTAGTCACACTTTACCCCTCTGAATTTCAAATATATACACTTTGCTCCCCAAAACCTAGTCAAAGTTAAGAATTTAAAAAAAAAAAGTGAGTGTTATGACATTATTGCCCTTTTATTAATGAATATATTTATAACTTAATATCATTTCTTTTCATTTTTAAAAGATTTATATCTTCTCTATTGTATTAATTATATAAAAATATCAAACTAAAAATTTAAAGAAAGTTAATATTTAGTTTATATCTTTGAAATTTTCCTCTTAGATTAATATGTACTTCTATATATGTTTTGTTTAATTTAGTTATACTTTAAGTCAAACAAAACCGATAAATAACACGAACACTAAAATAAATTTAATTGTCAAATTTTGTATAAAAATGGTAATACCAAACTCATTTATTTGAACTAAATTTTTATCATTTTAAATTATTTAAACTTTTGGACTAATATCATAGTCATTTTTATATTTATCAAATTAGTCCAATATGAAATTTTTAATCAAAGAATATTTTGGGAAAAAAGAAGAGTTAGCCCATTCTACAGTACTAGGGCAAACAAGAATGAATAAGTTAAACAAAAAAATAGAATATTTAGTCCAAAACAATAAATGATTAGAAATTCTTTAATTAAGAATTTCATATTGGAATAATTTGATAAATATAAAAATGACAATGATATTAGTCTAAAAGTTTAAATAAATTAAAATGATAAAAAATTACTTTAAATAAATGAGTTTGGTATTACCATTTTTATACAAAATTTAACAATTAAATTTATTTTAGTGTCGTGTTATTTATTGGTTTTGTTTGACTTAAAGTATAATAAATTAAACAAAACATATATAGAAGTACATATTAATCTAAGAGGAAATTTTCAAAGATATAAACTAAATATTAACTTTCTTTAAATTTTTAGTTTGATATTTTTATAAAATTAATACAATAGAGAAGATATAAATCTTTTAAAAATGAAAAGAAATGATATTACGTTATAAATATATTTATTAATAAAAGGGCAATAATGTCATAACACTCAATTTTTTTTTTGAATTCCTAACTTTGACTAGTCTTGGGAGGCAAAGTGTATATATTTGAAGTTCAAGGGGGTAAAGCGTGACTACCCCCTAAGTTCAGGGGGGCAAAGTGTTATTAACCCTTCCAAAAATGTCCAAACATCATTTCTTGTTTAATTTTTTTATCTCTGGCATAGCACCAATTCTGATTTGAATTAGATGTGCCAAACTTGAGAATTTATCATAGACTCAATACTTAACTCTCGTCAATAAGTTGGCATAACACCGATTCTGTTCTGAATTAGATGTGCCAAACTTGAGAATTTATCACAGACTCAATGCTTCGAGGGTTATATTTTTGGCCCGCAAAAGATAAAGGCTGACCTAAAATTACACTTGAGAATTTAGACATGTTATCAATTCCAGATTGTGATGATTAACTACTTTCACTAGATATCTTGTAAAGGAATTAGTGGGAAAAGCTTGCCCCATTGCTTGAATATGAAGCACAATAATAACTTACAGTAACTCCAAATCGTGATTAAAAGGCTCAAACTAAAGGCATTGTGAGAACATTTGAAACTAAAACAAGTCATACTTGGCAATTTACCTAAAGTTGAGAAAATACCATTCACACCCTTAATTTCCAAAAACAATTGGTTAGATGTGTGTTGCTTGTGGGTCCCGCTTAGGTTTAGTTCACCTTAGTGACCTTAGGTTTGATCATAATCTAACTTCTAACAAATTGATTATATGATAAAAAAGAAAAACCACTTTGTGAGAGTTTGAGAGTGTTGCCTGAGGTAAAAGATGAGTTATTCGTCCTACGTTGGTGAGCGTTAAGGTAGTGCCTTAAGATTTAGGTGCCACGGACGCACAATTCAGTTACCAATTAGCTGGATGTATGTTCCTTGTAAATCCCACTTAGGTTTAGTTCACTTTAGTGACCTTAGTTTTTATCATAATCTAACTTATAACAAATTAATTATCTGATAAAAAAGAAAGTAGCATCGAATTTATTCATAAAGTTTATCCATAAATAGGTCGAGCTAAGGGATTAAATGATCTTGCAATTTCTAGAAAAATCTAAATCTCACATCGTAAGCATTTCTTATCAACTGAACAACGAAAAGAAGGGATGCTTTCGGTTGAAGTTGTCCACTTCAGACGTCAATGACGCTACCTTGCAGTTTCCTCTTACCTGCCACTGTACTACATGTATTATTAACTTAACAATCCCATTAATATCGGGGTTTGGACATCCTCAAATTAAAGTTGCTGAGGATAACGAGGATAATAATACACTTATTTGTGTATTTCGGCATCTCCTAAATTTGAAGATTGGTTTTATGAGCACGGTGTAAAATAGAACAACTCAGTTTCATGTATATTTCAGATAATTTCCGTCACATGTTCGGCAGGCATAAACTTATAGTGCTAATCATATTTTATGCCAGGGTCAAAGCACGCACTTCTCCACTAATGGAAGTTTCAAATTGAAAATAATGAGTATATATAATCATATACGCCCTGTATGTTTAGACTTTTTTTTAAGAAACATATGTTTATAAAATTTCAAACACGTTCTTTTAATAACATTTTATCTCATGTATATATTTATAAAAAAAATTAAAATTGTTACCGTAATATTTTAAAAAAATTAAAAAAAATAAAGCGTTGGAAGAAACAAATACAGACCCAAAACACAACTATTTGTGATGAACATGTCATCCTGCCTAAGCAATATTGCGGATTTAAATCAAATTATTAGCCAGAGTCGTGTCCCTATGTCCCCCTCCCCCGCGCCCCCCCCCCCCTCCCCCCAAAAAAAAAAAAAAAAACCCCACCAAAAAAAAAAAAAACACAAAACACACACAAATTGCCACTAAAACTCCTCCGTGATGAGACCAGTGGCGGCTCCAAGTAAATATATTCACATGTGGCTTAAAATTTTCAACCTTTTGATATAGTCCAAAAATATAGTAGGATGCATATTATCCCCTTGAGAATTCAAAGCCAAATTATAAATTTCACCCGCTTTGACTTAAAATAGTTGAGGAAAAGGCAGCTAATTTTGAGTCACCCAAAAAAAAAAAAAAAAAGAGGAGATATTTGAAGAGTGTTTTCAAATTATAATTTTGTTTTCACTTTCCGCGAATAAGCTTGCCCTGGGCCAAAACAACACGAGGTTAGAAATAAACAATATCGTTAAAAGTCAATCTAAGAACACGTAATGAGTGATGGTATATGAAAGAAATTGTTTTTTACGTATCACAATAAAAACTTAGCTAGTAGTCAAATCTTTTATTATTTATGTTGGAGTCTTCAAGAGATAAATAAAATAAAATAAAAAAGAACAATGAAATTTTAATATTGTTTACCATTAGCTATAATGTGAAAACTTTATCTAGAAATTTGTGGATATTTTCCTTGTATATTTTACACTTTCAGTGACAAATGCGATGACTGAACTCAGCTTCTACAATTCAATTCAAGGAAAGCCCAAATTGCAGCATATTTTATACTAAACACTAACTCAGTCGTCATCCATGATTAATTTGGACATAACAATAGAAAAGTTCTGAGTTTTACCCTTCTTATTAGGTAGCAAGATAAAGGTCAGACTTTTGATAACTTATTCTCAATAGCTTTTTTTCATTTAATTTTAGATTTTGATATTTGAAAATTTTATTTTGTAATTTTTTCAACTACTTTACTTATTATATTTTTGAATTTTTAAACTAAAGTCAGAAGCAAGTAATTTTCAATTAGTCTAAAATCAGTTTTTATAAAAATCAGAAGTTATTGAGAACAAATTCGGATAACCAGAGATGTAGCAATCAATTTCTTAATATCTTTTCTGGTATCAAATTTCTAATTGATTTTTTTTTTCCAAATATATACATGACGCATACTTCTGTAGTTCCTTATCCGAAACAGCCCACTGATCAAACAGTGCTTGTAGGCCACTGTAGCTGGTACCATCATTAGATAAACCAAATTGATTAAACTTTCCACACCAAATTAGTATCTTTGTCTATTATGCCTTTTAGGCGGTGGATGCTTGGCATTTCAGAAGATTAAAAACTCATCTCATTTTAGAACGAGTTTTTCCCATTTCAAATTTTTGTTATGTAATGTTTCTTTATATATTACAGTATATTTAGAGGATGGTCTGCGCATTCATATGTTACGTTAGACGCAAATGCTCTCAGTTTTGAGTTTTCAATTATTTGTTACCAAGATCACTGGTGTGTATTTGAATTTAAACTTTTTCACAGGTAATAAGTAAACTGTTATAGATTACTTTTTTTTCACTTGTTTTAAATGAGTGTATATTTTGTCAAAGACTAATAAAGACAATTGATGCAGTTGATTGTCGTTGAGAAAGTTAAACAGGTATCGCCGTTAATTCAAACAAGAAAGAGGAAGATATGAGAGAAAAGCATGCCCTATTTGACCTATACCTCCCGCGTGTAAAGTTCCTACCTCCTAGTCATTTTCCAATTTCGCATCCAGTCAAAACGTCGAACCATATTGCACAGTCCCCTCTCTCTCCCTCCATAATACCTCTCTTTCCCTATTAGTATTAAGCCTCCTCTCTCTCTCTCTCTCTCTCTCTTTATTTTTCCCATATAGAGATGCTTTAGGCATAGACCATCTTCTCCATTTCTCTTCACCCCTAATTCAAACTGATATACAAACATTAGAAACAAGCAATCTTCAAGAGTCTTTGATCTCCCCGTCAATATTCTTTGAAATAAAGATATGGGATTTGCAAAGGAGGAGAAATCAAAGCGAGCGTTAAGATGGATCAAAACATTTTTCTTCCTCATCGCCATGTTGCTGTCACTTCTAGTCTTCTCCGCACCAATTCTCGTAGCTGTCGCGGATGCAGTCCTTCCATCGGCTCTGTTGTCCGCTTCTCTTTCTCCTTCATCTCTTTCTCTGCAAACCCTTTCTTCTCATCTGAGTAATTATGATTTCCGGTATTCGCTCATCGACATACCTCTCATCTCCATCATTCGGTCAGCTGTCATTCTCTGTAAGTACCATTCAGAAAATCCAAATAACCATTCATTTTTCTTTCTTCTTTAAAACTCAAATTATGTATCAAGCAATTGATAATTTAATTTTGGGTTTTTATAATAACAGGTGTTTATAGTTTATGCGATGGTCCGAAGCTATCAAGGGGGCCATACTTGGGTATTGCCACGATGTTTTCAGTTTCATCTTTGCTTTTCGTATCGTTTAAGGCTTCGTTCGTTTTTAGCAACCCAAGTATCGACCGAGGAGGATATGTCTGGGCCATGAAAGTAGCGTTGTTTTCGTGTTCGTTGGCTCTAGCGATCGGACACATAGTGGTGGCATATAGAACGAGTTGCAGAGAAAGGAGAAAGCTTCTTGTGTACAAAATTGATGTTGAAGCTGTAAGTCAACTTCTCTATTCCTTTTTTTCTTCGCTAAGCAAATGAGAATTAAGCAAATCCTTAGGGAGGATGTTGTCAATGAGCTTGGATACCTTAAAAAAAAAATTTTTTTTTTTTGGGGGAAATTATTATATATTTTCCTTAAAAGTTAGATATGTTAGGTTCAAAATGCATTGCATTAAAAAATAAAGAAAAATCTGCAACTTGCCTGGGGGGTCCACTGTGGTATGAAAATGACCAAGCATAGTTTTACGCATTTCTTTCTTGATTTAGTTGAGGGGGTGGGCCCAAGAGATTGAATTCAGGCCGTCTGCTAGGGGGCCAATTTCAGAAGAAGCTAACCCGATTGCATAATTCCTAATGGTAACACTTTGCCAATTGCACTGTTCATGCGCCAGTGGACTTTGTCCAATTTTTGTTTTGCCTGATAGGGAAATGAGAGAAACATTTGGCCGAAAGAGAGTTTTTTTTTTTTTTTTGGGATAATAGAATCTTGAGTTGTTCTTTTCTTTCTTGTAGTCCAGTTGTCTTCGAAAATTCTATTCTTATTAGAGGAAAATTTGCGTCCCATGTTCTTTGGTTTATTCCCGTTTATGTTTACGAGCATTCTACCGCATTCGAATTACACATTCATTGTTGATAGATTTTTTATGATGTAACGTTTGGTGTTATATTAGCCCCTTAAAATTTTTTTTTCCTTCGTTTTTGGGGCAAATGCTGTTACAAGACCTTGAGATGGAGTGACTTGAAAGGTCCGGATAGCGGATGAACAAGAAAAGTAATACCTTTATTGCCTTGACAAATACTATGAAACTTCCTAAATTTTGAGGCATTCCAGCTATAATCCATGATCGCCACTTCATCTCGTTTGCTTTTTTTTTTTTTTTTTTAATTCCTTTTCCTCACTAAGTTACTCAAAAAAGAGTTTTTGGAAGAAGTTTTTAGGAGATAACTGTGAGCTATTCTTGTCTTAGATATTTTGAAAATTTTAAAACACAAATAAAAAATCATCTGTAATGTGCTTTTTAAAAGTAAATAAATGATTTTGTGTTTTAAAGATGAGGAAAACATCTCAAATAAGTTTCAATAAAAATCTAAAATAAGTTTCAAAGAAGAGGAGAACATCTAAAATAAGTTTAAATAACAATCTGATTCTGACTTTGTCTTAGCAAACGCCAAGAGAAACAAGACCCCTGACATGAGACCTAAAGCCACATTTTGGAAACTTTGTCATATCATATCCATACATTTATAAGGAAATTTCGTTACATTGCACTTTGTGTTTTCCGGGAAATTTCATGTCCCATTTTCATTGAAACAGACAAACAAGTACAATTAAACGAACACTACAAAATGAAGACAAGAAGAGGTGTTAAATCTACTATACATCTATTGCCGCGTCGATCCAACTATATTTTGCTGGTCTTAAAACCAGAATTTTAGAAACTCAATTCAACCAAAAAAAAAAAAAACGCAGGTCTAAATCATGTAATGAGTAATTAATTTACTGTATATGGTTGAAACTTCGCTGTATAGACTGGGATCTATAACTCTATAGTGGTACGATTTAGGCCTGCACATCAATCCTGCTTTTTCCCTTCTTCCTCATTTTTGACTTCTTTTAAGGTGTGGGGTTTGCGAGAAATGAAATTAATTCAGCCTAGTTGGTTGAATTATTCCACGCAAGTATTAGTGAACTGGTCCATCTTGAGAAAAGATGAATATTAGCAAATAGATTCTAACATCTAATGTCCAATTGTAAAGTGTGCTCTGACAACTAAAACAGGACAAGGATGAGTTTTGTTGCTTTGGTTTACACTCATAAACAACTGAAAAGGAATAAATTCCTCCATTATTGCCTCACCACAAAATTCTCCATACATATCAAACATTAAAACAATGGTCATTAGTTACTTGCATACCCTTTTGTGGGTTTTTTTTTTTTTGGTTTTTTTTTTCCCCGGGGGGGGGGGGGGCTTTGGTATGGCACAATTATTCAATATCATTATAATTATATATAATCTGACAAAACAAATGCTTTAGCATTCTTTAATCCTGTCTAACCATGCTTTTAACACGTACGCAGGTCTTCGCGTGCAAGAATGGGTTCCCCAGATACCAAAAAGTACTCGAAATTGAAAGAGTGAAGTAATGACAAACTTGGATACCGTTCAAATAATGTAGTTTCTAGACCAGTTCCAAATTTTCCAGCCAGGTTCAGGTAACGGTTAACATCATCTTCTATACAATTTCCCTACATTATGGTTGCCTTATTTTATTGAAGCCATTAGACCATAGCCCATGTGCGTTCACTTGAAATTTGTACGGCTACCTTCAATTATGATGAAGATGGTATTCAATAACTGCTGCCTAACCGATCTTGTGAATCTAAGCTATTTAAGATTTGTGGTTCCATTGAATTCTGACTGGGGGTTTGCACGTTTTAACAGGTCATCCGAAGGAGATCTGCAATCTGATGGTCCAAGACTACCATACGATAGTAATACGCGTATATAAGGAGTGGGTGTGAAACTGTAATGTGTGAAACTGTAATGGCTCACGTCGTTCAGTAATTAACTGTAGAGTAAAAAATGCAAGAGAATTTTGACATTGTACAGAACTTTATTTTCAATGAATCTTTCATAGAGAATCATTTAGTACAAAATGGCTGAAAGCTGGTATGGAGATCCAAATCAATTTGGTTGATATCAATTGGTCCTTAATCAACTGAATCAACGGTCTCAAAGAAAATGACTTCCTCATCCGTTGCAGCTGGCACCTGCTTTTCAAATCTGTAGCCGAACTAGAGGATGGACAAAGTCCGATTTATGGAATTCTTGCTATTTTGTTCTCATTTTCAGGCATTATCTTCCAGCCTGGCCTTGGTCCTTTTATGGTTTTATCTTTCCAGCCTGGGCTTTGTCCAGACCACGACAGCAAATTGACAAGAAAAATTTATTATCCAATGCAATCGACAGATCATATTTGCAATTGCAAACAGAAGGATAATCAAATTTTATGATCCTACTGAGAATGATCTCCAGAACAGATAATGGAATCCCAGGTTGCTAGGGCTTATTGGAATATTGCAACATCAACTGCCAAATTGATGATATCAGCAATGCATCTTCTGAATTCGTCCCATTTCCTTATGTGTGACATTAATCCTGACTCTTGAGGGCTTTTAAGCAACCTTACTGGTCGACTCAAAAAAGATATGGCAATAACTCGATGAGATGCACGTGAATATTGACATTCCTAGTTCTTTAGGATGCCTAAAACAGCATCTGTTTCATTCTCCGGACGTTAATACTACGTTTAGTTTCTGTTTGACAAATTATAGACAAATTTTCAAGCTAAAATGTTTTTAAAAGTTTTGTCAGAACTTTGCCCTTGACAGTGGCAAACCATCAATTATACCCAAAAACTACGTGCGGAACGAAGACGCGCAACGCGTGTTGTGTTGTCGCCAGTCCCACATCGGTATGTTGTGGTGGGAGTTGGGAAAGACTACCAATATAAAAGGGCTGAACTAAGTCACTCAAAAGCATACCTTTCTCGGCCTTTTGGCTAAGATCAAGTGTAGTATCTGTTCTTATCAGTTTAATATCTGATACGTGGGCCATCGGCCCACACGATATTAACTCAATTTTTTGAGGGGGAGAGTCCATTAAGGTAGCTTGCTGCCGGGTCTCTCAAGCGTCGCCTAGGCGTTGCACTACTGCCTTGGCCGGGCGCACCCCACCAAAGCTAATACAAGCGTTACAACGGCAGAAGGCCGGCGGACCTATTTGAGGCTCAAGAGGATCTGGATCTATTTGAGGCTCAATAGGATTTCGAATATTATTGGTTACTCCTCGTCCAAAAAAAAAAAAAAAATCTTATTGGTTACTGGAATACCAAAATAACTGGAGGAAAAAACTGTAACACCTGCAAATCTATTTACGACCTAACAGGAATTCAAAAAATAACTAAATAAATTTACTGTTTAGCCTTAACACCGATTATTGCTGCTATTACTCAAGCAAAACATGAACCTAAATTAATTAACAACATAACTACAATTACTTACACGGGCAAAACATGAACCTTAATTAATTAATAAGATAAGTATTATTTCTTCCGTTCTATTTTTGATAAGTTTATAATTTTTTTCACGAAAAATTAATTAATTTTTTTGAAAGAATAAATTAATTTGTGATATTTTTAAAATACCTTTATATACGCATTATTAATTTTAGATAAATTTATAATTTTTTTCACACAATTTAAGAAAAATTAATTAATTTTTTAAAAAAAATAAATTAATTTATGATATTTTTAAATATTTTATATACGCATTATTAATTTTTGATAAATTTATAATTTTTTTCACATAATTTAAGAAAAATTAATTAACTTTTTTGAAAGAATAAATTAATTTATGATATTTCTAAAATACCTTTATATTCATTATTAAATATTTATATTAAATACAAATAGAAAATTACACCATTAGTCAAATTAATTTCATTTGATATATGAATGCACGGTTTGCTATGTATCTCTCACTTATAATAAAGTAATTAAATAGATGTATTTTAAACAAGTTGAAAATTAATTACATTTTTCAACTAGAAAGTGAACTATAATTTGGGACGAATGAAAAAGGAAAACAAGCCTATCAAAATGGGACGGAATATTTTCTTAAATGAGCCAAACATGAATCTTAATTAATTTAACAAGATTAAAGTTTGAATGTACTTAGTTTGATATTGATTCAATAACTATAAAGTTTGATCATTTTAAACCCGATGTAAAAAATTTAAACTATTCACTTGAGCACCGTGTATAAAGTTTATTAGTATTGAAGTCGAAAAAATAAATAAGCCAAAACTTGACTCATGAGTCTAATCAGATGATTATACATTCTACTTTTTATTCACATATTTTATGTAGATTTATATATACCCATGAGTTATTAGATGTCAAGTATTTATCAAAAAATAATAAGTAGTAATAATAAAAATGTTTTTAGTCCCAAAAAAAAAAAAAAGTCGAGGGTATAATTGAAAAAATGATTAATACTATTCTGTTCCATATCGTTATAATAACATGCGCATTGGTTGAAGCATACCCATTTGGACCCAAACTCGGCATAAGTTTTAAACGGTCCTTAATGATCAGTCCCGCTCGTAGCCCAGGCCCATTTCATATATAACGTGACCAAATACCAAATATTACCAAGCTAGTGCCATAGTGGCAACTTGGAAGTGACGAAAGGGCAAGAGAGTCGCCCATTTTGGCGGCGAAAAAGAAAAATTGAGATAAAGAGGGAAAAAGATGAGATTCAATTTCAACTTTATAGAGCCAAACGATTCCGGTGACGGCCGCGAAACCCTAACTCCTCCGTCTACTTCAACTCCAAAGGGAGAAGTTCAATGGCTTCCGCTCCAGGACCACCCTATCTTCACTTCCGCCGATGGCGGTGCTCTTCCTCCCCCCGCCTCCTCCAAAACGCTCACGAATCTCTTGGCATGGGACGGAGCCTCGCGCCTCTACTTTTGGGATACACAAAAGCATTGTCTCCATCGGATTTCCATTCAGCTTGGCGAGCCTGATCCTAATTCTATCCTCGCCGCTTCTCCCTCTAAGGTCCTTTCTGCTCTCCTCTTTCACTTTTTTATGCAGAATTTAATGTCATGATACTAATTTTTTTTTTTTTGTCGTTGTCAATTTATTATTTTCTTTCACACGTGAGTTTTAGTTGCGCGCTTTCAAGTGTAGGGCTAGGGTTTATTAGTGGCTATTTGAACATCGAGCTCAGGAACTGAGCTGAAGAAAGTATCACAACGAACATGGAAATTATATTAGAATTCAATTGGAATTCAATAAACAGCTAGGTCCGTTGTTTACAATTTACTGTTTTATTTGTTAAATAGTGAAGAATGGCTGTTTGTTATACTGCACTTCATGAAGAAATTTATGAAACATGCTTCATGAGAGGCTTGTTTTATTTTGTCCCAGAGATTTTAAAACACGTGCCTTTTGCTTTAGAATGATACTTGATTAATCCATTGTGCATGCCTGGTTTCATTTGTCTGCATTTGGTTAAGCTTTAGATGGTTCCTGCCATATCCTCATGCCTTGTCATTTTACTCTATCATTTCTTCCTTTCTTAACATGTTACCTTACATATCCAGTGCGTGATGCATGTCAAAAAAGGAGTTAGTCAATGCTGTTATTTTTTTCTCTTATTTGACTGGGGATTCTTGCGTCTTAAATATTCCGTGCTTTCTTTAGGTACTGCAAGCAGATGTGCAGCTTAATTTTGAGGTCCAGAAAATTTCCATTAATAAAGATGGATCAGCAATACTCCTATCTGGTTTGGAGGGACTCTGCGTCATGTTTCTTTATGGAAAGACTTCAGTCAAAGAAAATGCCATTATATGCCGGTATGTGCTGTACTTTGATGTTGCAGCAATGCCTGTTCATGAAATAATGTATTTCGTGGTAATTCAGTTTGTGCTTTAGGATTCAGGGTTATTCTCGAGTCTTCATTATATATCCTGGAATTTGTCTGACATTGATTATGGCACATTTGATTAGTTAGATGGGCAACTGATAATTCAGCCTGATAAATGCTATTGGAAATCTTTAAGTAGTGTATGATTTTGCAGAAAGGATTACTCTGCTTTAGTATCTTATGCTAGAAAGTTACTTGAATATAATTATTCAACTGCTTAGTTATGCCTAGTAAGAATTCCTCTCATGTAATAACGTTATTGACTTTTACACAGGACTGTTACAATGGGGTCAGAAATATACTTTGGTAGAAGGAATCTAATCCGCACATTACAAGTTTCTTGGCACCCCTGCAGTGACACGCATCTGGGAGTCCTCTCTTCTGATTCAGTATTCAGGTACCCTTTCTTTGTTGACAACTGACTTAGTTGTATGTTCCTCTTATAGGTTGTTCCTCTTATATACTTTGATAGAAGGAAGGTGCATGCGCACAGTACAAGTTGCTTGGGTTAAGGATGCTGATTTTCTATTCTCTTGTTAAAGGAGTCTAATGTAATCTTTTCTGGAAAAAGATATGTTGAAATGCTATCTTAGCTAAATTTGGGAACTTCATTCTCATTTAAGTAGTCAATCTTCAGATGGTTGAAGACAAGTGTTGGATTAAGGTCTGGTAAAATATTTCAAGGTAGCATAATGGTTTCAAACTTGATGCTTGAGAAAACTTTATTTTTATGCTGATTGCCTGCATGATAGATCTCTGCAAATTCTGGTTTTTATGCCTGTTAACTTGGCTTTATAATGTTGATGAAATTTTTAAAAGATCCATGTTATGTTATGACCTAAGTTACACGGACTCTGATACAAGAGTCGGACACGGGTACGTGTCCAAGTGTCTGACTCGGCAACTTTCTAAAATTAGGATACGGCGACACCGCCAAAGAGTCGGATACGGGTACGGGGATATGGTTTTCAATTTTATTTTTTTTTAGTTTTTTATGATGATTAAACTAAAAAATGTACTCTACAAAAGATGTAACTCTATATTCTTTTATAGGCAAAACAAACAATTCAAAAGTTAAAGAAATTCATACTTAACTATTCATTCAAATATCAAACTCAAAATTAATAATTATAAATTAGTCTACTAGGATCCAAGAATATAGAGTTAAAGGGCATACCTTTGTTTAGTAGTGACGAGTGACATTTAGAAACATTGAAGCTTCTCAACTTGAAGAATAAATTTCTTGTAGGTAATCTGAAATTCTTGAGTCAACAATCATCTTCATCTTAGTGCTAGAACCTGAAGATTACTGCTCCTTATTGCTATAACTAGTTAATGAATTAATTGAACTCTGCAAGAATCCATCTCAAAGAAAAGTTAAAGAAGTAGTGCAGATTTAGTCATATCTTAACCATCAAGTATGAAAATATGTAAACAAAGAAAAAACATTACAAACTAAAAATAACCACTTTAATATATGTTAGAGCTTGTAATTTACATCTAACAAAAATACAAAAGATTACATTTGCCAAAAATACACATAAGTTGTTTACTTTAAACAAAAGAACTATAGGCTTCAACACTAGTTCACTTCTTATGCTACCTAATCACTTAAGTTTTCTTCAAGTTCTCCACTCAAATTCTCATGATCATCATTGAACCTCATTGCTTCAAGATGAGGATCATTGATTGAAAGTTCAGCAAATTCAACAACATCCCCATCAATATCTAGCTTATCTCCACCTGTAAATGTAAATCATAAGATATTTCATTCTCTAAAAAAATAAATGAGAATACTAAACTAAGAAATCAAAGATTACTTACATATGTCCCAATACTTTGATGGTCCTTCTTGATACCACTTTTTTCTTCTAGACAATAGTCGAGTATTAGCATGGACATATACTAAGTCTTCAGGCTCTTTTACTCGTCAATTTGTTTCTCTTCACACTTTGAATTAAAGAATATGTGCTCCAATTCCTCTCACAACAAGAGGAAGCTGCTGGTTGTGATAGCAACTTGAAAGCCAAAGATTGCAATAATGGTGTTGATGATCCATGATTAGCCCACCAAGAAATTGGTTCTTCATAAGCTCTTGAATCAATGACATGAGGAGCATTGAAATAACCTGTCCCACTTGAAAATGCCCCATATTCTGTATAGACATCTCTTAGAACTTTTGAATCTGAAAATAATTTTGCAAAGCACAAGTTTCTATTTATAGAAACTTCTTGATCTTGATTAGGTGCCAATCTTTGAGAGCCATTACTTCCACCTTGAAGCCAAATATCACTGTAATATTTAGGCACCAAGGAATGAGCCATACAATGTAGAGGAGTGTTACTTTTGTTCCATCTAGCCTCTAAAATATGGTGAATGACATCAAAAAATTCTGAACAGCCTGTCAATATATCTTTTCCTTCATGTTTAAATATCACAATCTTTACCTTTTCAATCATTGAATCCCACATGTCATAGATAAGGTGTAAAATAGGAGAATCAGTGTCTGCTGCTCGTAACATATCTATGATAGGCTCAGTGAATTTCAGTAGATACTCCAATTTATCCCACCAAGTATCATCAACAATACACTTTTTAACATTCACGGGCTTTCATCTCTATTGCTGATTTTCCATCTCCTCTGTAGTTTTTCCAGCTACTATCCATTACCATATTCTCTAATGCACCTTTTACATCTCAGTAGTCGTAGAGCCATGATAATGCTAGATGCAAATCTAGTTTCAGCAATTTTCAGCAAAGACAAGCTAGAATAGCTCTTAAAAATTGAGTTTGTCCTCTCATGATTAACAATGAAGTTTCTAATGTTTTGAATATCACCAATCAACTCAGCAATCCATACACATTGGGCATATTCTTCTGAATTTTCAAGTGGCTCACACATTCTCTTTAATGCCAAATTCAAACTATGAACTACACACGGTGTCCAAAAGATGTGAGGATACTTTCTTTCAATGATTCCTCCTGCAGCTTTGTAATTACTAGCATTATCAGTGACTATTTGCACTACTTCTTTTGATCCTATCTCCTCTATTGCTTTGATGAATAGGCTTGCTACATAATCAGCATCTTTAACATTCCCACTAGCATTTATGGCTGTCACAAACATTGCACCACCTGCAGATGCAGCCATGATGTTTATTAGTGGTCTGCGTTGAATATCAGTCCAACCATCTGAGCAAATAGAAACACCTTTCTTTCTCCAAGAGTCTCTAATAGGCTGAAGTTTTCTGTTTATATGTGCCTTTTCTTGTGCAAGCAAAGTTGTACGTAATCTGTCATAACTTGGAGGAAAATACCCAGATAATCTACTATTTGCCAATACTTGGGAATATTTACGAAAGTAAGGACATCGTGCAAAATTAAATGATAAAGCTGAAGCATAAAACATACGAGCTGCTAATTTATCCACCATATCTCTCTGTGCAACATTGAAAGCTTTCTCTAGAGCTCCTGGTGGTGCACCTTTTCTCTTTTTGTGTTGCAACAGGTCTGATCCCTCAGGCAAACTGAAATATTCAGTTTGTTTTCTTGCTAACAGCTGGTCCTTTGCCTTTTTTGATTCAGCTTCTTCATGCTCTTTTTTAATAATCTCAACAATATCATTTGCAATTGCACTGCAGGCTTGAACTCCATGATTTGGTAGTTTCAGAAGATGTGCTTTTACCTTTGAATATGATCCAGTCACTTTTTTGTTACAATAGTTGCATGACCATTGTCTATTCCCCCCTCCTCCTGAAGGTAGATTTAAAACTTTCACATGATTCCATAATGGTTTATCATCAAATTGACATCCCACAGATGTTGGTGGTCTTAGAACTCCCTTTTGTTTCCCTTTGCTAGAAGCAGACATTAATTGATGAATTTATAAGTTGAGAAAAATTCCTTACTTGAATTTGTTGCCTGATGATCTTCCTTGTCTGATCTTTGGTTCCGGTAGAAAGAAGGATTTTGCCTTCAATACAGAGAGAGATAGAAACAGGAGCAGAGGAAACTATTCTTTGTATTTGAGAAGAAGAAAGTGGAACGGCTTATTGGCTTTAGTTTACAATACTAATCCTGAAACAAATATATTCAATATTTTATAAGTGTTCAAAAAGTCAAAATAGACTTCAGCCTATTCTATTGTCTAAAGACGTTGGCCTTTTGGAATCTGATTGTCATCTTGGTCCACGAACCGCCAAACTTTGCCGCCAAATCATGTCTTTCATCCTTTTTTTTTTCAATTAATTAAATTAGGAATGACCAAGTATAAATATTTATAAGTTATAACATGTAAATTTTTGTGACAAATAATGTGTTAGCTAAAAATTTTAATTAAACATTTTTTACGAGCTTGGCATATATATTTCATTAATAAAATTGGAATAATATAATTACTTTGGGCAACTTAATTTTGTATAACACCGTCGCTATTATATATAATTTAACAAAATGTAAACTTATTTATCTATATACATATATGTACATATGTATATGTAAATGTGTATGTATACGTATGTATGTATATTGTATACATGTATATATATATATATATATCTTTGTGTGTGTGTGTATAGATATGTCATAAGTAGATATATCTACATATACATATATGTGTATGTATGTGTGTATATAGACACATACACACATACGTATACACACGCACACTTGTATATATAGATATGTGTATACATACATATCTATATATGTATGTATATACATATGTGTATACACACACACAGATATATCTATGTGTATGTATGTATATACAACATATACACACATACACAAAAACACACACATGTGTATACACATATGTACATACATATCTATATATATATACATATATATATCTATATGTGTATATATACATATACATACATATATGAATATGTATATGTATAAATGTATGTATACGTGTGTGTACATATGCATGTGTTTGTGCACACACACACGCAAACACACACATATACACATATATACATATGTGCGCATACACACATATATTTGAAGTCAAATATGAAAATGAAACTGGATATCCGATTTTATTTTTAAATCAAAATCGAAATTTCCAAAATGAAAAACTTCAAATCCTAATTTGTTTGTAAATTGATAGTATGAATTGAAATTTTTTCCATTTCCATTCCAATTTTCATTTTTCCAAATTTGAATTTTCAATTTCAGTTTAAAATTGAATGAAAATTTGGAGAAAACAAATTTTGCTCACCCCTATCTAAAGGACATTAAGCATACACTTTTTTATTTTATGAACAAAGTTGAACTTTCATTAAAATGATGAAAAATTTACATTTCTTTAATTAATTGACTTATATTTTCATTCAGTGTTATTTGATATAAGTTCATATGCAATTGAATGTTTCCTTGTGTTGTGTTTTAAGTACTACATTTGATATTCACATGCCACTTCTAATTGGTAAATTAAATTTTTTTAACAATTTAGTTTAAATTCATATATATTTGAATATTAGTTCTTTGTGTTCCTTGTTATAGTATTATTTAAATTCAATACATAACACAATAATGATGTAAATAGTACACGTTGTTTAACACAAGAACTTAAACTATAGTATGACTTTAATTTATGTTTAAAATACACTGGATGTTGTCACTTTAATTGATCTTTAATCATATTAAATATCAGCTCATTTGAAATTATCACTTTAGATTTTAAATCTAAGTTAGTTTATATTAACAAAATTTTCAATTTGAATAATAGTATCACTTTAAATTGCAGTAATTTTTTTCCCTTTTTTTTTCAAATTCATTACTTCATACACAAAATTGTACACAAACGATAATTTTTGGTTTTTTTAAAATAATTTTTGGTTAAATAATTTTTGTTAAGAGGACAGTTTAATCTAGATTAGATTCCATAATGGAAAATATTAATATGTTATGTCCCTTAATGACATAGAATAAGAATCAAGTAACGAAAATTAGAAAGGTAACTATCAAAAAAAAATTTTAAGTTCTGATGCTATAACTAAAGCATAATCAAATGATATTATACTTGGAAGAATAATTTGTAGGATTTTTTTTTTCAGGAAAGAATAATTTGTAGGATTTGAGTGCACCTTTTAAGAGAAACATGGATCGACATACGGATGTTGATATGATTTTTCAAGATAGATTTTAATAAATGGCTGATAGAGTAAAAAAAACAAATAAATTTTATCATTATTATGTGTTTTGCAAATTATTGAATTTTTACAATTTTATTGTCTTGGGTTTTTTGAAATATAGAAATTTTTACGACTTTCATGTTGTTCAACTGATGGTACGTAAAAAGTGGAGTCCTTCAAAATTTGTTTGATTGACTGATTTTCAAAAATTTTCCTTCTCGCAACAAACCAATCAAATTCAAAGTTCTAGTGCTATTTGTTTAGAACATTTTTAATTATTATCATGTTAATAAAATCCTTGAGATTTTATTTAGAAAATTTTAATTATTATAACTAAAATATAATCAACTAAAAAATTGCAGATGAGACAACATACTTACATAAGTTTAACCTGGCATAAATAATTTTATGAACCACAATTGTTAAAATTAAAGAAAGTTAAAAATTATATTTTATTTTTTCTCGATATAATAGGCAAATATAATTAACATATAAGACATGGATTAGCAAAAGCATGAATTTTCAATTTAAAAGAGAAGGGAATAAAATATGGGGCTAAAGGCCCACCACCCACGTTTCTCAAATAAAAAAAAAAACAAAAGATAATGAGGGTAAAGTCATGATTTTTCTGGTCTGCTTCTTCTCGCTTCGGTCTTCACTTTGCCGCTTCTCTTCGTCTTCGTCTCTTCTCTGCAACTCAGACTCTGCGTCTCTCTTCTTAATCCCTGTCTCCACCCTCCATCTTCTTGTTTCTCTTCCTAATTCCATGTTCTCCACCAGGCCAGAAACGCAGATCCATGTTTCTTCTTCTTCATCTCTCTTGCTTCTCTGTCTCTCCATCTCTTTTTCTTCTCTCTCTTCTTCCTCTACATGTGTCGGCAGTGGCTGATAGTTCAATCTTCATCAACAGTCAACGTATCCATCTCAGATTGACCGAGTCTGACCCGGATCTTGTACCCGGATCCGTGTCGACTCGTGTCGACACCGGTACTTTGCCATCAACAGGCGAGTCCATGTAACACAGGTTATGACACATTTCCTTGGGTTGTCTTTCCTTTTTTTTTTTTTTAAAAGCCTTTGGGGGTGCAGTACTGATGTTAGGGATTTGTTTGTAGTTTTTATGATAACTCAAGAACCAGAAGATGATAGAAATATATCTTTGATGTGGCCAACGCCTATCAGTTCCCCAAAGTATTCTATCAAGTTGAGTTTACACGTTACTTTTGATTTTTTTTTTTTTTTTTTTTGGACTTTTCTTGTTGTGAAAGTCAAGAAGCAAACTCATATTATGCAAGGGATATTTTTAAAATGATTATTCCATCAATATAACACTTTGATCTTTTAAATTCTTGGATGTATGTGTATTGTATAGTTTTTACATGTGTTGGGAGCTCATTGCATACGTGTCTGCCATTGTTAAATTCAAGCATGATACTGGTGGAAAATTGATTTTTCTAATGAACAAAAGATGAAATACACCTTTTGACTTTGGTTGGAAGAGTGTAGCCCATACATGTAAACATTTATTTCCGAGAACATGAAGAAAATAAAATCCTGTCTCCTGATACGTCACATTTGATTGTTGGGATAGTATGTCTGCAAGCCATTGTAGATAACTATTTTTCATCTTACAGATTTTGATCGTGACTATCTTGCTCTTGCCTATTTTGCAGAATTTTTGATCTGTCTACGTCTCTTCAGCAACCAGAGCAGGAATACTATTTGCAGCCTGTGGAGCCTGGTAGTTCAATTAGAGCTTCATCTATCTGTCCTGTTGATTTCTCCTTTGGGGGTAATCATTTGTGGGACAGATTCAGTGTAAGTTAAATTCAACTTTCCATTATTTATTGCATTATGTGTTTTCCTTTAATGGCCAAATGAGAGCACCAAAGGCAAGTTATTGGGGTTTCAAAAAGCCAAGTGCAATTGTGCAAATTAGTCTATTAAAGTGAGAAAAGTCATCTTAAAACCGGTGATAAAGATTGGTGTATTACCCTTGTTTTTGGATATATTGCTAGTATTTGGAGTTGACCCACAGTAGCACCTTTGCAAGCATGATAATTACTACTCAGGCTGTTAGTGCATCTTATCTCTCATATAATATGTACCTTCTTTGTCTGACATTCTTGTCGCTGTATTAGATTCAGATTTGATTTTTATCTACAATGAATTCCTTATTCTGTTGTTTTATGCTCGATTCATTAGAACCTAGATACTCCAACTGTTTGGTATTGGTTATGTCTTTCTCGAGTTCTTTGTGATGTTGGAGATAGTTGCTGGTTTCTCTGGTGCTCTTGACTCTGTTTGGACATGACGATCCACTGTGTAGCTCTCCCTTTTAGTGATGTTCCAGTAGTGTAGTGTATGATTGGTCATCGTCATTTTTTATTGATGGTGTTTCATCTAACTAATTACTTGTTTGTCTCTCAAGTATACAATCAGCAGCTGCTAAAGTAGTGATTCTGTTCCTCTATGCATTTATTATGGCCTATGTGATCCATACTGGATATACATTGAGATTTGGTTTTTATATTGATGATTAAAATTCCATGCTGCAGGTTTTTGTTTTATTCAGTGATGGATCAGTTTATGTTCTTTGCCCCATTATTCCATTTGGAAGGTAATTGCTTATTTATGCTCAACTTCTTAGCAGTAAAGTTGGAGATAACCATTTATTTATTGTCTAATGCTTGTAGTGTTTTGCTGAATCCTGTAGCAAATGTTAGCATTTGAGTCTGGCTTCTTCCTTGAATGTTTGGTTTGTGTATCGGGAATGCAGATAAAAAGTAATAGATTTCTGAATTACTCATGGAGTTGACTTTTGGTGCTTGACTAAATGATCTCACTGTAGAAAGCAAAATCTAATTTCTCAACATTGTTTTATGATTGGGATGTTGCTGGGAGATTTTTTCCCTTATACTTAACTGTTTGCAATTTTGAATATAGTTCGCTGTGGAATGTTATGGATTAAATTCATGAGCTGAAGCTTAATGTTTTCTAACCAGTGTTTTCAAGTGGGAAGCATTACTGGAAATATATAGCGATGCCAGTTCATTTGGGTTAAAGTCTACCAATTCCAAAGCTGTTAGTAATGCCAATATGGCAATTTCGTGGTTAGAAGCAACATTTCCTGAATTAGCCCAGCAAGCTGCAGGAGTTGGAAACTTGTTTGCTCTTAAAGCTCGGCCTTATGCTTTTATAGACTCGTCCCTAGTACTGCAGGTATCTTTTACTTCTGTCAAAAATGTCTTTTTCTCTGGTAATTATCTCTCTCTTCCGCTCAAATTGGTACATGTATGTATTTTAGAAAGTTAGGATTTAATAAGTCCTGCACACTTAGCTTCTATGGGGATTTTGTTCTCCAATTGCCTTTTTTATGCAAAAGTCATTCTTTGCAGTTACCCTTGCTGTCTTTTTCCTTGAAATAGACTGTAGGATTTGGCTTTGTTGGTTAGTTAATTCTGGTATACTCCCCCACTGTTCTGCACCTGATGTAGAATTTAAAGCTTTGATGTTCCAAACTTGCGTTGAGTAAGGTATTTGGGATTTTTGAGATGCTTTAAAAATGCACATGTTTTAATATTAAGCAGCAAACATGTTAAGATGGATGAAAATACTGTGCCTTTGTTTGGAAAATATCCAGTCCGCTTGCTTCTAGACCTTTATTTTTTTCAGGAATGAAATGACAGTTTTCATCACCTTTACCTCTTACTACATCACCGAAAAAGCTTTTAGTTGCTTAGTTGTTATATGCCACATTGAATTGAGTAAAACAGTGGGGATATTCTTCTTTCTGAATTTCATCCATTTCATTTATATTGTTATGCAACAGACAAAGTGGTCTTTATGAAGTGTTGTGAATTTTGCTAGTTGTGCTTAGCTGATTAAGCTGACAATGATAATGTGTATAGGGGCCTCTGTGTTATTTTTGTCATGATGAGAAGAAAGATGCTCAAGTTCAGGATGCAGAAAGTGAAGGACGAGCAATTAGTTTCCTTTATGACTTAGTTAGCAAAGATTCGATTTTAGTAATTGCTTGGAGTGGTGGACAATTACAAATAGATGCCTTGGCTGATGAGATACAGCCAGTCTGGAAAGCTGGTAGTCCACCTCGTCTTTTTGTTGATTCATTTGACCGCATTCTTGGTGTTGCTATGATTTGTGAATCAATTTCAAGTGATCTCTCCTTGGAGCCTGATCCAACCATTGATCGTGATGTTTGGCTAGGCTGTCCACCTCCGTTGTTAAGGTTGGCTATTGTAGATTTAGCTCTGCCTATAAAAGGTGGTTCATATATTTCAATTTCTGTTGATCCTCTCATGCCTGAAAGAATATATTGCCTTCATTATGGAGGGATAGATTCCATTGTCTTGCACTTTCTCCCTTTCACAAGCCGGACAAATGGCAAGGAAGGTGCAAGGAGAAGTCCATCTGTAAATCCAGTCATCAGTACTTGTCAGGGAGAATCTTCCTCAACGCCTTCGCTTTCTGGTTTCTTGGCTTTGGCAGATTCATTTGGAGATTCGTGGATTATGGGACTTACATTTTCTCGAGAATGTATTGTGTTAGAGATGGAGACTTGGAAATCATTGCTTCCACTGATTGTTGATAAGGAGAAAAAACCTGCTGTTGAGGATGAACCAAAAGATACCATTAATCAAACTATTATTAGCAAGGAACTCCTCAGTGGACCTAAGGTAGTTCTTCTGCCACCATCATCAACAAATCTACGTTCTATTACTGCCGACTCTATTGAAGGACGATCAACTCTTCATCAATACTTCAAACTCTTCCATGAAAATTATATGGAATATGCTCTCAAGGTAACATCTTAGCATGCTATTTTGCATGTAGTAACCCCTATTTGAAAGGATGAGTACATTATTTTCCTAGGTGCATCTTTACTTTAATAAGCCTTGTTCTTTTTCAACTTTGTTTATCAAGGGAAGTTTATGTTACTAATGATAACATCTGGAATATTGACCTCTTGTGCAAATAATACTGCTATATTTTTTGGTGTTGCATTGTGAACGCTACAAGTAGAGTAGAAGAATGGAACATTTTCTGGAAAGTTCAAAATGTATATAAATTCTTTTAGTGGTGTTCATTGTTTCATCACTTCTTTTGCATGTGGTTTCTTCTTTATCTCAAGTTGTAATAAGTGAGAATGCTCCTTTCAGCGGCCTAGCAATTGAAGAAAGCAACCAAGTAGCATAATCTTTCCTTATCTGCTTCCCTGGAAAAATCTTGAAGATGCTGATATTTTCTAGGTCCATAGGCTCGTCTGTAATATTCATGTTCCTCAGCATTCACTACTTATAGCTTCCTGCAATTTTCTGAACCTATGTTGTAGAGTTTTAGCATGATGGTTCTGTAGTCTCTATTTCCATTCACTTACAAAATGACTAGCAGTTGGTTATCAAAATTGGTAAAACTTTTCTGAAATTTCTCAGCAATACTGAGAGGATCGGGTAGCATCTGCTATCTGCCAGGAGACTTTTTCCAGAGTCAAAAGTCTGTTGTGTGTATGTCGACTTCAATTTGTCCCAGATTCCAGCCCTTCATAACACCCTTCTACACTGCCGGTCCATGTTGACTGTTGATGCTTTTGGACATTTGTCCACATTTCTTGAAGTTCTTTGGTCATTGTACCTGCAGAGGTTCAGTTGTTTTGTCTGTTAAATAAACATGGGGGTTTCTGAAATGTCAGGAACTGTTTGTAATAAGTTTAAGCTAGATTTTCAACTGGCATTTTATGTCCTTCATGAAGGAATGGTGCAAAATTGATTTTAGGGGTATAATGATCATTGTTTTACAGATATGGGGAGTTAACATTTACTGCCTTGTCGCTGCCCCTTTTGTCCTTGCAGTTGTGTAACCTTTTTTGTCCTCCATTGACATTTTCTAGGTATACTTTGAACTCCAACATCATGCACCTCAGCTGAAGAAAATCATTGATGATCAGCATTCTCGTTTACAAAGTGCTCAACAAAAGCTTTCAGAAGTTGAAGAGAAGCAGGGAAAGCTAGAGGATCGCATTATTAATGCAGTTCAGCATCACAATGTCCTAGAAGAGCGCTTACTGAAATTGAGAAACCTGCCTGGAGTACACAAGAAGCCACTTTCAAAAGCAGAGCGAGATTTTAAAGCGGAACTAGGTAACTCATTTCATCTAATGCTTTAGAAAGACCTTTCTGTCCCTAGCTCCCCCCCCCCCCCTCCCCCGGCGAGAAAAGTGAGATTATTTTATTTATTTATTTATTTATTTTTGGTGAACAAGTGTTGTTACTGTTAACCTGGTTGCCATTATGATGTGGAATTTTGTCATCATTTATGTTTTGCATCTAAGAAGTGATTATTTATGTATTGTTACATAGATTGAATTCTTTGTTGATAAACTGTCTAAAAGACCAATTAAACATTTTGCAGACAGATTTAATGGAGTGGAATTAGATGCATTGAGGTCTTCCATTGAAGCTTTGGATTCAAGGTTAAAAAGATTTGAACATTCTCCACAGGACAATTTATTGATCCAACATGGTCATATATCGGGTAGGAGGAAAAATTATATACCAGAAGATGAAATATCCCAGCTGCAAATCCTCCCTTGAAAAGCTTTCACTTCTCAATAATGAGAATACGAAGAGAGCTAAACTCATTGAGTCTGCTCTGAGAAACCATGAGATCAACAGCAATCAATGAGACCAATTGTAGTCAATGGAAACGTTGTTTTGCTGGCTTCTTGGTGCTGATGTTGGACAAGCTTGTGGATTATTGCTACATGCTTGCAAGCGTCATAGCGTGTTGCCAAGGGATGCTGTTTTCTAAGTTGAGGTAATCTGCTTGCTACTGCTAGCATCACTCATAATCAGAAAGAAGGATCACACATGCAAATCCTTTGATGGCTGCATGCTCCTTGTACCCTTATTTCAATTACTGATACAACTCGAGCTTATGCTTGGCAGGTGCGCAAGTGAGGACTTTGTACAATTTTGAATAAGTTGTTCTTTGATAAGTAAAATTTTTTTTATGTAAAATGAGGTTAGGACAAAAATTCAGGCAGAAAATTGTATGTACAGTGTCTGGATATTTTCATTGTGGAATATAGTTCCATTAAAACTTATTTGACCTTTTCAAGGTTCATTTCCTATTCGATTCTTTCAAAGATTAACTCGTGCACCTGTATGTTGGTATAATGGTCTTCAGAGCATTTTGGAGAATATTCTCTCTAATACAAAAAATTACAGATGGTCCTTCAGTTTACAAAGAAACCTTTTTAAGTTGTAGAAACCTAAATGCCTCTTTTCAAACTCCATTGAATATCGATCTGCTACGGATATTGCAGAATGTCCCTTTCCGACTAGGACTGTTAATGGGGCTGGGTTAGCCTGAATTTGGCTCATTCGGCCCGCAAAAAAAAGTCCATGAGTACTAGCTCTTGATCGGGTTGAACTTGAGCTTAGGTCTAAATATTAAGTTCGAAATATTTTTGAGCCGAACTTGGATCTTAATAGACTTAACTCGTATAAGATCCGGTTTCAGAAAATATACACACACATATATATAACCCAAATATAAATTATACACACACACATATATAGAATATAAAATTATGTATAATATATTAACTAAATCCTTGATATAGTATATCAAGGATTTAGTTAATATATTATACATAATTTTATATTCTATATATTTGTGTGTAATTTATATTTGGGTTTTATATATATATATATATATATACATATATATATATATATATGTATAATAACTCAAATATAAAATTAGACACATATATAATATAAAATTATGTATAAGATATTAACTAAATTCTTAATATTTCTCTCTCCTCAAACAACTCTATCGTCGGTCAAATTCCTAATTTTCCTCTCTCCATGCTCAAACAACCCCGTCGTCATCCAAATCCTTAAATTTTCCTTCCCCTCAGATAATTTCATCGACTTCTTCCTCCTTAAATTTGAGGATTACTCAGCATAATTCGCCAAATACACACTTCAATCAACTGGACTTGCATTGAGCGTTGCAACTAGTCTACTTGGGAATTGTGCAGCCAGTTAGAGCATCAGAAGTTCTTGCTTTTAAGGTTTTTCAGACGTCTACTATGTGGTTATTCTACGTTAAAATTATATGCTTAACAGAAGTAAGGAATTGTAATTCTAATGTAATTCTAATGCTTACAATGGAATTGTTACAATTTCATTGTAAGCAACCATTTTTCAAGAGTTTCAATTAAATGAGTAGTTACGAATTATGTGTAAAGTAACCGATATTTGTACAGTTAATGACATTTTTTTATTATTATTTGGAACAAAATTGAAGGAAAACTTGTGATTTTGTGTTGTGTCGGAGTTGTTGAATTGTAGAAGTATCTCAATAGGTTTAGGCTCGTGAACTTAAACTTACAGTCCGAAAATTTTATAAGCTGAGTCTGAATTTCACATTTATAAACCGGAAGCTCATGGCATAAACTCATAACCCGATTTATTATGTGAGTTAAGCATAAACTTGTTAAAGCCCGATTTATAAAGTTCGATTGACAGCCTATTTCCGACAAACATTTAACACCAATTTGTGACGGATGTTGCACTTCTGAACTTCGGGAATGTCGCACTTTTGAAATTTATATATGGCAAATTTTTCGCAGGTTGTTATCTTGTGTCATGATGTATTTGTTTCAACAAAAATAAAGTTGTATCACTCCGCATACCCATACAGAAGGAGTCAACTAGGCCATACAGAAGGAGTCAACTAGCACAAGGATAAGAGCATGGCTGCTGGACCATCTGACAAATGCTTCATGAACAGAAAGCTGCATTTTTTTTGGCTTTAGCGGACTCTTCAAAACAAAGAGGTAGAGTTCTGTAATTTTGCGCTCTTGCTACATGGCCTTTTTACTATGAACTTTCTACTTGACAAATTGGCATCTTTGAAACCTTTATAAGTTCAGTTGGATTTTGGATTGGTAAGGATGGCTGTCTTGCTAATGTTTTTTATATCACTCTGGTGACTGTTGATCAATTAGTTTCTTTACCTCAGCAATTGGCAGGTTAATCTTTTTGTACTACGTCCGTGCTTTCCTTGTAGTATTAGTTTTTGTTAGTTTAGTAATTTGCATCAAATGATTCTGAATGCACTAAGTATATGTCATGTTTATTGAGTTCAGTACATATTGCTCGCTAAAGCTGGTTTTCCTAGAATTTCTGATACCATTTTTCTTCCTATTCTGTCTCTATGCTTTCTTTACATGACCTGGACAGAGCTCTACGCTGAACAATGATTGGGTATCGCTTCTGTGTTCTTGTCGTTGGAAAGAAAACCAACTTGTCTTGCTCAGCAGGAACCCAACTGTTGATGAAAGATTGTCAACACTAAGAAGAGTTAATTATACGGTTTCTGATTTAAGAAATAAGAACTTGTTTCCGGTAGCGAAGAAATAGTAACATGAGTGTAGGTGAACTTAAATTTCTTGAAACATCCAGGTTTTCCATGAATGAGATAGATATACCTGAAACGGGTAACTATGTGGTGAAGGAAAACTGAGAGCTCTACTCTGGCAAGCTCATACCCTGGACAACGCCTTGGGCCTCCACCAAATGGTGTAAATACATTTACTGGACTTGGAGCTCCAGGAGTATTATTAATCTAATAGAAATATAGAAAGAATCTGAACACTTAATATGAATGTGAAATTAGATTCTGAAAGATTAAACGAGAAACTACGGGGTGAGTACCTGCCATCTCCATGGATTAAAAGAGCGAGCATCTTTAAAATGGTCCTGATTCAGATGGACAGCTCTTAACGACGCAAAAACCTTCCATCCTTTTGGAATTGTGTAACCTGTTTGGACAAAGATCAAATGGATATGTGATTAGTCAACAGCTAATCCTACTAATGTCGATGGCCAGGATGCATGCAGATTCAAAATTCCAGCAGCAAGTATCTCATAATGGGTTAAATACGTCCTCTTCATCCTTGATTAATATGTTAAATCAGCTGCTGATTCTCACCTTTCATATTGACATCTGTTATTGCTCGCCTAAACACCCCACTGATGATGTTAGCCACTCGAAGAGTTTCATTTACTACCTGAAAAGCATATTATTCCCATTTTCAAACGAAAAGTAGAACACATATTGCTTCTGTATTAGTTTTTTTCCCCTCCATCAAATAGATAGCCTACTTACACACTGAGTGAAAGGCATTGATTTATAGTCTTCCCACATCAAAGACACAGTTTCACCTCTTCTTGCTCTGATCTCGTCATGCTCTTCCTGCAAAAATTAAAAGGATAAATCAATGATTTGAATTTTCATGTACTATGAACTGCCTAATCTTTCATGTTCTTTTAATCTCAAATTCTGGAGCTAGCACAAATCTTTTAACTCGGCATAGTTCTTTGCTCTTTAATGAATATATTTGAGTTATTTCACATTATTACTCCTCTGAAAAGGACCTTTTGCATTGAATTTCGAACGTGTAGAGCTTCTGTAGGTTCTAATGGATCATTCATGTGAACGAAAATCCTAGTATGAATCGAGAATCGCCCGTTAGTACTCGATCCCAAGTTTTATAAAGTTCCCAGTGAACAAGATGGTTATTTATTTTAAAATTTTTCATGTAATGGAAACTAAAATTAAATGGTCCACTAAAATATTTAGTGCCTAAATTAAAGCCAGTTGGTTGGTCAGTATCAGACTGTCTGTGGCTAGCTACACGGTCGCTACACAACTACAGCCGTTGTAGGAATAAAAACGGGAAAAGTGTAAAATGCATCCCGTGTTGAACTAAAAATAATAATTTATCGTCATGTGACAATAATGAGTCATACATAATATTATTTGATTATGTGTGATTGATTTTAATATATCATGTCGCGACAATGTATAATTAATTCTAATATTTCACGTCGCGACAATGTATGATTAATTTTAATACATTACGTCGCGCCATGTGACACTAGTGGTGTACGCTATACTCACTCGTAAAAACGGGCGCCTATTAAGCTTCTTTTCCACCGTCAGATTACAACAGTAGTACTAGTACTGACTTTCTCGAAATCGGAACCTAACTTTTCCCACGGATCCTTTTTCTTCTTGTCCTTCCTTGGAACCCTCCGGTCCGACACTTTACGAAAAGGTCAGCCTACGTTCTCCCCACAGCTCGCCGTTTTACGGTAAAGCTGCATCCTTATGACGGCTATAAATGCTCCCCCAATCCTCCTCAACCAATAGTTAGGGGTGGTAATTCACAATTTTACTTTTCACAGGGACAGCTCACAGACAAAAGTTGGTAAAAGTCTGACCAAGAAACACACCACCAAGAGAAGGCAGCAATGTCGGTGTTTGGCGTGGAGAGCAGAGTTTGTTCAGACATCGAGAGATGCCCGACACATCATAGTGTATGGTTCCTCGCTCCTTTCATTCTACTAGCATCTTACCAATGTCTAATGTTGTTCTGTAAATGCTTTTCGTATTCTTAGACTTCCCAAAACTCTATTTATCAACCGAACTATCCACTCTGTCCCTCTACCACTGAATTTGGTTAAAATTTTGCTTATGTTCCATTAATAATTACTATTACTGTATAGGATTGTTGGTAAACAGAAAAAGAAATGGCAATTTATACTTAATTAAAACAATTAAAAGGAACCATACTTTTACAGTCAAGACTGCATACCAGTAAAAACTACGTGTCTCAACTACAAGCCCGTTTAGAAAGTGATACTTTGTTTTCTGTTTATGTTACATAAATTTCAATGATGTAACATGAATAGAGAGCATTGGTGAACAAAGTAGTCGTAAAAATTAAAGCAAAATACGGATTGTCACCAGAGACCCATGTTGAAGTTATATCACAAATTCCTAAATCACACCAGGGGGATAAAGCTAAATCGAAAAGTCAAAATTATCCTTTTCTCCAGAGTTATATGGCTCTAATTGGTCGGCCACTTTTCTAATCTAACCATATACATATGACAAATGTGTGTAAGAACACTTAAACACATGACATGATCTCAAATACAGAATCAAACAAAATTTAGAGCCAACCAAAGTACATCAATTAATGGTAGGTATCTATCAGCACTACGGCTTTTTGTGGGCTAAATTAAAACTAACCTTCTCTTTATCAATTACGACTTCTCCTTAATTCTATGGGATGCATTTGCGTATGGTTAACAAGAACTCTAAATTAGGGAAAGCAAATTCTTTAGTGGAAAAGGTACAAGGTCTTTAGCTTATGTTTTATCTAATACTAGTCGGATTAAATTCTATACATAAGCACAGCATAATTAGACCGTGAAAGAAGAAAATCCTCTTGTCTTTTGATAATCTTAATTTCTCCAACTAGACCCCCCCCCCCCCAAAAAAAAACCAAAAAAAAAAAACAATAAAAAACAACCAAAAAAAAAAAAAAAACAAGAAAACACACTTCCCTATCTTTATTAATATAATTGCTCTAAATTGCGATCCCACAAATATTGCCTTTTGATAAGAATTTAGAAAAGGTGGTGATGATTTATCCGTGGGAGGAAAGACCAACATGCATATAAGGTAGTGGTGGGCTTGTGGGCCCATTAATGAACACGAGGGGCCATTCCATACACGAGACAAGGAGGAAAAAAACGAAAAAAAGAAGGTTCAATTTCTATAAAAAAAAGTAAAGAAGAGAAAAAGAGTTTTT